>CM077650.1:28901487-29191487 GCA_039707465.1 Rhabdophis nuchalis
ATAGATAGATAGATAGATAGATAGATAGAATAGATGGATGGATGGATGGATGGATGGATGGATGGATGGATGGATGGATGGATGGATGGATGGATGGATGGATGGATGGATGGATGGATGGAAAACTAAATAAAGGCAGTTCTGGTGGCCCGGCATAAAGAAAGACATGGACAGTTATGTGAAATTTGGCACCATCTGCACCACAATGAGAAAATGACCAGGAAAACCCCCTGGACTGCTGCAACCAGTAACAGAACCAATGAGACCATGGGAGGAGATTTCAATGGATTTTATAGTGGAGTTGCCAAAAAGTGGGGGAAACACGGTGTGTCAGGGTTCCAAAAAACACCCCCAATGAAATAAAACTCTAAGGCAATAAATTCCTCAAAGTTCCACTTTATTAGAGATGTCATGTTGGCACATCTTTGGAAACCTGAATCTGAAAGCTTCCAGGTTTTCTCCACCCAGTTGAAAGTTCACAACCCTGATCCACACCCACAAGTTCCTCACATGGTCCAATCCATTCTTCAGATTCGACTGGAGACAATCCCCAGTCACTCCCATTCAGGTGCAGGCAGATGTCCTTAAAGGCGTCTGTATGAATATCCCAACTTTTCACTCATGTAGCTTCAGACAAAGGGTATCCCTTCCAATGCACTAAATACTGCAATCGTCCCCTCTGCAATCTAGAGTCCAAAATCTTCTTCACTTCATAATGAGTCTCACCCTGCACCACAATTGGCTTTGGAGGTGCTGCAGGTTGAGGTCTCAGTCTAGAACCCACCGCAGGTTTTAACAGACTGCAATGAAAAATGGGATGAATTTTTCCCAGCATGCGAGGGAGATTTAGCTGAATTGTTACTGGGTTAATCACTTTCACTATGGGGAAGGGACCTAGGTATTTCGGTCCTAACGTTTTACTTTTCAAACTCAAATGTATGTACTTGGTAGAGAGATATACATGATCTCCCACCCAAAAGGGTGGTTGGAGAGATCAATGTCTATCAGCTTGATTTTTTCATGCTTCAGCAGCTTCAGTCAGGGCTTTTTTGACATTCTCCCAGCCTTTCTTTAATGACTCCATCCAGTCAGTTAGAGTCATGGAAGAAGGCTGTTCTCTCGGTAGCTCTGGCATAGGGACAAACTCCATTTTGCTCATAATCTGGAAAAGTGTCAGTCCCATACTGCTATGCACCGCGTTATTGTAAGCCACTTCTGTGAAAGGAAGCAAGTCAGACCAATTATCTTGTTGGTAATCCACATAGCATCTGATGTATTGTTCCACCATGGTGTTTGGACATTCCGTGGCTCTGTTCATACTCGGATGGAAAGCAGAGCTAATCCCCTGTGATGACCCAATGGACCTCAGGAACTCTCTCCTTAACGTAGCGGTGAATTGAACTCCTCGGTCAGAGAAAGAGGCGGTGGTGAGGCCCCTCCTCAAGAAGCCATCCCTGGACCCGGCTCTGTTAGAGAACTATCGTCCCGTCTCCAACCTTCACTTTTTAGTGAAGGTTGTCGAGAGTGTGGTGGCTCAACAGTTCCCTCGACATCTGGAGGAAGTTGATTATCTAGACCCGCGCCAGTCCGGCTTCCGGCCCGGTCACAGTACCGAGACGGCATTGGTCGCGTTGGTGGATGATCTCTGGAGGGCTCGGGATAGGGGTTGCTCCTCTATCCTGGTCCTGTTAGACCTCTCAGCGGCTTTCGATACCATCGACCATGGTATCTTATTGCACCAATTGGGGGGGTTGGGGCTGAGAGGCACCGTTTTACGGTGGTTCTCATCCTACCTCTCTGGTCGGTCGCAATGGGTGTTGGCAGGAGGGCAGAGGTCGGCCCCGAGGCCCCTCACATGTGGGGTTCCTCAGGGGTCGGTCCTCTCGCCACTTCTGTTCAACACCTACATGAAGCCACTGGGCGAGATCATCCGTGGTTTTGGGGTGGAGTACCATCTGTACGCTGATGATACTCAGCTGTACATATCCACCCCAAACCACCCCAACGATGCCGTCGAGGTGCTGTCCCGGTGTCTGGAGGCCGTACGGATCTGGATGGGTAGTAACAAACTCAAACTCAACCCGTCCAAGACCGAGTGGCTGTGGTTTCCGGCACCCCGGTTTAGCCAGATAAATCCAACACTGGCCATTGGGGGCGAACATCTTGCCCCCGTGGAGAGGGCGCGCAACTTGGGCGTCCTTCTGGATTCCCGGCTGTCCATGGAGGACCATGTGGCGGCCGTGGCCAGGGGGGCGTTCTATCAGGTTCGCCTGATACGCCAGTTGCGCCCCTTACTAGACCGGGAGGCCCTTCGCACAGTCACTCAAGCGCTCGTGACATCTCGGCTGGATTACTGTAACGCTCTCTACATGGGGCTCCCCTTGAGGTGCACTCGAAAGCTGCAGTTAGTGCAGAATGCGGCCGCGCGGGTGGTTATGGGTGCCTCAAGGCAAGCCCACGTAACACCTCTCCTGCGCGAGCTGCACTGGCTGCCTGTGGCCTTTCGAGTGCGCTTCAAGGTGTTGACCACCATCTTTAAATCGCTCCATGGCTCGGGGCCTAGCTATATACGAGACTGCCTCCTGCCCCATACATCCCTTCGTCCGGTCCGCTCCCACAGAGCGGGCCTACTCCGGGTGCCGTCGGCCGGGCAATGCCGGCTGGCGACACCCAGGGGAAGAGCCTTCTCTGTGGTGGGCCCGGCCCTCTGGAACGACCTACCCCCCGACCTTCGCACTACCTCGGACCTCCGCCTCTTCCGCCAACGTCTTAAGACGTACTTATTCCAACAAGCCGGCCTAGGATAGCCCCCCGCGTCTGACTTTTAAATATAAATTATAATTTGGTTACGGTTTTAATAACGGGTTTTAGCACGGGTGAATTAATTTAATATATTTTTAATTGATGTATATTGTATTTATGGTTTTATATAATGCCTGTGCGCCGCCCTGGGTCCTAACAAGGAGAAGGGCGGGGTATAAATTTAATAAAATAATAAAATAAATAAGAGATCACACATCGCAGAACCCCATGCAGGTAGATTTGTTTGACAAACTTCTTGGCTAATTTCTTAGCCGAGGGAAGTCCAGAACAAGGAACAAAATTGGCCTGTTTGGAAAACAGGTCTATCGCAGTCCAGATTACAGTGTTTCCGTCACTCTCTGGGAGTTCTACTATAAAGTCCATAGCTATTTCTTCCTATGGGCAGCTTGTTTCAGTTACCTGTTGAAGTAAGCCGGGAGGCTTCCCAGGTCTTGTCTTACTGCTAGCACACATGGCACAACTTTTTACATAGTTCTCCACCCCAGCTTTCATTTTGGCCACCAAAACTGCCATCTAGCCAAATGAAGAGACTTTAGAAATCCAAAGTGACCAGCCAATCGAGAATCATGGCTGTGCTTAAGCACCAGGAGTCTCATGCTGTTGGGGACATAATTTTTTTGTTCAAACAGTTTTTATTGATTTTTACAATTTTTATAGGAAAAGGGGAAGTGGTAAGGTTCAATGATAACATTTTAGGACTTCCATGTCAGGGTTGGTGATCGCCTCCGGGGCTTCATACAAATGCATTTTAAAAAATATATAGTGGTGAGAAATAGATATATCATATTACATTTCATACATTCAATCATTGTTGTTGTCTTTTTTAACATCCATCTTGGTTACAGTGAATTTCAAAACATACTTATTTTTGAGATCTGAGTCTCTTAGCAATAGTTTCTTCTTCCTCCTTCTCTTAAAAGGGTGGAGCTGCGGCCCCTCCTGCTCCCTCTTTTTCTTCTAGGAGTGGGGAGTGCTTTCTAAGAAAAGCCTCCACCTCTCCTATTGTTTTAATTCTAACTCTACCCCCTTCCCAGTATACCAGCAATCCCTCAGGCATCAGCCATTTAAACCAGATTCCTTTTTTATATAATTTTTTAAATAAGAAGGAATACTTCCTCCTAATCTCTCGAATTTTTTTGGGAATCTGCTTTAATATGGCAATCTCTTTGTCTTGATATTTTAATGGCCCACCCCGTTGGGCCCTCAGTATCTCATCCCTTGTAGACCTTCTTAAAAATTTAATATGAACTTTTCTTGGTACATCATTTATCCTAGCATATGCAGAATTAATTCTATAAATCAAGTCTATATCCCCCCAGAAATATTCTTTATTTTTTTTTGTAAAATCTGCTAAAATTGTACACATTAAGTCCCTAAGATCCTCCCCTTCCTCTTCAGGAACATTCTGAAATCTGAGGAAAAAAGACATTCTTTCAAACTCAATCTTTGACATCTGCATAGTAATTTCTACCGTTTCTTTTCGCATTTCTCTTCGTCTCCTCTGCTCCTTTCTCTAACACTTCAATTTTTTGTTTATTTTCTATTGTATTTCCTTTTGTCTCTCGCAATTCTAATTTTAAATGTCAAGTCCTTTCTGATTTCTTGTATTTCTCTCATTATATCCTGCAGCATCTGCTTAGTAGTTGGTTCTTGGGAGGTCTCTCCAGCTAATTCTTTTTGCAGCATCTCAGTAATTTTCCCTTGTTGTAAAATTGGGCTGGATCTGGCAGATGATGGGGCAGAAAGGGACTTTCCAGCTGGAGGCTTTCTGTGTGCCATTGTTCTAATTGTAGTTGTTCAATAAAAATGGCGTCGGAGAAGTGAGCAGTCAGAGAAGTCCAAGATGCCGGAGAAAAGTTCAATTCAAAATTCAAATCCAAAGTTGTAATAAGGACCAGAGAAGAAAGTTAATCATCTAATTTAAAAAGGAAGAATCCACTTTGGGAGAGTCACCGAGGGCTCCTTGGGGAGAGTATAAGATAAATTGTCAGTTGAGCTGTTAAAAACTCTGTGGGACTGCTTTCCCTGAGTCAGGGGAAGTTTCCAATTAGGAACAAAGGGAAGCCATTTTCCGCTTCATTGTTGAGAAGAAAGTACGAGTGAAAGTTCGATTTGCTGCAAAAGGCTCGTTACAATATTGCCACTATAACTCCATGGGTAACAAAGTTTCCACTTTAAAGTAGTATTCATTCGGATGCCAATAATGCTTTTTCCTTCTCCTTTCCGGAGAACATTTCAAAGCGCCGCTTTTTACGAGGGGGGGGGGTTCTACAAACAAAACTCCCCCCTCTATTCTTCTTTGCAAACAGATTGAATGAATTAAGAAAAACTCACAGTCACATTCTTAATGCAGGAGACCCGGTGTAATCCTCCGTCCCCGGCATTTTCGTCCGAATAGGAATTTTCCAGTTATTCCGGCATCCGTTGGCGAGAGGAGTCTGTCCCCCCCCCCCCCCCCCCGCTATCCGCTCTCCAGCTCCTAGGTCGAAGCGGGAACGGCTCCCCACCGACCACCGTCTGTGTGGGGACCCCCCCGCAGCTGTCCCTACGGTAGAGGGTCTCTCCAGGACCCTCAGTGCCCCCAAAGGCGCCCACCAGAGAAAGCAAGCGGCGGACGTGTCGGAAAACACGTCCGTCGCCTCCGGAAACCGGAAGCAAAGTCTCGGGGACATAAATTTTTGAACATTTCCATGTTAGTCCATTCTGGGTTGTCAAAGTATCTTGATTGTTGGCCAGCCTGTAGATAGCACTGCCCTCAAATCAGCAGTTAGCATTCCACCGCACTCTGTGTGTCCGAGATGTTGGCATGGATGACGTCCTCCCACTGGCTGTTGTATTGGGGTTTCCTTGCTAGGGCATCTGCAAGCAGGTTCTTCCCCCCTGAGATGTATTTCAGTTTGAAGTCAAACTGCTTGAAGAACTGCGCCCAGAGGACCTGTTTGGGGGAGAGCATTCGTGGGGTCTTTAAGGCTTCAAGGTTCTTATGGGCTGACCAGACTTCAAAGGGGATTTTTGCTCACTCCAAAAAGTGCAACCATGATAGGAGAGCCCAACAAACTACAAAGGCTTCCTTCTCCCATACTGCCCATCTCCGCTCGGTGTCTGTGAGTTTTTTTGGACATATGAGCACAGTGCAGCAGCCAGTTCTGGGGGTCCCTCTGGAGAAGCACGGATGCCAGTACCATGTCGCTTGTGTCAGCTTGGACGATGAACTTCCTCTCAGGTCTGGATGCTGAAGAATCGGTTCTTCCACAAACAGGTGTTTTAAGCTTTCAAATGTTTTCTGACAGTTTAGCGTCCAGGCCAGAGGCTGAGTTGGCTGTGGCTTCACAAGGGAGGGACCCTTCTTTAAGAGTTCAGTGAGAGGCAGAGCCACTTCTGCGAAAGCTGGAATGAATTGCCAATAGAAGTTTGCAAACCCCAGGAAACTTTTCAGCTGTTTCCAGTGTGAGGGGGTTGCCAGTGGAGTACGACTCACACTTTCCTGGGATCCATCTCTACACCTTCATTTGACACTTAGTAGCCCAGGTAGTCTAGGGAGGTGTTGTGAAATTCGCACTTTGACAGCTTCACATACAATTTTGCAGCTAGTAGCTTTTTCAGCACTTGTTGGACTAGCTCAGTGCTTCTCAATTATTTTCTGTCATGCCCCCCCTAGGAAGAAGAAAACATTTCGCGCCCCCCGCGCGACTGTAAATAGTATCATTTGTCTATAAAATTGTTATAAGTACACCTCTGCATAACACTGTATCCTTATTAACGTATAAGAGAATAAAAAAAGAAAGAAATGTGCATCAATTTACAACAAAGAATAGCTTTATTAACTGTAGCAGAAAAGATTTAAAGTGCATTAGAAATTTAAAAAAAATTAAATCCTTTGCCGAGGTCAAACGCGCCCCCCTTTACGGAGCCTCGCGCCCCCCCTGGGGGGCCCGCCCCACTATTTGAGAAGCACTGGACTAGCTTCACGTTTCTCTACTGTCTCACCAAATATGAGAACGTTATCCAAGTAGACTAGGACCCCTTATACAAGTGTTCATGCAGCACCCAGTTAATCAATTGCATGAAGACAGCAGGGGGCCCTTGGAGGCCAAAAGGCATAACTTTTAATTGGAAGCTGCCAAATGGGCACTTGAAGGCAGTTTTCCACTCGTCCCCCTCCTTTATGCGTCCTCGGTAGTAGGCTTTCCTCAAGTCCAGTTTTGTGAACACCTTACCTTTAGAAAAGTAGTTCAGTAAGTCTTTCATGAGGGGGTAGGTGTTTTCTACTGACACTGCATTTATTCCATGAAAATCAATACAAAGCAGGGGTGAAATTCAGCAGGTTCTAACAGGTTCTGGAGAACTGGTAGCAGAAATTTTGAGTAGTTCGGAGAACCGGGAAATACCACCTCTGGCTGGCCCCAGAGTGGTGTGGGAATGGAGATTTTGCAATATCCTTCCCCCCAGGAGTGGGGCAGGAATGGGGATTTTGCAGTATCCTTCCCCTGCCAAGCACCATCTTTCTACTTTAAACAGCACCGGGACGACTACTCTTCATTTTTCAGGTTGGATGAAGCCTCAGGCCAAGTTGGCATCAATGTACTTCCTTAGTTCCGCCATCCCTTTTGGGGTCATTGAATACATCTTTGGCTTAGGGAGTTTAGCCCTGAGTTCAATCTCAATCGCACAGTCAGTCTGGTGGTGGGGAGTGTTAGGATAATCATCCTGATGTTGGGTTGACAATATATATAAGACAGGATTCTTAAAGAGTATATGTAACTTTAAGGACTATGTGGAATCTGATTGGCTGTGCTTCCCAGCTCAATCATAAAAAGGCAGCTGGGAACATAGTTCATTCTCTTTTGCTTTCCTTTGCTTCCTGATTGCAACTGAGGAGGAGCTGAATACGGAAGAAGTATCATTGTTTGTTTTGACTGTAAGGTAACTGTGTTTTGGTGAAGGACTGTTTATTGTTGGAAGAGTTAGTATCACTGTTTGGAAGAAGTATTTTAGTTACTACAAAAGTAAAGACTATTTAGTTTTTCTACTATCAGTGTTTGATAGTTATTGTGTGCTTAAAGCAACGTATCTCTTGCTGTCTGGTATATTGCACTATTCTGCCTTTATTTTCCAACGGGGGTGTTTTTTTCCCCTAACAGGGAGGACGAACATTGCAGTCTTCCTCACTGAAAACTTTGGCCAGGTCCTTGTATTCTTTGGGGACCTGGGGAGTGCCCGGAGGGGTTTCTATTGCTGTCATGGCCATCTCCTTTAGGCCGGGGCTGTGTGATTTTGCCTCAATGTGTTCCCCTTGGGAGGAATGGGTGGCAAGGGTTCAATGCTTATCCTAACTTTCCAGTAGCCATCCTCCCATCTAATCGTTGGGGCCCATTTATGTAGCCAGGTGAGCCCCAGGATGATTGGTTCTGCCATCTTGGGGGCTACTACAAATTGAATGAGTTCTTGGTGGTCTCCCAATTCCAATCTGATGAGCTCAATGACTCATGTAGCAGGCGTGCTGCCTATCAAAGTCCCATCGACTTGCTCAAAGCATATGAGGCATTTTAAAAGGTGAGTCTTTATGCCTAGCTGCTCAATGATAGGGGGCTAATTAGGCACTGGGTAAAGCTGGTGTCTATTATGGCCTCTACGTCTCCTTGCTCCCCTGTCTCTGGCACTGTTAGCTTGACTTTGATAGCAAATGGGTCGATGGCTCCACTTACCATCGGGTTGTCCTTGCTGCTGCTTCCACTGGCAGGGCCGGGCAGAAGGTCTTTGGCTGGAGGTTCCTCACTCTCCTCGGAGGAAGGGGGGCCATTGACTGCCTGCCTGGCAAATCTCCCGGCCTCTGGGGGCTTTCTCAGCATCCATCTGCCTTGCGCGGGTGGAGTTGCCTGGGGCGGAGGAACAGGTGCTGGTGCCAGGCACTCAGACACCCGGTGACCTGCTTGACTGCACTGGTAGCACTTGACAGCTCCTGGCTGCTTGGCAGGTGCTGGCTTGGCAGGCTTCTTTGGGCCCAGCGACCCAGGGTCCTGTGGGCCAGTTTATCTGGTGTGGGTTTACGATGGGGGTTTATTTCTCTGTCTAGTGCCACTGACATGGTATACAGGTCCTGAAGTTCTGGGTCCAGGGCTTCTTTAAAATAGTGGAGGAGAATAGACTCGGGCCAGTGTCTGAGGCTTCCTGCCACCCTCCAAAACTCCCAGACGAACTCTTTGGGTGCATGTGTCCCTTGCTTCAGTTCCTTTATTGTTGCTTAATAAATTAAAAAATATAATTTCTTTATCAGTTTATCATCTGTTCCAGACAATATCTGATCTAGTTCTGTTAATTGCTTACTAAAACCATACATTTTTGCATCGTTCTTGTAACAAGATTGCAGCTGCATATGTGGCCACAATGCTACATCTATCCCATGACTACTAAGTTCCTGTTTTGTCTTTAATTCCCCTTTGTCATTCAATAAGCCCTGGTGTTTTAGAATAGAATAACAAAGTTAGAAGGGACCTTAGAGGTCTTCTAGTCCAACCCCCTGCCTAGGCAGGAAACCCTAAACCAGTTTTATTGGTTTTTTGTCTCTTAATAGCTTCTGTCACTTCCGTCATGGTCATCCGTTCATTCAGCATGTCTTTGACTGTTTCTGGTACCTTTGGCAGGTCAGACGGCTCCAAATATTGTTGTTGTTTTTCCTTCCAGGACTTGCTTTTTATATTTCTTATAATATTCTTATATAATAGCTTTTTTCTCCTCATTCTAATAATAATAGTTTAATTTCTTGACCGCTCCTCTCCCCGTAGGGACTCGGAGCGGTGCACAGGGAAACTAAAAACCATAAATATACAATCAAGAACATCTTAAAAACAAATTAAATAGTACCTGTGCTAAAATACCCAATCTAAACTAAAATTCCCACTATACACTAAAACCCCATAGAGAGAGACTACCCCAGACCGGCCAAGCAGAAAAAATATGTTTTTAATTTCAGACGGAAGGAGCGGAGGTCCGTGGTCGTTCTAATGTCGGGGGGAAGGTCATTCCAGAGGGCAGGGCCCGCCACAGAGAAAGCCCTTCCCCTGGGCGTCGCCCGCTGACAAAGTCTAGTGGACGGCACCCGGAGAAGTCCCTCTCTGTGGGAGCGAATCGGCCGTGAGGAAGTATGGGGCAGGATCCGATCCCGCAAGTAGCTAGGTCCCGAGCCATGGAGCGCTTTAAAGATGATAATTAGTACCTTGAAGCGCACCCGGAAGACGACAGGCAGCCAGTGCAGCTCGCGCAGGAGAGGTGTTACATGGGTAAACCTAGAGGTACCCAGGATTGCCCGCGCGGCTGCGTTCTGGACCATCTGCAGTCTCCGGGTGCACCTCAAGGGAAGCCCCATGTAGAGAGAGTTACAATAGTCCAGTCGAGATGTCACGAGAGCATGAGTGACTGTGCGAAGGGCGTCCCGATCCAATAGGGGGCGCAACTGGCGAACCAGGCGAACCTGGTAAAACGCCCTCCTAGCCACGGCTGTCACTTGATCTTCCATGGACAGCCGGGCATCTAGGAGGACACCCAAGTTGCGCGCCCCATCCACAGGGGCAAGATGTTCGCCCCCTATGGCCAGCGATGGAGTTAGCTGGTTGAATCGGGCAGCCGGAAACCACAGCCACTCGGTCTTGGTCGGGTTGAGTCTGAGTCCGTTACTTCCCATCCAGATCCGTACGGCTTCCAGGCACTGGCACATCACCGCTACGGCATCGTTGGGGTGGTTTGGGGTAGATATATACAGCTGCGTATCATCAGCGTAGAGATGATACTCTACCCCAAAACCACGGATGATCTCGCCCAGCGGCTTCATGTATGTGTTGAACAGGAGAGGCGAGAGGACCGACCCCTGAGGAACCCCACATGTGAGGGGTCTCGAGGTCGACCTCTGCTCTCCTGCCAACACAAATTGCGATCGGCCAGAGAGGTAGGAGGAGAACCACCGTAAAACGGTGCCTCCCACCCCCAACCCCCCCAACCGATGCAATAGGATACCATGGTCGATGGTATCGAAAGCCGCTGAGAGGTCTAATAGGACCAGGATGGAGGAACAACCCCCATCCTTGGCCCTCCAGAGATCATCAACCAACGCGACCAATGCCGTCTCGGTGCTATGCCCGGGCCGAAAGCCGGACTGGCGCGGATCTAGATACTCAACTTCCTCCAGGTGACGGGGAAACTGTTGTGCCACCACACTCTCAACAACCTTCGCCAAAAAGGGAAGGTTGGAGACTGGACGATAGTTGTTCAAAAGAGCTGGATCCAAAGAGGGCTTCTTGAGGAGGGGCCTCACCATAGCCTCTTTTAGGGAGGCAGGCAAGGAACCCTCACTCAAGGATGCGTTGATAACCTCTTGGAGCCAGCCTCGTGTCACCTCCCAGGATGCCAGTACAAGCCAGGAGGGACACGGGTCCAATAAACATGTGGTGGCTCGCAGTCGCCCACGTAACCTGTCCATATCCTCGGAAGTAACGGAGTCAAACTCCTCCCAAACAAGATCTGTCTCGTGGCATCTCACTGGGCCATCAATGGAGGGTAGCCCGTTCTGTATCTGAGCGATTTTCTCCTGCAGAAAAATCACAAATTCCTCTGCTCTACCCTGTAGCGGGGCTTCCCGCACCCTCTGTTGAAGGAGGGAGCGGGTCACCCTAAACAGGGCGGCAGGGCGGTTTTCTGCGGATGCTATGAGGGTGGCACAATGATGACGTTTGGCCACTCTCAGCGCCACAATGTAAGTCCGTAAATGGGCTCTTACCTGTGTTCGGTCAGATTCAGAACGGGTATTCCTCCATCTTCTCTCTAGGCATCTCTTGCGGCGTTTCATCACCCTCAGCTCCTCGGTAAACCAGGGAGCCGTGGTGACTCGCGGCCGCAAGAGAGGCCGCAAGGGCGCGACCCGATCCAAGGCTCCCGTGGTCGCAATATTCCATGCGACCACAAGGTCCTCGATCGGGGCGCGGGTCGGGGGTACAGGAAATGGCCCAAGCGCCGTCTGGAACCCATCCGGGTCCATCAGGCGCCTGGGGCGGAACCAAATTGGAGACCCGGGTTCCGCCTCCCCGCGGAGGGGGGTGGCGGTTGGAAAGTCGAGCCGGAGAAGTGAGTGGTCTGACCATGACAAGGGCGTGATGACTATGTCCCCTAAACCCAGATCACTCTTCCACTGGCCAGAGACAAAGATAAGATCCGGTGTATGTCCACCCTCGTGGGTGGGGCCTAAAATTAGTTGGGTCAGGTCCATGGCCGTCATGGAAGCCATGAACTCCCGAGCTACCTCGGATGATTCGCCCACCGATGGCAGATTAAAGTCCCCCATGACTAAAAGTCTGGGGGTCTCCACTGCCACCGTAGCGATCACCTCAAGGAGCTCGGGCAGGGCTGCTGCTACATAGCGGGGAGCCAGGTATATAACCAGCACGCCCAACTGCCTCCCTAGGCCCCACTTCACGCAGAGGGACTCACAACCGGTAGTCTGTGGCACAGTGGTCTCTCTCGGCTCAAGACTTTCCTTTACAATAACCGCTACCCCACCGCCCCTGCCAAGGGCCCGAGGCTGATGAAAAGCACGGTAGCCTGGTGGGCACATTTCGACGAGGGGGAGTCCACCCTCGTGGCCCAACCAGGTTTCCGCTATTCCTGCCAGGTCCGGCCCCTCCTCTGACACAAGGTCATGTACGAGGGGGGCTTTGTTGACCACGGACCTGGCATTGCAAAACATCAGCCTCAAGCCCTGGCTCTGTACTTCCCGACCACCTAGCAAGCGGGGGTTGTGGCACTTCACCGTATATAACCAACGGTTCTGTGCCCTCAACCGGGAGGATAGAGATTGTCTCCCCTCGGACCTGCGTCTCCCCACGACCATCTGGATGGAATTGCCCTCTAACGGGATGACTCGTGTTTCCCCCCTGCTCACGGCTCCCTCCGCCACCCTCCGTCGTCTGCTGGCCTGGCCCTCTCTCTCCGTCTCCATCTCTATGCATCTATACCCTCCCCCCTCCCTGGTACCCCCTAAAACTGACAATAACCTAACAACTAAAAAACCCCTTAGACCACGCTTCTTCCACCTCTCCGGATTAATAAACCCCTCATCAAGGCGGGCCCTCGTTAGAGTGGAGGGCCAAACCTGCGAGAGCGGGGACTCTCGCAGTAGCAACAGGTCAGCTCTTAAGTACATGATAAAATTGATATAAATAAATATAAATAGATAAAATTTAAAAATATAAATAGGTCGCAATACATGATTTAAAAGGCACAATGGCAGCTAAAACGTTTAAGATGTTAGATATAAAATGCATAATTAATTCCAGGAGTGCATGGCATGATAGTAAAAGGCGATAAGAGGCGCAGAGATCTTGATGTAATAATTCATATAGTTCTCATAATTATAGTTCAAATCAGGAAGTTCATGATGATAAAAGTTAATAGTTCTTATAGTTCTTATAGTTCAGGCAGAAGGTCAATGATGGTAAAAGTTAAAGTTAAGGTGGGCCATGGGGTAAGATCTAGGAAGCAGGCCTCAGCTGCAGGCCTCAGCTGCAGGTCTTTCAATTCCCTCATGGCCCCTCGGCTTCATCCCGGCAGCCAGGCCTCCATATCAAGCCTCCACGCCGTCCGTCGTTCGCCCCCACTGCTCGCCATTCATACTGTCCGGCTCTCTCACAGCCTTCTGGCCCTCTCACGGCCTCTGAATGGCGCCTCGTGTACGGCGTCCGGCTCGACTGCCAGGTGGCCAGGCCTTCATGCCGCCCTGCCGCTCGCCCCCGCCTCTCCCCACTCACCGCTCGGTCGTCACAGTCGTTTCGGCTCTCCTTACCGGCTCTCTCACAGCCTCTCTCTTCGCCGGCGACTCGTTCTTCCTCGTTCTTCCTTCCAGCTGGAGGCTCTCTCACAGCCTCCAACCTCCAGCCCGGGGCGGCGCTCGGCGGAAAGCGCCCGGCGTCCGCCTCGGCGCCCGGCCCAGCGTTCCATTCTTCGCCGGCAACTCGTTCCTCCTTGTTCTTCCTTCCAGCCGGAGGCTCTCTCACAGCCTCCAGCCTCCAACCTCCAGCCCGGGGCGGCGCTCGGCTGAAGCGCCCGGCGTCCGGCTCAGCGCCCGGCCCAGCGCTCCATCAGCCGGCCTCCTCCTGCCTCCAACCTCCGTCATTCTCCAGCCTCACCACTCGATCCTCCGACCACCCTGAGAGACCCGCCTGGTCTCAAAACGCTCCTCAGGTGGTCCACTCACTGGGTCCGGCCTCCTCGTTCGTCTCCGGGCCGGACATACCCGTTTTTTGCTGGCCATTGAGCCTCCGCGACCCGCACGGGACTCAAGAGCCGACCGCCATCTTGCACATTCTGGTATTGAAGCATTCCTTTCTCATCAATTAGTCGATGTATCTACTTTCTTTCTCTCTTTTTTTTCAACTAGCTGTACCCGCCATGCGTTGTTGTGGCCAAGTTTGGTTAAATGAAAAAGCTTCCCCTCATAGACCGTCTCAGCGACCACCTTCCTTCTCTGCCTCAGTTACCCCTCCCTCCCTCTCCCTCCCCTCCCTCTCTTACTCTACCTACCTACCTACCTACCTACTGTATTTCTCCTCCCCCCCTCTCTCTATCCCTCTATCTACCTCCCTACTGTATTTCTCCCTGTCTCTATCCCTCTACCTCCCTACCTACCTACTGTATTTCTTCCTCTCCCTCTCTCCCTCTACCTACCTACCTACTGCATTTCTCCCTCTCCCTCTCTCCCTTTACCTACCAACCTACCTACCTAGTGTGATTTCCCTCTCTCGTTCTCTCTACCTACCTACCTACTGTATTTCCCCCCAACTCTATCCCTCTACCTACCTACCTACCTAGAGAGAGAGGAGAGAGAGGCCGCTGACTTGGCAGAGGCTTTGTTGGGGTGGAGTTGGCAGAGGGGGGGGCGGCAGCAAAGGAGAGGCCGCTGACTCAGCAGCAGCCTTGTGGGGGGGAGTTGGCGGTGGGGGCAGCAGGGGCGGCAAGAGAGTCCACTGACTCGGTAGCGGCCTTGGCAGAGGGAGTTGGTGGCGCGGGCGGCAGCGGTGGAAAGAGAAGCCACTGAGGAGGCAACCGTCCCGGATATGACACAGACCTCTCCACCGCTCGTGCAAGTGACGTGAGCTGAAAAGCGGCCGGGTGGGAGGGGCAGCGAAGGGGAGGGGGGCGACTGAGGAAAACACACAGAAGAGCTGCAGTTTTACATTTGTGTGGCATGTACCTGGCACCGGTGTGCCATCCACACAATCTGTATGTATCATTGGTGCTGCACTTGTAAAGAACGTTGTATGAAAATTTGGTGGCGATTGGTGCAGTAGTTTCTGAGATTAGCGGTTTTGAACAAACTCATAGTTACATTTTTATTTACATAGAAGATAGCTGTACCTGCCACGCGTTGCTGTGGCCAAGATTGGTTAAATGAAAAGTTTTCCCCTCATAGACCCTCTCAGCGACCCCCTTCCTTCTCTGCCTTGGTTTCCCCTCCATCTCTTACTCTACCTACCTACCTACCTACCTACCTACCTACCTACCTACCTACCTACCTACCTACTTACTGTATTTCTCCCTCTCTCTCTATCCCTCTACCTACCTACCTACCTACCTACCTACCTACCTACCTACCTACCAATTGTGCGTGCGCTTGCGCGAAGATGGCGGGGTAGCTCTGAAGCTCCGTGTGGGCTGCGGAGGTCGTTGGCATTTTGAGTGCCCCCCTGCCCTCGTTTGTGATCTTGGAGGGCATGGGAGGATGAGGGACCCACCCGGACATCTTAGGGTGGGGTTCGCAACATCGGGGGAAGAGCGGACGGAGCGCCGGCGACTGGAACGCTCGGCGGTGTGAGCGCCGGGCGGGAACTGCCGCAACGGAGGCCGGTGCAGAGGCCGCCGCCCGGACGTTTTAATAGGGCGGAGAGAGGCCGGCTGCACTGAAGAGCTCCGAAAAGCTAAAAGCTGAAAGCAACTTGGTGGCGTGCTGTGGGTGAAGCGGTGGTGAGAGCACCGGTGGCCAGCGGGAATGGTGAGAGAGGCGTGGAGGAAGATGGCGGAGGTGGCGGAGATGCTGGTTTGTTGGAGTGGAAAAGGTGGAGAGAGAGAGCGGAGAGTGTGGAGGGGAGAGGTTGCCGCTGGAGGCCGAGTCGACGGCGGTGGGAGCGCCGGAAGGCGAGCGACAAAGGCGGCGACTGAGGAACTGGTTGGGGAAAGACGGAAGGTGGTGGCTGTGAGAGAGCCATGTGGTGGTAGCGGAGAGGCGGCTGCTGGAGGCCAGGCTGACGGCGGTGGGAGCGCCGAGAGGCCTTTGGCGAAGGCGGTGACGCGGGATTGCGGCGGTGAGAGCGCCGAGGTGGATGTGGACGGCCGCTGACCACTGAAAATTTCATCTTCCCCCCATGGTCACTCTCCCAAGTCTGGGAGAATTACACCACCAAGGCCTTAACAAGTCCGGAAGAACTGACTGACTGACTGACTGTCTTAAAAAGAACATGTGACAGCAATCAGTTATGGTCACCCCAATGGTCATCGTTGCGAACTATCTAATTTAATTTAATTACATCTATTTATCAATTGAACCCATCCTGCACTTTATTTCACCTGATTTCATTTTACCATCTAATGAATTGACTTGTGTGAATTGTTTTTAACCAACTGCCAACGACTTTTAAACATCTGTGCTTTTTAACATCTGTATTGCTCCTATACCCACCCGAGTTTTATATATGTAATTATTGAATTTTAATTATCTATTTAAAAATATTTAAAAATGTATTCCAGAGCAAGCCTGCTATCGCTGCGAGAGTCCCCGCTCTCGCAGGTATGGCCCCTTGATTTATCTAGGGCACATCTCGATGATGGTATTGTAAATCCGAAGAGATGGGCGAAGCGCGGCCTTAGGGGATTTTTAGTTTTTAACTTATTTAAATTATCTTTTTTAGGGGGTTCAAGGGAGGGGGGTAGATATAGACAGATGGAGATGGAAACAGCAATTAGTAGTAAGGGCCAGGATAGCAGTCGATGGCGGGAAGCGGAAGGCGAAAGGCAGGGGGATATTCGAGTCGTTCCTCAGGAGGGCATACCAATTCAGAGGGTCGTGGGGAGGGGCAGGACCGAGGGGAGACAATTTTCATCCTCCCGGTTGGTGGCACGCAGCCGTTGGTTACAGACGGTCGGGTGCCACAACCCTCGCAGGCTAGGTGGCCAGGGAATACAGAGCCAGGGTCTGCGGCTGATGTTTTGCAACGCCAGGTCCGTTGTCAACAAAGCCCCCCTCATTAGTGACCTTGTGTCAGAGGGGGAGCCGGACCTGGTAGGAATAGCGGAGACCTGGTTGGGCCACGAGGGAGGTCATCCCCTCGTTGAAATGTGCCCACCAGGTTACCGCGCATTTCATCAGCCGCGGGCCCTAGGCAGGGGTGGTGGGGTAGCGGTCATTATCAAGGAAGGCCTGGAGCCGAGAGAGACCATTGTGCCGCAGACCTCTGGCTGTGAGTCCCTCTGCATGAAGTGGGGCCTAGGGAGGCAGTTGGGCTTGCTGGTTGTATACCTGGCTCCCCGCTATGTAGCAGCAGCCCTGCCCGAGCTCCTGGAGGTGATCGCTACGGTGGCAGTGGAGACCCCCAGACTTATAGTTATGGGGGACTTTAACCTGCCATCGTTGGGCGAATCATCCGTGGTAGCTCGGGAGTTCATGGCTTCCATGACGGCCATGGACCTGACCCAAGTAATTCAAGGCCCCACCCATGAGGGTGGACATACGGCGGACCTCATCTTCGTCTCGGGCCAATGGAAGAGTGATCTGGGTACAGGGGACATAGACATCATGGTCAGACCACTCACTTCTCCGACTCGACTTTCCGACCGCTGCTCCCCTCCGCGGGGAGGCGGAACCAGAGTTACCAATCTGGTACCGCCCCAGGCGCTTGATGGACCCGGATGGGTTCCAGACAGCGCTTGGGCCATTTCCTGTATCCCTGACCCGCGCCCCGATGGAGGACCTCACGGCCGCATGGAATAGTGCGGCCGTGGGAGCCTTGGATCGGGTCGCGCCCTTGCGGCCTCTCTCGCGGCGGCGAACCACCCTGGCTCCTTGGTTTACTGAGGGGCTGCGGGTGATGAAACGCCGCAAGAGATGCCTAGAGAGAAGATGGAGGGCTAGCCGCTCTGAATCTGACCGGACACAGGTAAGAGCCCATTTACGGACTTACATTGTGGCGCTGAGGGTGGCCAAACGTCATCATTGTGCCACCCTCATAGCATCCGCAGAAAACCGCCCTGCCGCCCTGTTTAGGGTGACCCGTTCCCTCCTCCAACAGAGGGAGCGGGAAGCCCCGTTACAGGGTAGGGCAGAGGAATTTGTGATTTTTCTGCAGGAGAAAACCGCCCAGATACAGAGTGAGCTAGCCCCCATTCATGGCCCAGTGGGATGCCACGAGGGAGATCTTGTTTGGGAGGAGTTTGACCCCGTTACTTCCGAGGATATGGACAGGTTACGTGGGCGACTGCGAGCCACCACATGTTCATTGGACCCGTGCCCCTCCTGGCTTGTACTGGCATCCTGGGAGGTGACACGAGGCTGGCTCCAAGAGGTTATCAACGCATCCTTGAGTGAGGGTTCCTTGCCTGCCTCCCTAAAAGAGGCTATGGTGAGGCCCCTCCTCAAGAAGCCCTCTTTGGACCCAGCTATTTTGAACAACTACCGTCCAGTCTCCAACCTTCCCTTCTTGGCGAAGGTTGTTGAGAGTGTGGTGGCACAACAGTTTCCCCGTCACCTGGAGGAAGTTGACTATCTAGATCCGCGCCAGTCCGGCTTTCGGCCCGGGCATAGCACCGAGACGGCATTGGTCGCGTTGGTAGATGATCTCTGGAGGGCCAGAGATGGGGGATGTTCCTCCATCCTGGTCCTATTAGACCTCTCAGCGGCTTTCGATACCATCGACCATGGTATCCTATTGCATCGGCTGGGGGGGTTGGGGGTGGGAGGCACCGTTCTGCGGTGGTTCTCCTCCTACCTCTCTGGCCGATCGCAATTTGTGCGGGCAGGAGAGCAGAGGTCGACCCCGAGACCCCTCACATGCGGGGTGCCTCAGGGGTCGGTCCTCTCGCCTCTCCTGTTTAATGCATATATGAAGCCGTTGGGTGAGATCATCCGTGGTTTTGGGGTAGAGTACCATCTGTACGCTGATGACACCCAGCTGTACATATCTACCCCAAACCACCCCAACGATGCCGTAGCGGTGATGTGCCAGTGCCTGGAAGCCGTGCGGATCTGGATGGGAAGTAACGGACTTAGGCTCAACCCGACCAAGACCGAGTGGCTGTGGTTTCCGGCTGCCCGATTCAACCAGCTTTCTCCAACGCTGGCCATAGGGGGCGAACATCTTGCCCCTGTGGATGGGGCGCGCAATTTGGGTGTCCTCCTGGATACCCGGCTGTCTATGGAAGAGCAAGTGACAGCCGTGGCCAGGAGGGCGTTTTACCAGGTTCGCCTGGTTCGCCAATTGCGCCCCCTATTGGATCGGGACGCCCTTCGCACAGTCACTCATGCCCTCGTGACATCCCGACTGGACTATTGTAACTCTCTCTACATGGGGCTCCCCTTGAGGTGCACCCGGAGGCTTCAGTTAGTTCAGAATGCGGCCGCGCGAGCAATTATGGGCACCTCTAGGTTTGCCCACGTAACACCGCTCTTGCGCGAGCTGCACTGGCTACCTGTCGTCTTCCGGGTGCGCTTCAAGGTGTTAGTTATCATCTTCAAAGCGCTCCATGGCTCGGGACCTAGCTATCTGCGAGATCGGATCCTGCCCCACACATCCTCACGACCGATTCGCTCCCACAGAGAGGGGCTTCTCCGGGTGCCGTCCACTAGACTTTGTCAGCGGGCGACGCCCAGGGGAAGGGCGCTCTCTGTGGCGGGCCCGGCCCTCTGGAACGACCTTCCCCCTGATATTAGAACGACCACCGACCTCCGCTCCTTCCGTGTAAAATTGAAGACCCATCTCTTTCGACTGGCCGGCCTTGAATAGTTCTCTCTGTCTTTTAATTATAAATTTTAAATGGGTTTTTAACTTATGTTTTTAGCACGGGTAGATTTATTTAATTCGATTTTAAGAAATATTTGTATTATTGTATATTGTTTTTAATTATGCCTGTGCACCGCCCCGGGTCCCTGTGGGGAGAGGGTGCGGTTAATAAATCCCAACTTGCCTACCTAATGCATTCCACCCTCTATCCATGTCTTTGAATTCCTGTAATTACCTACCTACTATATTTCTGTCTATATCCCTCTACCTACCTATATAACTACTCCCTTTGTATGTGTCCCTGTACCTAAGTACCTACCTATCTAATGAAATACCTATATCAGTATAAATATCTTTAAGTTAACAGTAGATCTTGGGGGGGGGGGAAGAGAGCGGCTACAGCGGTGTGGAGGGGAATGTTGATCAGAAGGCAGTGGTAGCGGCAAGGTGGGAGGGCTGGTATGAGCCAGAGGGTGAGGCATCAGTGGCATGGGCGTTGCCAGTGGCGAGATGGGAGGGCTGGAAGGAGCCGGAGGGCGAGGCATCAGTGGCATGGGCGTTGCCAGTGGTGAGATGGGAGGGCCGGAAGGAGCCAGAGGGCGAGGCGTCGGCAGCGTGGGGGTTGCCAGTGGCGAGATAGGAGGGCTGGAAGGAGCCGGAGGGTGAGGTGATGCCAGCGTCAGCGAGGTAGGAGGGGCGGAAGGTGCTGGAGGATGAGGCGATGCTGGCGTTGGCGAGGTGGGAGGGGCGGAAGGTGCCGGAAGATGTGGTGGCACCGGCGTCGGCAGCAGCGAGGTGGGAGAGGCGGAAGGAGCCGGAGGGTGTGGAGGCACCGGCGGCGGCAGCGGCGAGGTGGGAGGGGTGAAAGAGCCGGAGGGCATGGTGGCGCCGGTGTTGGCAGCGGCGAGGTGGGAGGGGCGGATGGAGGCGGGGAGGTGAGTGAGTGAGTGAGGGAAACACACAGAAGAGCTGCAGTTTTACATTTGTGTGGCGTGTACCTGGCACTGGTGTGCCATCCACACAATCTCTATGTATCATTGGTGCTGCACTTGTAAGGAACGTTGTGTGAAAATTTGGTGGGGATTGGTGCAGTACTTTCTGAGATTAGCGGTTTTGAACAAACTCATAGTTAACTTTTTATTTATACAGATTTATTATAAGCCAACCATCTTCCAGGCTTGTTTGCATTTTCAAAAAAGTTTTGCTTTACACTTTTAATTTTATATGCCAGATCTTCTTTTTCCAGTAAATTCATTTTGTGTTATATCTATTTGACTTTTCAATTCCTTTTTTCTGGTTCTCTCTGTAATTCCATTTCCAATCTTTTTTTTTTAATAATAATTTTTTATTTTTTTTTAACATAAACACAAATAATACAAACTTCACAGAGAAAAAAAAGAAAGACCATCAAAAAGCCATTTCCCATAACAGGTTATCAATTTTTAAGAATGTATCAATTCATCAAAGGTTTCTATAAGTTTCTTCAAATGTTATCACTTATTTTTCGTATCAATTATTACAATTCTTATATCTCAACCCTAATCTTACTAGTTATTTTAACATCCTTTTATATACAGTATGATTATATAATGGCTTTCTATTTATAAAACCAACAAAGAGAGAGAGAAAAAATGGATTTAAAAAGAAAGAGTTCACTCTAAATGATGTCCTTTAACGAATATTTTAACTGGGTGTTCGTGAATTCTATGCCTCTCTAAAATAATTATTTTTTATAAGTAATCTCATTTTATAAATTTTAGATCTAACAATTTATCATGTAGCTTAATATCAATATCCACAATTCTTGCCAAATATTTTAACATCAATCTATTTCTTCTTTAGGAGTGTCTTTAAAGCCTGGCTAACTATTAACATCCCGTATTTAGTCCCGTCATACCAATATAAATTCCATAGTAATATAATGTAAAACAATCTTGAGCTTTATAAGTAGTTATTAATTAAATAATAATTTTCCAACAACATTATAACCATCTAAATAATTAATTAATTATTAATCATCTAAATATAACAATTCCCATTTTATCAGTATTAACTATCATTTTTCCATTACTCTACAGTTCTTCAATAGTATCTAATAGCATCCTACATCTATAGATAAGTAAATGTATATCATTAACCAAGACATTATTATAAATTAATCTTATTGTAAGTGTCTATAATTGTTATTTACAGTCAATTGACTAATAACCCGTTAATGATATTTTACACACAGCCTGGCTGGTTACTACTCATCAAGGGATAGTAATTTCCCTTTTCAACCAGTGTCTTTCCAGTAGTGGATTAAATTTGTCTCTCCTATATTTTGTGATCTCCATCTCTTTTTATTTCCTTTTCCAGGTCCTTTGTCCACTTCTTTTTTTTATAATTTTTTTTATTTATTTTGAAAAAAAACCCACAAATAAGGCAGACATATTCAAAGAAGAAAAACATAAGAAGCCATCTTTCATTACAAATTACAAATCATAAAAATTATGTCAATTAATCACAAAACTCCATACATTTTTTTCCATATTAATTTTACAATTATTAATTCTAAGCCTCAATTTAATTAATTGTCAAAACATCCTTTTATATGTAAAATCAAAAATATAAAATGACATTCCACCAGCAAGATATCATCTTTCCTTACAAATTAGAAATCATAAAAGTTATATTAGTTAGTTACAAAAATCCATATATTTCTTCCATATCCATTCTTGCAATTATTATATCTCAACTCAAATTTAATTGATTGTTTTTAGATTCTTTTATGTGTAGAACAAAAGTATAAGATGGCATTGCACCAATAAGACAAGTAAAGATAAAAAGGAGAATCGTCACTCTACAATACATCCTTTAGAAAGCATACCCGCCAGTTATCATTAATGAATAATCTAATTTTGTAAATTTATAAATCAAAGGTTTCATCATGTTTCTTCATATCAGTACTGCAAAATTCTTATCTAGTGTTCCAAATTTAATCTATCTTCTTCTTCAAACCTATCTTTGAAACAGTACCACCTAATAATATCTATTTTCTATTCTCAACTAACATACACATATACATACAATGATATTCTCAAACCATCTAACTAATTATTAATCATCAATATTTCAGTTGCCATTATCAACCAGTATCAATTAATAGCTCATCAATAACACATAAAAAGATAGATATATATCAGTAAACTATAACATTATTGTTAATTAGTCTTATTGTAAATGGCTATTAATTAACTAATAATCCTTCAATGATATTCTAGACACAATCTAACTAATTATTAAACATCAAAGGATAACAGCTTTTCTTTTTAGCCATTCTTTTTCCAGTTATTTGCCATTTGAAACCCCCCTTTCTTTTTGATCTTCCTTCTTCCAAATTCTTTATAAACTTTCTTCCGCATTCTATTGAGCAATGTAACTCTCCAATAATGCCACTGTCCAGTTCCTATCTTTAAATGTTGATTGTTTTTAGGTGTCAAATGTACTTCTGGAGAGGTTTCTCTTCTTTGGTTCATCTTCAAATCTTTTCCCCCCCATCATTTCCTTTGTAACAATGCTGAGACACAAATTTCTCAAATTCTCCTGTATTTTCTCCTGTGAGAATATCTCCTTCTCCTTTTTCTCCTTCTCCTTTCTTTCCATCTGCATATCTTTCATCTGAAATACATATCTGTTTATCTTCCTGCTTTGATTCTCTCTCTTTAATTTCTAGAGTCTCCACTTGATCATAGTCTGGTATTATAGATGCATATCTATCCAATGCCTTGTTTATTCTAATAGTGATTTCTTTCACCAAGTTTAGAATTTCAGCTAGGACCTTCTGGTATTCTGCGGTGTTCTCATCAAATACCATGTTGACAGCTCCAAAAGATAATACCAATTTATCTTTCTCTGTCAGCTGGACTGTAGCTTGTTTTATTTTATTTTAGTGTTTCCAATTATTAAAAAACAAGTACTGTGACCTTAAAATTCAAATTAACCAGACAACAACCTCTAGTGGCTAAAAAAAGCAAAAAAAAAGGGTTTAAATTTCCAATCAGCAGTTTCCATTGTTGTTAGGGGAAAAAAATAAAAAATGTAATTTTTATTCAATCCTAAAAGAAAAATGTAGTAAATCTTCAAAATTAATTATAAAAATAGTCCCCGCTTCAAGGCTTTAAGTAGCAAAAATTAGAAAGAGTAGTAGAAACCAGAAAGTCCGATCACTTCTAAAGGGAAAAAAAAAGCCTTGATTCGATGCTTCAATCCACAAGTTCGAAAAAAAAATATTAAAAAAAACCTCGGAAACCTCTCGGTTCAGAGCCTATTAAATTAAATTATGCCGCTTACTTCTTAGTTAAGGGCTTTAGTTACTGAAGAAAAAAAAGTTTTTAAGCAAAATGTTTCAAAGCAAAGTTAGAATACCTTCCCGGCAAGCACTTTCACTTTCCGCTTTGTTCCTTCCTTCTACTGGAGCTTGCCAACGCCTATGCTCCCCGGATGGGGGCCGCCTCTTTGCCGCCTTGCAGGAGCTCTTCCCTTGGGTCAAAACAGGGGTTTGCGGTACCACTGTGACCAGCAAGGAAATTTTCCTTCTTGTCTAAAAAATTATATAAAAACGGGATCTGGTTTAAATGGTTAATGCCTGAAGGAATGTTGGTATTCTGGGAGGGAGGCAGAATTAGAATTAAAACAATTGCAGAGGCCGAGGCCTTTCTTAAAAAACATTCCTCAATCCTGGGCGATGAAGAAGGGACAGGAGGAGCCACGGCCCCGCCCTCTGAGGGGAGGGAGAAAGAAGGTGCGATAGCAAAAAGGCTCAGATCTCAAAAATAATTAATTTTGAACTATTGTAATTCTTGAAACGGATGAAAATGTAAAACCAAAGATTGAATGTATGAATCTTAAAAATGTGCCAAATGTATATATCTCCTAACACTACTTGTTTAACATGATATTGTATGAGGACCCGATTGCAGTCACCATCTCTGGTATGGAAGCTCTAAAATGTATAATATAAACCCTAATTACCCTTCCCTAATACTATAAAATTGTAAAATCAATAAAAACTTTTATTCAAAAAAAAAAAAAAAAACTGTCCAATCATAATGCTGACCAACTCCTTTCTTTACATATTGTTTGCTTTTAAATGTCAAGTTTATTCCTGGAGAGATTTCTCCTTTTTTTTCTTTTCTCTTTTCTTCTTCTTGCCAATCAATCTGAGATCCAAATTCCTGATAACCTCCTGATAAACTTTTGATGTTGTCCCCTCCTCTGCACTTTCCCCATGATTTAATGGGTTTGCATCATCATCGTCCTCTTCAATTAAATTAAGTTCATTATCTTGGTCACTTTCCTCTTTTTCTTTAATTTTTTTAATTTCTGAAATCTTCAATTGGTCTTCGCTTAAAATAGCAAATGACTTTCTATCAAATATGTCATCTAATCTTTTTATTTCATTCAAAATTTCAGCCAAAAGCTCCTGATTTTCCGTGGTATATATATCTATATGTGTGGACATATTGGCAAATCCACAAGATAAAAAAACAGGTCTAATTGTCTTTGTATTCGTTGTCTTTCTTCAATGTATCCGAGAGCTTAACTGCTCTTAAGTATCCATCAACAATCCACCAACAATTTCCGGAGGCAACAGAATGTAACAAAGTAGCTTAGGATCTTCTTTGTTAGAGGAGGAGCAGAAACAAAGTAAAATAAAAGTATAGTCCTTGTTTGAGTTTAAAAATGCGCAATAAAGTTTCACAAATATTCCTTAAAATTGTAGAAATAATCCAAATTTCCAGATTTTAAGTAAAGTAGATTAGAAGGAAAATATGGTAAATAAACCAGCCATAGTCCATTCTCTTTCAGCGCGAGCAGAAATGGCTTTGTTCTTTGTTCTTACGCTTCAGTCTGCCATTTCAAAGAGTTCTATTAACAGGAGAAATCTGTCAATTCGGTTGAGTCCGCCGCTTATTTCAAAATACAAAGCTTTAGTAAAAAAGAAAACGTTTCTTCGCGAAGTGTTTCAAAAGCAAGATAGCATACCTTCCCGGTGTTGCACTTTCACTTTAAAGTTCCTTTCAGCTTGGAAACTCTCCCGTCGCCTTATCCACGCGCAAGGGGGGGGTAGCTTTCGTCGCCCTTCAGAAGCTTTCCTTTGTGTCAAACAGGGGTCTTGCGAGACCCCTGTATCCAGTGAAGCTTGCTTCCTGGTCACCGTCCCTCCAGGACGGCTTAGGTTCCTATCGAACCACGGGGGAGACGAAAGTTCAACCGGGGTCCCTGCAGCTTAGAGACCTCCGGTTGTGCCAGAGCGGGTAGCTCCGTCTTCCTCCATTTCCAATCTTTTATGTTCTTCTTCTAACATTGTCTTGTTTTGTTTCTTCCTCTTATTCTTCTTTCCCATATACATTATTGCTAGTCCCCATGTATATGCTTTAACGGTATCCCATACAGTTTGTAACAAAATCTTTTCCTTCCTATTCTCTTTTTAAAAAATCAAATTCTTTTTCAGTCTTTTGTATAAATTCTTTTTCCTGCAATATTGCCTGCTTTAACGTCCATCTCCATTTTCTTTTTTGTCCCTTCCATACTATTTTAATCAGATTGTGATCTGCTCAGACATTGGGTTCTATTTCTGTCTCTTGAACACATGCTTTCAGTTCCGGTGTCATCCCATGCCATATCTGTTCTAGACCAGGATTCATGCATATTGGAGTAGAACGAATATTGATTTTTCATTGGGTGTGTCTCTCTCCATACATCTTGCATTCCTAGTTTTTCAATCATTTTAAAGAAGGTTTTTAGAAGTGGCTTTTTTTTAACCTATTTTACTGCTCTAATAGTCAGGTTGTGTATCCACAATTGCATTGAAATCTCCAACCACACAGACATTTGCATATTCCAGTTCTATTATTTTCTTGTGTAATTTCCCATAAAACTCATCTTGCCTATTGTTGGGTGCATATATCCCTATCAGCAAAATTTGTTTTTGATTTATTATTATCTCCACCATCAGTATTCTCCCCTCTTCATCTGCAAAAAAAAATTCTAGCCTTTATTGCTTCTTTAATATATAGAGCCATCCCTCTTTTATTTTGCTGTGCTAATGAAGAATATAATTTCCCAATTCTAGGGTACTCTAATAGCTTACTGTCTTGTTTTTTAATGTGAATTTCTTGCAGGCAGATTAAATTTAATCTTTTTTTATAAATTTTATTTTTATTTATTATTGTAAAAAAACAAACAAACATAATTTTAAACATATTTGCCATCACAATATGAAAAAAAACATATAAGTAACCAACATTAACATTAAAATCCTAATAGTAGGCATAATATTTAACCCCAGCATTTACGCTATATACAACCCATCTACATAAACTACCTACTACTTCATCAGTTCTTATTCATCATTAAATTTCTTATTAATATAGTTCACCAATATCCAAATTAAGCATCTATTATTGCTTCAGTCGTTGCTATTCCATCGTTTCCGTATCCAATTATGCCACCTCTTCCATGAATTATAGAATTCTGAATCCTTTTTCCCTTTAAGTAATTTCGTTAATCTGTCCGATTCTGCGCACTCATTGATTTTATTTATTACTACACTATCCGTCGGTATTTGTTCACTTTTCCACTCCTGGGCAAATGCCAATCTTGCCGCAATAATTATATGCAACGCCAGAAACCATATATCCTTACTAATATCTGGGGGTTTAAGTCCTAAAAGGAAGGTTTCCGGTTTCAGTTCCAATAGATATTGGGTAATTTCTATTAGCCACTGTCTTATCTTTTTCCAGAATTTGACCGCCATCGGGCAGGTCCACCACTGATGAAAATAGGTCCCCTCCCTGTGGCTACATTTCCAACAATTAGGCACTGTCCCAGGGAACATTATGGCAAGTCTTGCCGGGGGTAGGTGCCACCGATAAATCATTTTATATATATTCTCCCTATACGAAGCTGCCATTGTCAGTTTCATGTTTTTAAACCAAATTTCTTCCCAGCTTTGAAAATCCAGTGTACGTCCTATGTTCCATCCCCAAGCAATCATACAATCCTTGACCACTTCCTTCCCCACATCTAATAACAGTAAATATGCGTAGCACTTAGAGAGCATTCCTTTCTCCTTCCCAAAAAGAACCATGTCCAATTCCTGTTTAAAGGGATATATCCCTTCAGCCTGCTGGTCTTTTTTATATCTTGAAAGTATCTGGGAGTATGGCCACCAATTCATATTATATCCTTGTGAAACTAATGTTTCCCTGGTGTTCAAATTTCCCTGAGCATCTAAGATCTCCTCATACGTCAAGGTTTTCTCCCCTCTATATAGTGTTGGGTAAACGAGGGCTTCCTGAATGGAAATCCAACACAACACCCTCAAGTATATCTTCCTCCTCAACTTCTCCCAAGTATAGCCCAGAGTCCTACGAATAAAATGGTCATAAAAACGTTTGGGTCGCTCAGATCCTGGCCAAATATAATAATGCCAACCATACTGAAGGTCCCAGCCTTCAATTGTCAGGAGCCACGTTCTTCTCAGAGTCATCCACTCTTTTAACCAAGTTAATAATGCCACCTGGTAATAGAGCTGCCAGTTCGGGAGACCAAATCCTCCTCTGATTCTAGGTTCCTGCAGCATTTTAAGTTTAATTCTAGGCTTTTTGGCTTGCCAGATGAATTTCGAAACAGCTCTATCCATTTCATTGAAAAAAATTGATCCAATTTCACAGGGGCCAATTGAACTAGAAATAAGCATTTGGGGAGGATACACATTTTAATAACTGCTACTCTCCCCATAAGGGAAAGTTGCAGGCTCTTCCATCTTCCAAAATCTTTAACCATCTGATTATAAAGGTGAACATAATTATTTTCCTTTATGGAACTGCATCTCCCTGTCAACCATATTCCCAAGTATTTGACCTTATTTACAATCTTCAAACCCACTAGTTCTTCAAGTTGGTGTTTCTGTCTTAGGGTCATATTTTTAACAAGCATTTTAGTCTTATCTTCATTAATAAGTAAGCCTGCAACACCCCCAAACTCCCTAATTGATTCTAGCAAGTGCGGTCCCGATTCTCTTGGCTCCTCTAAAATGAAAGCCAGATCATCTGCATAGGCCTGTACCTTAACCTCTTCCCGTCTAATCCTCAATCCCTTTATCTCGTTATTCCATTTTATTTCTCTCAATAGAGGTTCCAAAGTCAGAACAAATAAGAGCAGGGATAAGGGGCAACCCTGTCTTCTGCCTCTATGTATCTCGATCTTCTCTGTTTGGTCCCCCTCAATCAGTACCCTCGCTGTTTGCTTCTGGTATATGGCCTGAATTGCACCTATACATTTCGTACCAAAATCCATATAATGCATCTGGGAGATCATAAAGTCCCAGGAAATCTGATCAAATGCCTTTTGGGAGTCAACAAAAACTACAGCCATCTGTTTATCAGGGAAGGCCTCAAAATATTCCAGGGTATTCATAATCATCCTCAGATTATCCCATAGCTGTCGGTTGGGGAGGAAGCCATTCTGGTCTGAGTGTATAAAGGTATTAAGAAAACAGGTAAGTCTTGCTGCTAACACTGCCGCAAAAATTTTGTAGTCAGAGTTTAGCAGCGAGATTGGCCTATAATTTCTAATAAGTGACAAATCAGCCCCTTCCTTAGGTATAATGGAAATAAATGCTTCAGACCACGATGCTGGTATCTGGGTATCCCTCATCACTCTATTAAGCAACTCTGTCATATATTTACCCAATACCCCAAACATTGCCTTATATAGTTCGACCGGTAGCCCATCTTTCCATTGGCTTGCTTTATCATGGCCGCTTCTACTTCCCCTTCCGTTATATTAGTATTAAGAAGCTGCTTCATAGACTCGGGGGCTTGTGGTAGATCAGATTTTCTCAAAAACTGTCTGATTCCTTGTTTCTCCTCTCCCCCTTTCTCGTACAGTTTAGTAAAAAATTCTTGTACCACCTTCTTTTTCCCTTTCTTAGTAGTGTGGAAGTTTCCATCCAAGTCCTTCAACCCCTCTATTCTACGTTGTTCAACTTCCTTCCTTAGGCGATATGAGAGCCATCTGCCAGGCTTATTGGCATTCTCAAAATAATGTTGTTTAGACCATTTAATTTTAGAGGCTCTTCTTTATCTAGCAAGCTAATCTGGTGTGGCCAGAACGTCCTTTCCTTGACCAAATGTTCCTGCTCCTGCCCTTCCTGCATTGTCTGCTCAACTCTACTCAGATTGTTCAAAAGGTCTTTCCATTGTATTCTTCCAGCCCTGCGACAATTAGCACCATATTTAATCAATAAACCCCTCATAACTGCCTTGGCCGTGTCCCAAGTATTATAGATTGATGTGTCTTCAATTTTATTCTCAATTTAAAGTCCTCATCTTGCAGAGAGCCCACCCAAAATTCTCCATCTATATTTATATTTATATTTATTCAATTTATACCCCGCCCTTCTCCAAACGGACCCAGGGCGGCGCACAGGAAAATTAAAAATACATACAAAACATCATATAAAATTTAAAAAACTAATTCAATGGATCCTGTGCTAAAACCAGATTAAAATCCCCAAATTTAAAAACTATCTAAAAGTCAGATTAGGGGGCTACGCTAGGCCGGCTAGATGGAACAAATGTGTCTTTAGACACTTGCGGAAGAGGCGGAGGTCAGAGATGGTGCGAAGTTCAGGGGGTAAGTTGTTCCAAAGGGCTGGACCTGCCACAGAGAAGGCTCTTCCCCTGGGTGTCGCCAGTCAGCATTGTCCGGCCGACGGCACCCTGAGGAGGCCCTCTCTGTGGGAGCGTATTGGTATGAGGGATGTATGGGGCAGGAGGCGGTGTCGCATATAACTAGGCCCCGAGCCATGGAGCGCTTTGAAGATGGTCGTCAAAACCTTGAAGCGCACCCGAAAGACCACAGGAAGCCAGTGCAGCTCACGCAGGATTGGTGTTATGTGGGAGTGTCTAGGCGCTCCCGTAATCACCCGCGCGGCTGCATTCTGGACTAACTGCAGCTTTCGAGTGCACCTCAAGGGAAGCCCCATGTAGAGAGCATTACAGTAGTCGAGTCGAGAGGTCACAAGGGCCTGAGTGACTGTGCGAAGGGCAGCCCGGTCCAGTAAGGGGCGCAATTGGTGCATCAGGCGTACCTGATGGAAAGCCCCCCTGGCCACGGCTGCCACATGGTCCTCCATGGACAGCCGGGAATCCAGGAGGACCCCCAAATTGCGCGCCCTCTCCACGGGGGCAGGTGTTTCGCCCCCAATGGCCAGAGTTGGAATAATCTGGCTGAACCGGGGTGCCAGAAGCCACAGCCACTCAGTCTTGGACGGGTTGAGCCTGAGTTTGTTACTACCCATCCAGATCCGTACGGCCTCCAAACACCGGGACATGACCTCGACGGCATCGTTGGGGTGGTCTGGGGTGGATATGTACAACTGAGTATCATCAGCGTACAGATGATATCCCACCCCAAAACCACGGATGATCTCGCCCAGCGGCTTCATGTATGTGTTGAACAGTAGGGGCGAGAGGACCGACCCCTGAGGTACCCCGCATACGAGGGGCCTCGAGGCCGACCTCTGCCCCCCTGCCAACACATATTGCGACCGACCAGAGAGGTAGGACGAGAACCACCGCAGAACGGTGCCTCCCAGCCCCAACCCCCCCAGTCGGCGCAATAGGATACCATGGTCGATGGTATCAAAAGCCGCTGAGAGGTCTAATAGGACTAGGATAGAGGAATATCCTCTATCCCGCGCCCTCCAGAGATCATCAACCAACGCGACCAATGCCGTCTCGGTGCTGTGCCCGGGTCGGAAGCCGGACTGGAGCAGGTCTAGATAATCAACTTCCTCCAAGTGTCGCGGAAACTGTTGAGCCACCACACTCTCTACAACCTTCACTAAAAAGTGAAGGTTGGAGACGGGACGATAGTTCTCTAATAATGCTGGATCCAGGGACGGCTTCTTGAGGAGGGGCCTTACTACCGCCTCTTTCAAGACGGCAGGCAAGGACCCCTCACTCAAAGATGCGTTGACAATGCCCTGGAGCCAGCCTCGTGTCGTCTCCCAGGATGCCAGTACAAGCCAGGAGGGACACGGGTCCAATAAACATGTGGTAGCCCTAAGTCTCTTTGACAACTTGTCCATATCCTCGGTAGTAACAAAATCAAACTCCTCCCAAGATGTTGTCTCAAGAGCAACCTCGGACCGCTCAACTGGACCACTGTCGATGGAGGGCAGCTCACTCCGAATCCGAGTGATTTTCTCCTGCAGATAAATCCCAAATTCCTCTGCTCGACCCTGTAGAGGGGCTTCCCGCGGCATTTGTTGAAGGAGGGAGCGGGTCACCCCAAACAGGGCGGCAGGGTGGTTATCTGCGGATGCAATAAGAGTGGCACAATACTCACGTTTGGCCACTCTTATCGCCACCAGGTAAGTCCTAATGTAGGTTCTCACTAGTGTTCGGTCGGCTTCAGAGCGAGAGGATCTCCATCTGCTCTCTAGGCGTCTCTTGTGGCGCTTCATCTCCCTAAGCTCCTCGGTGAACCAAGGAGCCCGGGTGGATCGTCGCCGCAAGAGAGGCCGCACGGGCGCGACTCGGTCCAAGGCCCCCGTGGCCGCACTTAACCATGCGGCCACTAGTCGAGTCGCGGGGCAAGTCCACAGGAATTGGCCCAAGCTCCCTTTGGAACCTTACCGGGTCCATCAGAAGCCTGGGGCGGAACCATATAGGGATCTCCGGTTCCGCCTCCCCGCGGTGGGGTGCAGCGATCGGAAAGTCGAGCCGAAGGAGAGCGTGACCTGTCCATGACAGGGGTGTGATGACTAAATCCCCTATTCCCAGATCACGACTCCACTGTCCCGAGACGAAGATGAGATCCAGGGTGTGTCCACCCTCGTGGGTAGGGCCTAAAACTACCTGGGTCAGGTCCATGGCTGCCATGGAAGCCATGAACTCCCGAGCTGCACCAGAGGTTTCGCCTGCCGACGGCAGGTTAAAGTCCCCCATGACCAAAAGTCTGGGGGTCTCAACCGCCGCCTCGGCTATCACCTCTAGGAGCTCGGGCAGGGCTGTTGTTGCATAGCGAGGAGCCAGGTATACAACTAACACGCCCAACTGCCTCCCTAGGCCCCATTTCACGAGGAGGGACTCACACCCGGTCGTCTGAGGGATCGTGGTCTCCTTCGGCTCAAGACCTTCCCTAACCATAATCGCCACCCCCCCACCCCTCCCTAGGGCCCTAGGTTGATGGAAGGCTCGGTAGCCTGGTGGGCACATTTCCACGAGGGGTAGTCCTCCCTCGTGGCCCAACCAGGTCTCCGTTATACCCACCAGGTCCGGGTCCCCCTCTGACACAAGGTCATGGATGAGGGGGGCTTTTTGCACCACGGACCTGGCGTTGCATAACATCAGCCTAGGGCCCCGGGTCTGTGGTTCTTGCCAACCTAGCCTGCGATAGGAGTATGGGGGGTTGGAGCGCGTGACCGCCCGTAGCCAGCGGCCACGGTCCTCCAACTGGTAATGTTCTTCCCGTCTCCCACCGCCCCTGCCCCTCCCCAAGACCAGACTGATGGGAAATACCTCATTGGAAACGACCCCCCTTCCCCCTCCTCCGTTTCCCTACTTCCGCCAGCCGGCCCTATAATCTGTCGCTCTCCCACCTGACTATCCCCCGCCCTCCCTGGGACCCCCTAAAAATTGAATTAAAAATTTACCCAGAAATCCCCTGAGCTTACGTTTTGCCCACCTCTCAGGGTTCAGTAACCCATCCTTAAGGTGGGCCCCAGATAGATCGGGGGGCCACAGCTGCGAGAGGGGAGACTCTCGCAGACAGAGGAGATCTGTCCTTGAATACAGTAGCATATAAAACAGTCCTGGCTCTAAAAGGGAGGTATCATAAGTTGGTAAAATAGCAAGTCAATAGCAAGTCAATTTACAGCAGAGGAAGGGCATATAAAACAATCTGGTGTTAAAAGATAATAAATAGATGATAAAAAATACATAGATGGTAAAATGATAAAATGGTAAAAATGGAAAGGTAAAAATGGAAAGGTAGTCCTGGAGGAAAAGAGGGTAGGCGAGAGGAGGGTATGGTGGGGGAGCAGCAATTAATAAATATTTCCAGTCTCAGTCCTAAATCGTCCCAGCAAGATGGTTTGCTGTCGGGCCTAGGCCTCTTCCTCTCTGCCTGTCCTGGCCCGTTCAGTCCTCTGGGATCTGCCAGTCTCTTTCTGTCCTGGGGGGGGGGGGGATAGCATAGGCCATTCACCTAGATGGTATTTGCCATTCAACTTAATCGTCCTGCTTGTCCTGGACGCCCCCCTCCTTGCCTCTTCGGCCGCTCAAACCTGATACGGCTCAGGCTAGGTGGCTGCAGCGCTGTCTATTAATACCTCGCGCTGCCCGATGGTCCATCACGCTCCGGCCTGGCCTCCTCATTGTGCGGTCTGGCATCTGCCTGGCTTCGGCCTCGATCACCACACGGCCACGCTCTCACCTCCGCTTCAACTCTGTCCTTGCTCATCCCTCACAGACACTCAAGGCCTCTCAGGGCTCCCCTTGATCTCTGCGGCTTGTATTCATCCAGCCGCCTGCGTTCCGGCCTCTCCATAGGGCTTCCAGCCTCACCATTCCGGCCTCTCCTTCTGCCCTCTCCATGGGGCTTCCGCGCGCGCACGCGCGTCCTCCGCGTCTTCTGCGCCATCCAAAACGCCCGCTTCACCGAATGGGACCGGACTTGTCCCATTTCGGCGGCAGGGCATCCCGCTTGCTTACGCTAGCCCCCTGAGGTGGATAACGGGGCTAGCAGCGACCTCCTCGATCGTACATAGCCCCCGGACCCGGGCTGTGCTCAAGGAGCCGACTCCATCTTAGCGCATGCGCAGCTCTACATCTAGTTTGCCTGTGTCCAGGGATCTTCCATGTCAGCCTTATAGGACTATGATCCGCCCATTCATTAGTACCAATTTCTATTCCAGACACCATTCCCCTCAATTCCGGCGACATCCAAACCATATCTAAACGTGACCAGGAATGGTGCCTGGGGGAGAAATAGGTGTATTGCCTTTTTCCGGGGTTATGTAATCTCCAAACATCTTGTAGACCAAATTCCTCCCTTATGTTATGACATATCCTTGGTAGGGTTTTTCTTATCTCTTTCAAGCCCCCTTGTTTCCCCCCCCCCCCGGATATGGTGATATATTGCTGCCAGCCACGGAAAAGGGACAGCTAGAAGGAGCAGAATTTTCTCCTTTGCTGACCATGCGCCCTGATGTCACCGGAAGCCCCAGATTAAATTTAATCTTAATTTCTCTAATTTGTTAAAAATTATTTTCCTTTTCATTGGTGAGTTTAGTCCATTTATATTGATTGATAGTAGTTTTGTTTCTTCTTCCATTGTTTACTTATAGATAGGTTTTGCTGTCCTAGTTGATCTTATTTCTCTCTGTTCTTTCTGTCTTGCTCCTTTTCGTCCCCTTCTCTCTTTTTCCTCTATTGCAATTTCTTCTTCTTGTGTATTTCCTTCTTTTGTCACTTCCAACATCTCTGCTTGCTCCCTCTTCTCTTCTTGTGCTATGAAGTACTCATAAAATTGTTGTGCACTCTCCACTGTGTCAAGTCTGTCTTTTTTCCTTCCAGGTCACCAGTATCCCCTCAGGTATTAGCCATTTGAAATTTACCTATGTTTAATCAGTTGTCTTGTCAAAAATTGTTACTGTCTTCTTGTATCTCTTACTCTTCTAGGTATCTGCTTCAGGTCTAATATTTCTCTTTCTTTGTATTTCAATGGTGCACCTCTCACTCTTTGAAGTATTCCCGCTCTCACGGCCTTCTTTGAAAATCTTACATGTACCTCTCTAGGAAGTTTATTTCTTCTTGCATAGCCTGTGTATACTCTGAATATTTCTTCCATCTCATAGTGAGCTTCTTGTTTGTCTATTTCCATCACCTCTGCAAGTACTTCTTCCATTTTTTCCGGAAGGTCTTCCCCTTTTTCATCTTCTATATTCTGGAATCTTAGAAAATATTCTGCCCTGTTCATTTCTAACATAATAATAGATTGTTCCAAGTCATTATCTACCTTGGATAATTTATTCTCCATCTCTTCTACTCTCTTGATTGTTTGCTCTGCCTTTTCCTCCACTCTCTGAATCCGTTGTTCATTTTTGGTAATTATTTGCTTAATGTTATCTATTTTATCTTCCATTTGTTGTTCCATTTTTTGCATCCTATCTGCCATATCCTCATGATTCTTCACCATAGCTCCTTGTAGTGATTCCTGCATTTGTTGAATCATATTTTTCATCTTGGACTGAAAGTTGTTAAGTCTTTCATTCTGGAGTATAGTGTCAAAGGAGTGCTGGTTTGCCGGGCTCAATGTCACCAAGGATGCCGCTGATGATGGTGCAGAAGATGGAGTTTTCCTCCCTGATTTGCTTGAATTTATATTGCTTGCCATTTTAATAATATAAGACAAAATAAGATTACCTAAATTTTCAATAGTTATTATTTAACCAAGAAAACCAAACAATAACCCAAAAATAAATAATATTATAAATCAAAACACTATTATCACTATTTCTGTTTATAAGATATACCTGTTATAGTCCAGTACTTTGCATTCTTATTCCCAGTTCTTATTTTCAAATCTCAAGTCACTTCCTACTTTTAGTTGTTATATTTCACTGTTCTTCCCCCACCGACGGATACAAGATTGGCTGCTTGCCACTATCTCCCTTGGCTGATTGCCACTATCTCCTTGACTGCGAGTCTTAATTTCACGTAACAAAAATTTATTTATTTGTTCATATTGAAAAAGTTTTATTGGTTTTTACAATTTTCCAAAAGGGTAGGGTAAGGGATACAGAAACATTTTGAGTACTTTCGCGTCGGGATCATTGGCCCTTCCAGGGCTTCATAATAAAACATTAAAAAAACATTTTTCAAAAATACTACGAGGTGAAAATAAGTGCATGCTTCCTAAATTCTCAATTCTATGCTGGCAGTCGTGTGCAAACATCCAGATATAAAGGTTATACAATGTTAATAAAAAAGCAAAGTTATTTTTTCGATCTAAGTCTCTTGGCAATTGTATCTTCTTTTTCTTCTTCCTGGCCCCCAGCGGGCGGAGCCGTGCCCCCCCCTGCCCCCCCTGAATCTTCCCCCAGGACAGAGGAATGTTTTTTAAGAAAGGCTTCCGCCTCAACAACTGTTTTAATCCTAACTCTCCCTCCTTCCCAGAACACCAACATCCCTTCCGGCATCGCCCACTTAAACCAAGTCCCGTGGTCAAACAATTTTTTGGATAAGAAGGAATACCTCCTTCTCATCTTTCTAATCTTTTTTGGGATCTGCTTCAAGATGGCGACTTCCTTTTGTTGGTAAATTAGCGGCCCCCCTCTCCACGCCTTCAAAATTCCCTCTCTGGTTGACCTTCTAACAAATTTAATATGTATCTCTCTGGGTACTTCATTTATCCTGGCATATGTCGAGTTTATTCTGTAAACTAGGTCAATGTCCCCCCTGATCTCATCTTTAGGTTTATGTAAATAGTCTGCTAAAATTGTGCTCATGAGTTCAGGAAGACATTCACCAGGTTCTTCAGAAATGTTCTGAAATCTTAAAAAATATGACATCCTTTCAAAATCCATCCTAGACATATGCCCTGTCAATTCTCCAACCTCACTGTTAACATTTTTAAGCTCTCCCTTTGCCCCAGCCAGCCCCCCTTCCAGCTCCTCAGTCTTCTGTGTGTTCTCCAGCACTTGTTTCCGTGTTTCCAAAAGATCCTTCTTGAAGCTGCTATTATCTTCTCTCAAAGCTTTAATTTCCTGCACCAAAGCTTGTAACACTGATTCCATTGATGCCATTCTTTGTTCCAAACCTGCCAATTCTGATTTTGATGCCATGGTAAGCTGTTAAAGTCAGTGCCACTAAGATGGCGTTTTTTGGGTGGGGCCGTTGAAGCAGGTCAGGAGAAAACAGTTCAAATCAGGGTTGTATAAAGTTCAAGACCCAGAAGAGAAACACTTTTCACAGTCAATAATTATAGCAGAGAAGGCACTCCAGGGAAGGAATCAATTAATCCAGAAATTTCTTCATTAATAGAGAGAGGGAGTCCAAATCACAAAGAGATGTTGGTAATTTTCCATAAATAAAAATAGTCATTCAGGAACAAAGGGCAGCCATCTTCCACCGCCCAGTCTGAGAGCCAGCAGGAAAAAGTAGCAAAGAAAAAAATGTTTCAAGCCAGCCGGACTTAGATACATTGTAAAGAAACAAGCTGCAAAACACTTTCACTTGCTTCAAAGCAATCCGGATGCGAAATGTCCGCTTCCTCGCAACGAGGAGCCATTTCTAAGCGCCGCTTTAAATCCGAGGGGGGGTTTAACAAACAAACACCCCCCTCCACGTTCTTTCAGTCCAGGCTGCCAGCACAAATAAGGTTAAAATCACTCACTCTTCACCTCGCCGCCAAAGCCCCGGAAAGCCTTCCGACCCGAACACTCAGCTCTCTCCAAATTCATCGTGCGTTGCCGTCCTCCATTGGCGAAGGGAAAACCCCCCGCAGCATGTCTTCTCTTGCCTAGACCGAAGACAAGGGCCGTTTTCCCGCCGCCGCTGGGATAAACCGACCCAGGCAAGCCAGCCTTACGGAGGGACCCCAAAAAAGGGGTGCCCCGCCCCCGTTGGGGGGCAGAAAAAAGAACAAAACGGCAGACGAGTTCCAAGACTCGTCCGTCGCCGCTGGAAGGCGGAACCGGAAGCCTATTTATTTGTTGAATTTATATAACCGCACCCTCTCCCCGAAGGGACCCGGGGCGGTGCACAGGAAATTAAAACAGACAATATCACAATATAAATAATTAAAACCAAATTAAATAAATTATCCCTGTGCTAAAATTTAAAAATATTAAAACATAATCCCATCTTAAAACCCAATTAAAACAATTTATGGTACAGATTGTAGGCTAGGTAAATAACTTAGGCCAAGCCGGCCTGATGAAACAGGAGTGTCTTTAATTTCTGGCGGAAGGTGCGGATGCCGTGGTTGTTCTGAGGTCGGGGGGGGGGTAGGTTGTTCCAGAGGGTTGGGCCCACCACAGAGAAGGCCCTTGCCCTGGGCGTCGCCCGCTGGCATTGCCTGGTGGACGGCACCCGGAGAAGTCCCTCTCTGTGGGAGCGGATCGGCCGCAGGGATGTATGGGGTAGGATGCGGTCTCGCAGGTAGCTAGGTCCCGTGCCATGGAGTGCTTTAAAGATGGTAATCAACACCTTGAAGCGCACCCGAAAGACCACAGGTAACCAGTGCAGCTCGCGCAGGAGCGGTGTTACATGGGAATATCTGGACGTTCCCAAGATCGCCCACGCGGCCGCATCTGGACCAGCTGTAGTCTTCGGGTGCACCCCAAGGGGAGCCCCATGTAGAGAGCATTGCAGTAGTCTAGCCGGGATGTCACAAGCGCGTGAGTGACTGTGCGAAGGGCGTCCTGATCCAATAAGGGACGCAACTGCCGCACCAGGCGTACCTGGTGGAATGCCCCCCTGGCCACGGCCATCACGTGATCTTGCATGGAGAGCCGGGTATCCAGGAGGACGCCTAAGTTGCGTACCCGATCCACGGGGGCCAGATGTTCGCCCCCTATGGCCAGTGATGGAATCAACTGGTTGTACCGGGACACCGGAAACCACAGCCACTCGGTCTTGGACGGGTTGAGTTTGAGTCTGTTGCTTCCCATCCAGATCCGTACGGCTTCCAAACATCGGGACATTACTTCAACGGGATCGTTGGGGTGGTTTCGGGTGGAAAAGTACAGCTGCGTGTCGTCAGCGTAGATATGGTACTCCACCCCAAAACCATGGATGATCTCACCCAGCGGCTTCATGTATGTGTTGAACAGGAGCGGCGAGGGGACCGACCCCTGAGGCACCCCACAAGTGAGGGGTCTTGAGGTCGACCTCTGCCCTCCTGCCAACACAAATTGCGATTGGCCGGAGAGGTAGGAGGCGAACCACCGTAAAACGATGCCCCTCACCCCCAACCCCTCCAGCCGGTGCAATAGGATACCATGGTCGATGGTATCAAAAGCCGCCGAGAGATCTAAAAGGACCAGGATGGAGGAACAACCCCCATCTCTGGCCCTCCAGAGATCATCCACCAACACGACCAATGCCGTCTCAGTGCTGTGCCCGGGCCGGAAGCCGGACTGGCGCGGGTCCAGATAATCAATTTCCTCCAGGTGACGGGGAAACTGTTGTGCCACCACACTCTCTACAACCTTCGCTAGAAAGTGAAGGTTGGAGACCGGACGATAGTTCTCCAATAATGCTGGGTCCAGGGAAGGCTTCTTGAGGAGGGGCCTCACCACCGCCTCTTTCAAGACGGCAGGCAAGAACCCCTCACTCAAAGAAGCGTTGACTAACTCCTGGAGCCAGCCTCGTGTAACCTCCCAGGATGCCAGTACAAGCCAGGAGGGACACGGGTCCAATAAACATGTGGTGGCTCTGTCGCCCACGTAACCTGTCCATATCTTCGGAAGCAACAGAGTCAAACTCCTCCCATAATGGTATCTCATGACCAGCTTCCGACAATCCCTCTAGACCACTCTCAGTGGAGATCAGCTCCTTCCGAATCTGAGCGATTTTATCCTGCAGATAAACACCAAATTCCTTTGCTCGACCCTGCAGAGGGGCTTCCCGCAGCCTCTGTTGAAGGAGGGAGTGGGTCACCCCAAACACGGCGGCAGGGCGGTTCTCTGCAGATGCGATAAGAGTGGCACAATAGTGACGCTTGGCCACTCTCATCACCACAAGGTAAGTCCGTAAATGGGCTCTCACCTGTGTTCGGTCAGATTCAGAGCGTGTGGATCTCCATCTACTCTCTAGGCATCTCTTGTGGCGTTTCATCTCCCTCAGCTCCTCGGTAAACCAAGGAGCCCGGGTGGCTCTCCGCCACAAGAGAGGCCGCAAGGGCGCGACCCGATCCAAGGCTCCAGTGGCCGCAGTATTCCATGCAGCCACTAGGTCCTCGATCAGGGCACAGGTCAGGGTCACAGGTAATGGCCCAAGCTCCGTCTGGAACCTCTCTGGGTCCATCAGGCGCCTGGGGCGGAACCATCTTGGAATATCCGGTTCCGCCTCCCCGCGGTGGGGAGTAGCAGTAAGAAAGTCGAGCCGGAGAAGTGAGTGATCTGACCATGACAGGGGTATGATGGCTAATTCCCCTACATCAAGATCACTTTTCCACTGGCCTGAGACAAAGATCAAATCCAGCGTGTGTCCTCCCTCGTGTGTGGGACCCTCAATTACCTGGGTCAGGTCCATGGCCGTCATGGAGGCCATGAACTCCCTTCATGGCCCAACCAGGCCCAAGGATTGTTCAGATGCGACTAACCAGAATCTACAAGAAGCTGTCGTCAATGTTGTTCCCTGCAAATGACTCCTCAGACTTCTTTATAAACTCTCTTGGGAGGGGCCATTCATTAACCAGCTGAGTCCAATTCAGGGCCTCTGAACTCGCTTCTGGCGTAACTGTTGCCTCCTCTTCTCAGCCAAGGACAAACTGGCCCTGATCCTCCCAACTACTCCAAGACCCAGGCGCCTCCTTCCTCAACCAGGCTCTCTACTTCCTCAACGTCTCCCTCCTCCTCCCGAGCAGACTCATAGGACTCCTCACTAGAAGAGTCCATCAGCAGCTCATCCGGAGCTGGCTGGGCCACAACAGGTAGGTAGGTAGGTAGATAGAGGGATAGAGAGAGGGGGCAGAGAAATACAGTAGGTAGGTAGGTAAGTAGGTAGGTAGAGTAAGAGAGGGAGAGGACAAAGAAGGAGGGGAAACTGAGGCAGAGAAGGAAGGGGGTCGCTGAGAGGGTCTATGAGGGGAAACTTTCATTTAACCAAACGTGGCTACAGCAAGGCGTGGCGGGTACAGCTAGTATATACATAAACCAAAATAGCAATAACACATTCTGGATTTATTTTATTTTATTTTATTCTATTTCAAAATGACCAGCTTAGTTCAATGTAATAGCTGTTTTGCAACTGTCTTTCGCAGTACTCTATTCAAACTTGGATACTGTCCCCTTTGTAAACCAATTACTAGTCTACATAGACAGATTGCCTATCTATAATCTATAATCTGTGCTCTCCCAGGAGAAATTAGGTGTCCAACTCGGCCATTCCACCCTATGGAAATGCCATGCTATAAGCCCCCCCCCCTGCAAAGATCCTGCAGGAGGAGAGCAGTCTGGACAACCGTGGGATCTGGCAGGGTGAGCGCTGTGAACCATAAACACAAAGCTTTTGCTGTGACACAGCATAACAAATATAGCCCCCTTGCTGACCTTAAAAGGGACACTAAAGAGACAGGTCAAGGTAGTTGTGATAATGATGACTCAAATAAGCACGGGATCATGGTCCAAAATGAAGAACTTACTTCAGAGAGGCAAAATGTCCCCAGGTATCACACATCAGTCGCACAAGAACAGCAAGGTATGCAAAAAGAGAAGTCACCTTCTGATTGGTGATTCAATCGTAAGTGATGTAAATTTAGGAAAGGATATGGAGGTTTTAAAAGATGTCAGGTGTCTGCCAGGTGCTGCTGCCAGCAGAGACAAGAGGCGTATTCTTAAAATAGTCAAGAATGCAAATAAGGACTGTGACGTTGATGCTATTATACATCTTGGCACTAATGATCTGTCTCAAAAAGATGTACTTTCTGTGCAGAATGATTTCCAGAGCTTGGGGTACGAACTTAACAGTATAAGTTGTAGACTTACCTTTTCAGAGGTTTTACCAGTATATAAGGAACAAAAAGGGAAGGGCCAGCGTGTAGCAGAGTTTAATGTGTGGCTAAAGGAGTGGTGTAAAAGGGAAGGCTTTGGTTTTATTAGTCATGATGCTTGCAGCTGGTCCAATGAAAAACTGTACAAAAGAGATGGTTTGCACCCATCCAAGAAAGGGACTGAGTGTTAGCAACTCTGGGTTCAGAACTAGTGCCACAACTCTGGTCCCTTAACCAGTGTTAGCAAATAAATGCGGAATAGTGTAATTCACCGGACAGTAAAGAGATACGTTGCTGTAACCACAAACAAACTCTAAAACAGTGATAGTAAGAAAATAAATAGTCTTTACTTTGTAGCAACTAAAATGCTTCTTCCGACCAGTGATTCTAACTTCCAAAACAATCCTCCACCAAACAGAGTTTATCTTACAGTGATGCAAAACAAATCCTCCTCCTTCTTCTTCAGTCACAGCTCCTCAGCACAGGGAATCGAAAAGGGAATGAGCTGTGATTCTGAGCTACCTTTATGGTAGAGCTGATAAGTACAGCCAATCAGATTATAAGACAGTTAAAGGTACACAACTCCCTAAGAACATAGGTTCATATATATTGTCAACCCAATACAAGGCTGAATATCCTAACACTGAGTTACTTGGCACTAAATTCACAGATTTTCTGGATAAACATTTAAACTGAACAGCGGGGACAGAGAATTAACTGATACAGAACATTTCTGTCCCCAACAATCTAAAATTCATAGGGTTATCAGTGCATGTAACACAGAGGTTTGTGCGGGTAAGATTATCACTCCTGCTGTCATGCAAAATCAAGCATTTAATAGTGAGTGCCAAACCATGTGCATGAATCATACAAGTGGCAAGAAAATAAGGGAAGTCAGGCACAACACAAGTTACGCAGACAGTAAACACAGGGTCAATCAAAATGGACTCAAATGTCTATACACCAATGCACAGAGTATGAGGAATAAACAGGGCGAATTAGAAATTCAAGTAAAAGAGGGCACTTACGATATTGTTGCCATTACAGAAACTGGGTGGGACGAAACTGATAAATGGAACATACAGCTAGAAGGATTTAAATTATTTAAAAGAAATAGACCAAATAAAAGAGGAGGTGGAGTTGCATTATATATAAGAAATAACTACATCTCTACAGAAATAGAGCACAACAATGATGTGAACTACCTTGAATGCATTTGGGTCAATATTAAAGGTTGGGGGGGGGGGAATGACATTGCCATAGGTCTTTACTACAGGCCACCCAACCAAGCAGAGGAAGTAGATGAACTTTTTGCTAGTCAGCTAACCAAGGTATGTAGGAAGCACACCACAATAGTAATGGGGGATTTTAACTACCCTGACATCAACTGGGAAACAAACTCTGCACCACGTGGAAGATCCAGCAGGTTCCTAACAAACCTAGCAAACAACTTCATTTCCCAAAAGGTAGAGAAGGGAACAAGGGAATCAGCCATATTGGACTTAATTCTCACTAACAGAGAGGAAATGATAGAAGGTGTTGAAGCCACAGGAACCCTGGGGGCAAGTGACCATGCAATATTGGAATTCAACATTATGCAAACGCAAGTAGTAGAACAAAGTCAAACTAGAATCTTGGACCTTAAGAGAGCTAATTTCAATAAACTTAGAGAGAGCTTGGGAAACATTCCATGGATGAGAATCCTCAAGGGGAAAACAACTCAAGAAGCTTGGGAAATTTTGAAAAATGAGATTATAAAAGCCCAGTCCAGCGCAATACCAATGAAGAAGAAAAATGACAGTTCCCAAAAGAAACCAGCATGGCTGCATAAAGAACTCTCTGACAAATTGAAAGACAAAAAGGATAAATATAAAAAGTGGAAAGAGGGGGACATAACTAAGGCAAAATATCAGCAAATAGCCCGAGCTTGTAAAGATGAAGTGAGGAAAGCTAAGGCTCACAATGAAGAAAGGCTTGCCACAAAAGTAAAAAATAACAAAAAAAGCTTCTTCCAACATGTTAAAAACAAGAAAAAAGTTAAAGAAACAATTGGTCCATTGCTGGGAGAAAGTGGCAAGAAGGTGACAAGCAACAGGGAGAAAGCAGAACTATTTAACTCATTTTTTGCATCTGTCTTTACACAAAGGGATAAAACAGTCCAGTCTATCAAAAACAGCACCACAAAAATCAGATTAGAAACACAAGGTGAAATAGGGAAGAAAATAGAAAAAATTCCGCCTGGTACATTTGCTGTTGCCACCAGCAGACTCCTGGGAGAGAATGGCAGGGGTGGATTTTGGGATCCCCCAAGCCTGGCCTTCCTCCTCCCTTGTTGGCGGGTACAAGAGAAAGAAGTGTGGGAAAGCCAAGCCCGGGGGGGGGGGGGGGAGATGGCCTGGCAGAAGCGCTCCCATTGGTGAGTCCGGCGGCGGAGAGGCCTGGCCCAGCTCTCGCAGTGGGATGCAGTTTGCTGCCTTTGAAATGCGCCGCTTTCTGTTTCCTGTGCCTTCCCTGGGCAGCGATGGCTGGGGTGTGTGCGCGAAAGCAGAGGTGTCAGGGCTGCTCCCCCCCTCGGCAAGCCAGGCCTGGAGGAGCGCGGAGAGTTGTGGGCAAGCGCCAGAGGGTCAGAAGACGCGCTCTGACATCACCCCAACATGCATTTCCAGCACACGCTTCTCTGTGCCGAAGTAGGATTAAGTGGGTGGAAGGGAGCAGGGGAAAGGGTAGAAGGGAAGGAGAAGCTTGGCAGGCTTTCCTTTGGTGTGGGGCAGGGGTAAATGCCCCCTCCATGGCCTGACTGCTGCTCTCGTAGCGCCTTGCAGCACAGCGAAAGCGCGATTGACAACGGGGAGACTGAATTCCCTCCTCCTCCTGGAGCCCATTTCGACCAAGGAAAATATTCACAAATCAACTGACAGTGGATATTTGGTAGCTGCAAGGTATCTCAACAGTGGGCTGCGTATCACAGTATATTTAATAGTTCTGCACCAAGCTCACTTCTAGGGAACAATGCAAATTATTTTATTATAGAATCACACACTATAAGCTCAATAAAATTTTATGATGGCTTCTTAGGACAGCTTATCTCAACTGAATGCCCTCTGGATATCTTCCCATCCTCTGTGAAAGGGGGACTCCTAGTACCAAACGTGGAAAACAGACAGTTGAGGAAAAATGACTTGGAGCAATGGTATCCAACCTTGGCAACTTTAAGACATGTTGACTTTAGTTCCCAGAATTCCACAGCCAACATGTCATGCCCATGGCTGGCTGGCTGGCTGGGGAATTCTAGGAGTTGAAGTCCACAAGTCTTCGTTTCAGAAAATTTTTTATTGGTTTTTAACAAATTATATTGTAGGAAAAGGGTATAAGGATTTTGTTTTACATTGTAGAGCTTCCATGTCAGAGGTGGTGGAGTCATGTGGGTCTTCGTTCAATTATTTTAAGTAGAAAATGGTCGGAAATACATATATATCACATTTTTCATTTTAAGTTCATACATTCAATCTTTAGTTCTGAATTCACATCCGTTTCAAGAATTACAGTATTTCAAAGTTTACTTATTTTTGAGACCTAAGTCTCTTTGCTATTGCACCCTCCTTTTTCCTCACCGCGGCGGGCGGGGCCATGGCTCCTCCCGTTCCTTCTTCTTTGTCACCCAGGATTGAGGAATGTTTTTTAAGAAAGGTCTCAGCCTCCCCTGTTGTTTTAATTTTAATTCTACCTCCCTCCCAGAATACCAACAATCCCTCAGGCATTAACCACTTAAACCAGATTCCATTTTCATATAATTTTCTAGAAAGGAAAAAATATTTGCTTCTCAATTCTCTAACTCTTTTTGGTATCTGTTTTAGTATATTAATGTCTTTTTGTTCAAACTTCAACGGGCCCTCTCGCTGGGCCCTTAGTATTGCATCCCGTGTGGACTTCCTTAAAAATTTAATATGGATCTCTCTGGGTACTTCATTTATTCTAGCATATGCTGAGTTAATTCTGTAAATCAAATCTATTTCTCCCCAAAGGTATTCTTTACTTTTTTTACATAGTCTGCTAAAATTTCACTCATCAAATCTCTCAAATCTTCCCCTTCCCTCTCAGGAATGTTCTGAAACCTAAGGAAGAAAGACATTCTTTCAAATTCAAACTTAGACATATGTGTGGAAAATTCCACTGATTCCTTTGTCAGTTCCTTTATTTCTGCTGTCATCTCAACTACTTTCTCCTTTAATTCAACGATGTCCTGTTGATTAGTCACTGTAGTTTTTTGTGTCTCCTGCAGGTCTGTTCTTAAATCTCCTATATCTTTTGTCAAAGCCTTCCACATTTCTTGTATTTCTTTCATTATGTCATCCAGCGTTGTTTCCTTTTTTCCTCCCGTTGCCCCTTGTAACATTGTAGTGATTTTCCCTTGTTGTGGGGGTGGAGTAGCTCTTGCTGTTGTTTGAGCTGGGAGGGATTTCCTCATTGGAGATTTCTTTTTGAAAGTCCACAAGTCTTAATGTTGCCAAGGTTGGACACCCCTGACTTAAAGCCTTTCTTCACTTTAATCTCACTGTGGCACAAACGTAACCCAGTAATGTCTTTTTTTCTGCTGTGTTCTGAGGACATTATCTCCCACTCATCCCTAGCCCATAATTGAGACAACTCTGCTTAGCTGTCCTGGTATTAAGACACTACAGGTAGTCCTCAACATACAACAGTTCGTTTAGTGACCATACAAAGTTACAACAGCGGTGAAAAAACTGCCTTATGATCATTTTTCACTCTTATGACTGTTTGGATGCTTGACAACTGACTCACATTTAAGATGGTTGCAGTGTCCCGGGTCATGTGGGTCCCCTTTTGTGACCTTCTGACAAGCAAAGTCAATGGGGAAGCCAGATACACTTAATAGCTGTGTGTCAGGTCTGCCTCTATCGATAGCCAAGAAAGAATCCACTCAAATCCATTTTGGAAGTTCTGGGAATACTTTTACTGGTTACGAAAAGAATGCAGTGAAGTTCAAGCAAGGTCTGAAAGTTTACATATGAAGCATTGTCCATCCCCTTTCCCCTATACCCCCCCCCAAGCTACTGTCCAATGCAAAACCCTCTTCGATGTCATGTGAGTTGCATCTTCAAGAGCATCATCAGAATGGTATGTAGGACGGTTGACCTTGGCCAACTGTCCGTATCAGCTCCTGGCTTCAAACACCTCCTGCACATTAATGCCCCAAGCCCCACAGCCCCCTCCCTCCCCATTTCTATGACAGCTGAAGCAAGCAAGAAAGCGGAGGCTGACATCGTGTGACTAACAACTGCAGTGATTCACTTAACAAATGTGGCAAGAAAAGTTGTAAAATGGGGCAAAACTCACTTAACAAATTTCTCATTTAGCAACATAAATTCTGGGCTCAATTGTGGCAGTAAGTCAAGGATTACCTGTATTCCCTCACCCCCTTCCAACATTGTCCAAGAACAGCATCAAGGGGATAAAATCTGTCAGGATCTATCACTTCTTGTGGAGGGCAGCCAGTAGGCTGTTGATTGCAAACAGAGTGTCAGGACTGCTTCTTCCATTACTCAAGAAAGACCACACTTAAAGCACATTGAAAATGTTTAAGGTTACTTTTACTGAATAAGAAAGGACAGCAGCGAAAGTTAAGCAAGGAATGAGTAATTTAGGCGCGAAGCATACATATCAAAGCATAAGCCAACCCCAATAACCCATGACCCCCACAGTAGTGTCCAATGCAATATCATCCACAATGTCAGATGGGCAGCACGTCCACAGCGGTCATCAGAATGGAATGTGATACCGTTGGGCCTGGCGATATCACCTCCTAGCTCCAATCTCCCTCCAGCACACATAATGTTCAAAGCCCACAGCCCCCACCCTCCCCGTTTCAATGGCAGCCGAAGCAGGCAGTAAAGCGAAGGCTGACATCCGGCCCTCCTCCAGAAGAAAGGAAATCAGTCCTGCAAAACAGACGGAAAAGACAGGGACATACAGCAACATACACATAAAGTGAAACGGTAGAGATTAAGGCTTGTTAGGGTATTTAGCATAAAACTGCCTCAGTAATTTTGGGACCCTAACGTGACGTTTGTCCACCCAGTCAGTATGGGATGGAGGAAAATCCTTCCAAGCAACAAGATACTGTACTTTGTTTCTATGCATTCTGGAGTCCAAAATGTCCCGAACTTCGTAATGCTGTTCTCCTTCAACTAATATGGGGGTGGGAGAACCAGAGTGTGGTTGGCGAAGGTGTGATAAGCGTTCTGGTTTTAGCAAGTGGACATGGAAAATTGGGTAAAGACGTCGATAGGTTTTTGGTAGGTCCAATTTAAATGAAACAGAGCTGATAATCTTAATGATCGTAAAAGGGCCAACAAATTTAGGACCTAGTTTCTTGCATTTCTGAGGGCTCTCCAAAAATCTAGTGGAGACGTACACCCTATCACCAACTTTGTACTGGGGGGGTACTGTTCGTTTCTTATCGGCATAAAACCTATGTGACTGGTGAGCATCATCCAATGTCTTTCGTATAATGGGCCAAACAGTTGATAGTTTACTACTCCAATCCGAGAGCGAAAGAATGGTGGGAGTTTCGTGAGGGAGCTCGGGAATTGGTACAAAGTCCTGGCCATAAATTACCTTAAACGGGGTCATGCCAGTACTACTATGAACTGAGTTGTTGTACGCAACCTCAGCATGAATTAAGATGTCAGCCCAGTCATCCTGCTGGTAATTTATAAAACAACATAAATACTGTTCCAGAACCGAATTGGCCCTCTCACAAGATCCGTTAGTCTGCAGGTGGTTGGAGAAGCTTAAGCCTTGGGCGGAGCCAATCAATTTTAAAAATTCTTTCCAAAATTGCGAAGTAAATTGAACTCCTCTATCCGAGATGATACATTTCGGGACGCCATGTGCGTGATAAATATGAGTCAGAAATAGCTTTGCCAAAGCCTTAGCCGATGGGATCTTCGAGCATGGTACAAAATGAACTTGTTTGGAGAACAAATCAGTAACCACCCATATAATGGTAAAACCTTGGCTACTTGGAAGATCAACAATAAAGTCCATAGATATTTCCTTCCAAGGAGCCTCCGGCCGCGCTACTGATTGGAGGAGACCGTGAGGTTTTCCAGGAGAACGCTTCGAAGTGGCACAAACTGGACAACTAGCAATATAAGATTCAATGTCTTTCTTTAGTGAAGGCCACCAAAACTGGCGTTTAACTAAGTGCATAGTCTTTACGAATCCAAAATGTCCAGCCAGTCTGGAATCATGAGCTCTTTGCAAAACGAAAGGTCGAAGCATCGCGGGGACATAAATTTTAGAGCCAACCCAAGGTATGTCATCTCTCAAAATGCAATCCCCAGAGTGTGCAGCAAACCATTCATCAGTGAGAAGTTCCTTTTTAATTCTAGATACCAATTCCAGTGGGGGCTCAGCCTGTAGAATCGAGTGGCTTCTAGTTACGACTGGAGCTGCCATGCTATACAGTGGAACCACAGGTTGAATGACCGTGAGCTTAGAGCTGTTATACTGAGGAAGCTGGGATAAGGCATCAGCCATAAAGTTCTTTCCTCCTGGAATGTATTTGAGGGTAAAGTTAAATCGACTGAAGTATTGAGACCAGCAAACCTGCTTTGGGGAAAGCTTGCGAGGCATTCTTAAAGATTCCAAATTTTTGTGATCAGTCCATACTTCAAACGGGTGAGTGGCACCCTCCAGAAAATGACGCCAAGTCATTAGCACCCAACGAACGGCAAATGCCTCTTTTTCCCAAATAGCCCATCTCCTTTCGGTGTCGGATAACTTACGAGAGGTATAAGCGCAGGGCTGTAAATGTCCGTTTAGGTTGTATTGTAATAGGACAGCGCCTACAGCTACATCACTGGCATCTGCTTGGACCACGAATGGCGCATTAACATCTGGGTGTTTCAGAACCGGTTCCACCGCAAATAGACGTTTAAGTTTCTTGAATGTGGCTTGGCATTCCATAGTCCAGTTCAAGGGTGAGCTTGGTCGTGGTTTGTCCTCTCCTTTCTTTTTCAAAAGGTTTGTGATAGGCAAAGCAATACTAGCAAAAGAAGGGATAAATTGGCGGTAAAAGTTGGCAAATCCCAAAAAACTTTGTAATTGTTTACGGGTCCGAGGGGGAGCCCATTCCGTTACAGCTTTCACTTTAGCAGGATCCATCTCAATTCCCTCCGCAGAGATGCGATAGCCAAGATAGTGAATTTTATCCTGGTGAAATTCACACTTAGAAAGTTTAGCGTAGAGTTCAGCGGCTCTCAGTTTGCGCAAGACAGAGCGGAACCTGTAGTCTACGACCAGACGAAGATTGCCATCTTTCTTTTCCCTAAACATTACAGGGGCCTCAACTCGTGGTCTAGCAGGCTCAATGAAACCTCTCTCCAAGTTTTTGTCAATAAATTTACGGAGTTCAACCATTTCTCCTGGTGTCATAGAATAAATGCGAGGTTTGGGAAGTTGCACCCCTGGGAGGAAGTCAATGGAACAGTCCGTAGTACGGTGGGGGGGCAGTGTGTCAGAGGATTTTTCGCTAAAAACATCCTTAAGGTCCCAATATTCCTTGGGAATTTTTTCCTCCCCCGGTATCATTTCCAACATGGGTACACTCTGACCAGTATTTACGGCTTTTTGGAGTGGTTCTGGTTCCGTTTGGTTCTCCATGATTGGGGGTGGGGGTGGGGGTTGGGCCTCTGTACTGGGAGGCATAGGCAAAGGAATGCGAACCCAGCCTTCTTTCCAGTTAATCATGGGGTTCCATTTCCGTAGCCATGTTAAGCCCAAAATAATCGGATTTTCTGCAATAGGGGCTACAATAAAGTTAAGGAATTCCCGGTGGTGGTCGCCAATAGATACCTCAATAGACTCTGTTACAAAAAGCGCTGGAGCACCACCTGCTATGGTACCATCCATTTGACAGAAAGCTATTGGAACTTTCAAAGTCTTAAGGCGAAGGCCGTTGCTGCACTAAGTCTTGGCTGATAAGGCAGCGTGAACAGCCAGAATCTAAAAGGGCTAGTACTTCACAGTTGCGGCCACTAGAGGGGGCCGAAATATTTAAAGGGATGGTCATGGGGCCCGAACGGGAACTCACCCAGGGTCCGTAGTTCTCGTCCGCCGAGTCCGTGCCCTTCTCCCAGTCATCTGGCTCCTCCCTCTGCTGCTGACGGCCGGTAGTAAGATCCAGAGGTTCCACTCCGCTCATTGCCTGCTTTACACGCATGCTCGGGTTTTTTCTCATTTCGGCTGATGACTGAGGTCGGGGCTTTGCTTTCATTTTGCAATTATTTGCCCAATGCCCCTCCCTCCCGCATCGGAAGCAAGCGTTAGTGCGAGGTTTGCCAGGCGCTCCTCCTTTTCTTTCTCTCTGGTCATCACGGCCAAAGGTGGGAGGGGGGGGGGGAAATTTCTTTCTCTTTCCCTTTCAATCTCAAGGAGGCTTTTATTTCTAGCCAGGTCAATTTCTACATCAGCTGCAAGTTCAAACCAGTCCTCGAGCGTTTCAGGACTGCGTCTGTTGACACAGCTTTGATATATAGTGGGATGCAAGCCTTCAGTATAATTATCGATAAGAGCCTCCATGCTCCAACCTCTCATATAAACAGCCAGCTTACGAAAACGCTGAGTATAGTCCTGCACTGGCCTGTTACTGTGGTGTAAAGTTTTCATTTCAAGCCGTGCTTTCCTATGAAGGAGGGGGTCTTCGAACCGCCTTCTCAAGGCGGTCATAAATCTGTCGAAATCTCCCATTAAAGGAGAATTATCATTATGCAGTGAGGCCATCCAATCGGCAGCTTTGCCCTCCAACGCCAGAGAAACAATTCTTATTTTAGACACATCATCTGGCAAATCGAAAGCAGCCTGCTTTACAAAATTGCTGACTTGCAGTAAAAAAAATCCCAGATCTTTTGAGTTCCCTCCAAACTTAATTCCCAGGGGGGGAAGTCTTGATATTCTGCGTGCTGCGGGGCTCGGTTCTCTCCTTTGATCTGCTCCAGGATCAATTACCCTCCCTGTTTCAACGCGCTGCGGGGGGCCCTCTCTTTGGGTAGTTTCCTTTTCCAGGGGGGGTTTCCCTCCTTTCTTTTTTGCTCTCCCCAGTCCGAGGGGCTAGGATCCCTCCCCCACTTCCGTTCTCTGGCACGCTTTTTCTCATCTGCCTCTCGGATTAGCGCTCTTGCCTGTTCTCTTAAGTAATTTTCTTCCTCTACCTCTTCCCAAGGGGAGGGGGAGTGGGCTCGTCTGCATCTGGTGGTTGTAACCCCTGGGGGAATTTCTTCAGAGGCGCCCTTCATCCCCACTCCCTCGGACCAGCGATGACGAATTGGTTTTTCCTCGGGTTTGGGCCCCAGGCTAATATCGGCCAATAATTCCATTACTGACCTTGTTTCTTCTTTGGTTTCTTTTTTCAGAGCGGTAGGGTCAAGCGCTGTAGCCCCCAGAGTTTCTTCTTTTCCGGGATCCGACATTTGGCTTCGGATTTATTGTTTTATTACACTCACTACTGAAGTTGTTAGCTCAGAGCTGAGTGTGAAGTGATTCCTTGCTTTTTGTCAAGTCTGCTTCTTCCATTACTCAAGAAAGACCACACTTAAAGCACATTGTAAATGTTTAAGGTTACTTTTACTGAATAAGAAAGGACAGCAGCTAAAGTTAAGCAAGGAATGAGTAATTTAGGTGCGAAGCATACATATCAAAGCTTAAGCCAACCCCAATAACCCATGACCCCCACAGTAGTGTCCAATGCAGTATCATCCACGATGTCAGATGGGCAGCACGTCCACCGCGGTCATCAGAATGGAATGTGATACCGTTGGGCCTGGCGATATCACCTCCTAGCTCCAATCTCCCTCCAGCACACATAATGTTCAAAGCCCACAGCCCCCACCCTCCCCGTTTCAATGGCAGCCGAAGCAGGCAGTAAAGCGAAGGCTGACACAGAGGCTGGATGGGCCAACATGGAAAGACCTAATGCAACTTTTTTCCGTTGCAACCGCAGGCACCTGGATCATATGCTTCCTCAGAACATAAGCATCCATTTTCATTGGCGGAAGGGGTTTCACACAGCTTGGGATCATCTCTGCTTTATACTGGGCTACCCAGCGAGCCCAAATGGATTATAGCTTCCATTCTTCATCTACAAGGACCCACAAGATACCCCTACCTTATTTATTTCACATATTTGCCCATGTCCCTTGGAGAAAAGCTCAGCAAACAAAAGTATCTGGCAGATACTAGGGGAAACAAACAAAGGTTTCTTCCCCATGGCTTCGGCCCCCCAAAAATGACTTTCGAGGGAATGGCAGAGAACAAGGAATATGAACTTATTGGAAATATGCAAGAACCATTACCTCATTTACTGAATGAACGTCTCCCTAATTTGCCGAGATACAGGAAGCAGAAGGTATAGTTATTCCCCAAACTGGGAATATTGTTATTATAGTCAATCAAACCAGTTTTAGCCTTCCTGTAGAGTTGATTTCCTGGTCTGATCTATCTAATTGGGGGTTGACAGAAATGCAAACCTCCAAGGCAAAGAATTTCATCCCCTAATCTTTTCTTGCTATATATATTCTATATATTCTATATCTTACTGTATATAAATAAAAGGTTAACTATGAGTTTGTTCAAAACCGCAAATCTCAGAAACTACTGCACCAATCGCCACCAAATTTTCACACAATGTTCCTTACAAGTGCAGCACCAATGATACGTACAGATTGTGTGGATGGCACACTGGTGTCAGGTACACGCCACACAAATGTAAAACTGCAGCTCTTATGTGTGTTTCCCTCAAGCGCTCACTCACCCCCCTCCCCTTCGCGGCCCCTCCCACCCAGCCGCTTTTCAGCTCACGTCACTTGCACGAGCGGTGGAGCGGTCTGCGTCATATCCGCGACAGTCGCCTCCTCAGCAGCCCCTCTCTCCTCTGCCGCAGTCCCCCCTCTGCCAACTCCCCCCCCAGGCTGCTACCGAGTCAGTGGCCTCTCCTCCTCCGCTGTGGCTCCCCCTCCAACTCCCCCCCCACAAGGCCGCTGCCGTGTCAGCGGCCTCTCTCTCCTCTCTCTCTAGGTAGGTAGGAAGAGGGAGAGAGAGAGAGGGAGAAATACAGTAAGTAGGTAGGTAGGTAGGTAGGTAGGTAGGTAGGTAGGTAGAGAGAGGGAAAATACAGTAAGTAGGTAGGTAGGTAGATAGGTAGGTAGGGGGATAGAGAGGGAGAGGGAGATATAAGGTAGGTAGGTAGGTAGGTAGGTAGGTAGGTAGGTAGGTAGGTAGGTAGGTAGGGGGATAGAGAGGGAGAGGGAGATATAAGGTAGGTAGGTAGATAGGTAGAGGGATAGAGAGGAAGAAATACACTAGGTAGGTAGGTAGGTAGGTAGGTAGGTAGGTAGGTAGGTAGGTAGGTAGGTAGGTAGAAAGATAGAGGGAGAAATATAGTAGGTAGGTAGGTAGGTAGTGTTGCATCCTGACGGCATTCAAAAAGCCCCGGTAACAGCCAGCCGTTTGATTGGCTTAGGCGTGGCTGGCTGTGGCCGAGGGCGGCTGACGCGCTGATTGGCCAGCTGCCTAGCAGCTCTCCATAAAAGGAGCTGTAGGGCAGAAGGCCCCGACCTTTTTAACTAGTCACTTTTATAAGCAACCGTTGCTGTTTGGAATAAAGAGCTTTTAACCTTACCGGTCTGGACTCACTCTCTCTCAGCAGAGAATCTAACACTGGCGACGAAGGACTGGGGCCGGTACTGATTACACGGAACGAAGCTCTTCTCGCTGCGGACTGAAGAGTCTCTCTGTCTGACTATCCTCCGGCCTCGCTATTTCTCCAGCGAGCTTACTGGCCTGTTGCCGCGCACAATGGCCACCTTGCCGCCTTTCGCCCCCTATGACGCGTCGCAAGAATCGTGGGAAGCCTTTCTCGCTCGATTCGAGTGCTTCCTCCTCGCGGGCGACCACGGAGAACTCACCCCGGAGCGTCGACTGGGGCTCTTCCTGGGCTGTGGAGGCCGCACAGTTTTCGCCGTAGCGCGGAATATTGCCGCGCCCGCACCGGTCCATACCTTGGCATGGGACACGCTGCAGGCCCGTTTGAAGGCCCACTTCGCCCCCGCACCCTTGCGGATTTCTCGACGGTTTGCGTTCCGGCAATGCCGCCAGCTGCCCACACAGTCAGCGGCGGATTTCCTGCAGGCCCTGAGAACCGCGGCCATCTTGTGCGAATTCGCCGCCCCGTACCTAGACGAATCGTTGGTCGAACAATTCGTCTGCGGGCTAAAGGACGTGAAGCTCAGGCGTCGGCTGATGGCCCGCTCGGACATCACCTTGGAGCAGGCTGTGGAAGAGGTCAGGGGCGCCGAGTTGGCCGAGGCCGCCTCTTTTGATTTAGGCCCCGGCCAGCCGGCAATGCCGTTGCCCGCCCCGCGGGCCTGCCGGGTCGACGACTACGCCCCCCTCGACCCGTCGGAGGACTTCAAGGCCTATGACCAGGTGGCGCGCATCCATGCTACGGGCCGGAGCCGCGCCAGAGCCCAACCATCTCGCCGGCCACCCACGACTTGCATCGGGTGCGGTGGCGGCCATGTGAGGAACGACTGCCCCTTCCGGGCTACTATTTGCCGACGATACGACCGCAAGGGCCACATCGCCCGCGTCTGCAGAGCCAACCTTCCAGCCTTGGCCCCCCCGCCGGCTCATGACGCGACAATATCTGCGCCTTCCCGGAACTACGGTCAACGCCGCTCGTCCCGCAGGCCGCAGCCTGAGGCCAACTGTTTCGCCGCGACGGAGCTCCAGGACTCCATTCCGCTTCCGACGGATGACCGTAGGCGCATTTCCATGTCCCTTTTTATAAATGGCAGGTCTATTACCATGGAGGTCGACTCGGGCTCGTCTCGGTCCCTTGTTTCCTGGCCACAGTTGGCCCGCCTTTGCCCTGCCATTAGGCTTGCTGATTTGACACAGCCCGAGACTCTGTTGAGGGATTACCAGGGCAACCCCATCGACGTGCTGGGCCAACTCCGTGCCCACGTCCGCTATGGTCGTTTCACCGGGTTCCTGCCCATTCTGGTCGTCAAGCGCCCCCTGACCGCCCTTATAGGTTTAGACTGGTTCGCTGCCCTGGGTCTCTCGGTCCAGCGTGTGCACCGGGTGCCAACTGCCTCGCCAGTGGATGCGGTCCTGGCGGACTTCCCCAACGTTTTCGACGGCACTTTGGGCACTTACAGGGGTTCCCCGGTTTCCCTTAACCTAGACCCTCAGGTTGCTCCAATTCGGCTCAAGGCCCGCAGGCTGCCTTTCGCACTGAAGCCGAGGGTTGACGCGGAACTTGATCGTCTAGTGGCGCAGGGCGTACTGGAGCCGGTCGACCAGGCGAAGTGGGAGACCCCCATCGTAGTTCCCATCAAGCCCGACGGTTCCATATGCATCTGCGCCGATTACAAGTCGACGATCAACCGCGGGCTTCAGGCGAACACATATCCGGTTCCGGTGGTGCAACACCTGTTACACTCCTTGGGACAGGGTTGCATTTTCGCAAAACTGGATATGGCGCAGGCCTACCAGCAGCTTCCGGTGGACGATGAGGCGGCTGAAGCGCAAACTATTGTCACCCACCGAGGAGCTTTCCGTTGTCGCCGCCTCCAATTTGGCGTTTCCGTTGCCCTGGGGATTTTCCAGAGCCTCATGGAGCGGCTGCTCCATGGGCTTCCGGGGGTTGTCCCGTATTTTGATGACATCTTGATAGTCGCCGCTAGCGCATTAGATCTCGCCAAAGTACTTCGGAAGGTCCTTACCATCTTCAGGGGCGTGGGTTTTAAATTGAAACTCAGTAAGTGTAAGTTCGCTGAGCCGAGGGTAGAATTTCTGGGGTTTATGGTGGATGCCCAGGGCATTCACCCCACTCCCTCCAAGGTCGAGGCGATCCACGACGCCCCCACCCCTGCTTCCAAACAGGAGCTGCAGGCATTCCTCGGCCTGCTCAATTTTTATGCGCCCTTTATTCTGCATAAGGCGTCACTAGCCGAGCCGCTTCACCGATTGCTCGATCGCTCGGCGGTCTGGCGCTGGGGCAGCCGAGAGGCGCAGGCGTTTGCGGCTATTAAAAACATGCTAACGTCTAAGGCCGTGCTGGTTCAATATTCGGACCGCCTACCCTTGGTGTTGGCATCCGATGCCTCCCCCTTTGGAGTGGGGGCCGTCCTGAGCCACGTTCGTCCCGATGGCTCGGAGGCCCCCATTGCCTTTTATTCCCGGACTCTGTCTCCTACGGAGCGCAACTACAGTCAGATTGACAAGGAGGCCCTGGCTGTAGTGTCCGGGATTAAAAAATTCCACGAGTACCTGTACGGCCGCCACTTCTCCGTTTTCACCGACCACAAGCCGCTCCTTGGGCTTCTGGCCGGTGACCGGCCTACCCCTCCCATTCTCTCTCCCAGGATGACCAGGTGGACGGAGTTTCTGACTGCGTACGATTACTCGCTGTTCTACCGTCCGGGGAAACAGTTGGGACATGCTGATGCCCTCAGTCGTTGCCCCCTCCCCCGGACGGACCAGGCGCCGGTGCCGGCCCTGTCTGTCCTGTCAGTGGCAGATTCGGATCTCCCCCTTTCCTCGTCCGACGTCGCGGCGCAGACCAAGGCAGACCCTGTCCTGTCCCAAGTTTCCACCTGGGTCCTGCGAGGGTGGCCCCTGGGCTCGCTGCCGGACGTGTATCGGCCTTTCAAGTCCCGCCAACTGGAGCTATCGCTCCACAGCGGGTGCTTGTTATGGGGAGACCGGGTCATCGTTCCCCCGCCCCTCCGCCATCAGGTACTCAGCTCCCTCCATGCCACCCACCCGGGCATAGCTCGCATGAAGGCGTTGGCCAGGAGCTATGTCTGGTGGCCGCGCATGGACGACGAGGTGGCCGCCTGGGTGGGTGCTTGCCAGGCGTGCCAGATCTCTCGCCCCGCACCCCCCTCCGCTCCCCATCGGGATTGGGACGCCCCCAGGTCACCGTGGTCCAGGGTCCACATTGACTTCGCCGGCCCCTTCCATGGTCAGACCTTCATGGTGGTAGTAGACGCCTACTCTCGCTGGACCGAGGTCATCCTGATGGCCTCGACCACGGCTGAGAGCACCATGCGCGCGCTTCGGCGCCTTTTTGCTACGCACGGGTTGCCGGACTCCCTGGTCTCCGACAACGGGCCCCAATTTCACTCTGCCATTTTCCAGGAATTCCTGGCCTCCCAGGGGATCCGGCACGCGCCAACGGCCCCCTACCACCCTGCCGAAAATGGCCGGGCGGAAAGAGCCGTCCGCTCGGCCAAGGAGGCCCTCGGGAGGATGGATAGGGGGGATTGGCAGTCAAGGGTAGATGCTTACCTTATGGGACAGCACTCTACGCCTTGCCAGGCGACAGGGAAGAGCCCCGCAGAGCTGCTGATGGGCCGCCGCCTGCGGACCAAATTGGACAGGCTGCACCCCCAGTATAATGAGGTGCAGCCGTGCAAACTGGGGGTCCCCTCTCCCCGCCGTTTCTCCGTCGGCGACACAGTTTTTGCCAGGAACTTCGCTGGGGATCCGCGGTGGGTACCCGCTGTCGTCCGCGAACTAACGGGCCCCTGTTCCTACAGGGTTGGACGACCGGATGGATCCGAGTGGCGGCGCCACTTGGATCAATTGAGGCGCCGCCCTCCGTTTTCAGCCCCGCCGACGCCATCACGGCCTCCAGACCTGCCGACCGTCGAGGCCTCAACCCAGCGGGACGACTGGCCCATCACTGCACCATCCTGGCCAGATACCACCTTCTCCGACCACTCCACCCCTGAACAGTTTCCGGGTCTGCTTATGCCGGAACCGTCGCCCCTGGAACATCCACAACCCGACACACAGAACACCCCAAGTGCGCAACGACGACGGTCCGATCCATGTCCGGACCCGGCCGATCTGGACCCAACACCCAAGGGACTGGAGCACGATGCCAACCCACAGAACGCGCCCCCGGACGTTGCCCCGCCGTCTACAGTGGCACGCGGTGACATCACAGACCACGACGACACAGTTCGTCCTCCTCCATCGGCCCCGGCAGAGACATTGAGGCGCTCGGGGCGGAGTAGACGCAGCCCCACCTACCTCAGCGAGTACGTGTGCTAGGGACTGCGTGCGTGCTCGCTGGGGGGGAAGGAGTGTTGCATCCTGACGGCATTCAAAAAGCCCCGGTAACAGCCAGCCGTTTGATTGGCTTAGGCGTGGCTGGCTGTGGCCGAGGGCGGCTGACGCGCTGATTGGCCAGCTGCCTAGCAGCTCTCCATAAAAGGAGCTGTAGGGCAGAAGGCCCCGACCTTTTTAACTAGTCACTTTTATAAGCAACCGTTGCTGTTTGGAATAAAGAGCTTTTAACCTTACCGGTCTGGACTCACTCTCTCTCAGCAGAGAATCTAACAGGTAGGTAGGTAGGTAGGTAGGTAGGTAGGTAGGTAGGTAGGTAGGTAGGTAGGTGGAGCGAGAGAGAGAGGGGGATAAATACACTAGGTAGGTAGGTAGGTAGAGAGATAGAGGGAGAAATACAGTAGGTAGGTAGGTAGGTAGGTAGAGGGATAGAGAGAGACAGGGAGAAATACAGAAGATAGGTAGGTAGGTAGGTAGGTAGGTAGGTAGGTAGGTAGGTAGGTAGGTAGGTAGGTAGGTAGGTAGGTAGGTAGGTAGAGGGAGAGGGAGAGAGAGAGAGAGAGAAGGAAAAATACAGTAGGTAGGTAGGTAGGTAAGTAGGTAGGTAGAGGGAGAGAGGGAAAATACAATAGGTAGATAGGTAGAGGGATAGAGAGAGAGGGGGAGAGAAATACAGTAGGTAGGTAGGTAGGTAGGTAGGTAGGTAGGTAGGTAGGTAGGTAGGTAGAGTAAGAGAGGGAGGGGAGGGAGAGAGAGGGGAAACTGAGGCAGAGAAGGAAGGGGGTCGCTGAGAGGGTATGAGGGGAAACTTTTTCATTTAACCAAACTTGGCCACAGCAACGCATGGCGGGTACAGCTAGTACTCTATATACAATACAATAGCAGAGTTGGAAGGGACCTTGGAGGTCATCTAGTCCAACTCCCTGCCTAGGCAGGAAGCCCTATACCATTTCAGACAAATGGCTATCCAACATCTTCTTGAAGACTTGCAGTGTTGGGGCATTCACAACTTCTGGAGGCAAGCTGTTCCACTGATTAATTGTTCTAACTGTCAGGAAATTTCTCCTCAGTTCTAAGTTGCTTCTCTCCTTGATTAGTTTCCACTCATTGCTTCTTGTTCTGCCCCCAGGTGCTTTGGAGAATATTTTGACTCCCTCTTCTTTGTGGCAACCCCTGAGATATTGGAACACTGCTATCATGTCTCCCCTAGTTCTTCTCTTTATTAAACTAGACATACCCAGTTCCTGCAACCGTTCTTCATATGTTTTAGTCTCTAGTCCCTTAATCATCTTTGTTCCTCTTCTCTGCACTCTTTCTAGAGTCTCCACATCTTTTCTACATCGTGGTGACCAAAACTGAATGCAGTATTCCAAGTGTGGCCTTACCAAGTGGTATTAACACTTCACGTGATCTTGATTCTATCCCTCTGTTTATGCAGTCTAGAACTGCGTTGGCTTTTTTGGCAGCTGCTGCACACTGCTGGCTCATATTTAAATGGTTGTCTACTAGGACTCCAAGATCCCTTTCACAGTTACTGCTATTGAGCAAGGTACCACCTATACTGTACCTGTGCATTTCATTTTTGTTGCCTAAATGTAGAATCTTACTCTTTTCGCCATTGAATTTCATTTTATTAGATAGTGCCCAATGTTCAAGTTTGTCAAGATCCTTCTGTATCTTAAGCCTATCTTCTGGAGTGTTGGCTATTCCTGCCAGCTTGGTGTCGTCTGCAAATTTGATAAGTTCCCCATTTATTCTCTTGTCCAAATCATTAATGAAGGTGTTGAAGAGTACTGGGCCTAAAACAGAGCCTTGGGGGATTCCACTGCATACTTCCCTCCATGTAGGACCATTGAGGACTACATGTTGAGTGCGGTTGGTCAGCCAGTTACGAATCCATCTGGTGGTGATGCTGACTAACCCACATTCTTCTACTTTATCTAGTAGTAGGTTATGGTCTACCTTGTCAAATCCCCTACTGAAGTCCAAGTAAACTATATCAACGGCATTCCTCTGGTCCACTAATTTTGTAACATTATCAAAGAATGCAATTAGATTAGTCTGGCATGATCTGTTTTTGACAAAACCACGTTGGCTTTTGGTTATTATTTTGTTTGCTTCTAGGTGTTCAGTAATTCGCTGCTTGATTATTTTTTCCAGAATCTTCCCTGGTATTGAGGTCAGGCTGATGGGTCTGTAGTTTCCTGGATCTATCTTTTTTCCTTTTTTGAAGATGGGAACCACATCAGCTCTTTTCCAGTCTTCTGGTAGTTCCCCAGTGTTACAGGATCTCTGAAAGATATACAGTAGTTCAGTGGGGACTTCCTTCCGGTTGGCCGGAGGCGACGGTCGGGTCTTGTGCTCGTCCGCCGCTTGGTTGCTTCTGCGGCCCCCCCGGGGGCAGGGGGCTCTTATAAAGAGCCCCCGCTGTACGGGCGGCTTGCGGGGAATCCCCCCATCCCAATGGCAGTCAGGGGGGTGGCCCCCGCTTCGACCTAGGCGCAGAAGAACGAGTCGGGGGGGGTGTCGTCCCCTTCGCCGATGGAGAGCCGGAACAGCTATCTCATTTAAAGAAGGACTGAAACGCTGGGGTTGAAGGCAACACCGAGGCTCCTGGCTGCAAAGTGGATCGTGAGTGATTTTGCTTTAATGCTCTCAACTTTAAGTTTGAAAGAAGAAGGAGGGGGGAGTTTGTAAAAAACCCCTCGGAAAGGAAAAAAAGCGGCGTTTAGAAATGCTTCCCAGGCTTGGGGAGGCGGAGGAATCAACATCCGATTTTTTTAAACCATAGTGAAAGTCTTTCCTTTACGATCTCTGGATACTTTGTATCGAAGTCTGGCAACAACTGAAATGATTTTCACTAACTCTCGGCGGCTTCCAGGAGGGCGGGGGAAGATGGCGTTCCTTTGTTCTCAGGAGACATACTTTTCTTGGAAAATTGCTGACACTCCCTTGTGTTCGGGACTGTTCTTCTCTTTTTATTAATGGATGAACGTAATTGATTAATTGGACCTTTCCCTGATGTGCCTTCTTTGTTTTTTTTTATCTGATTGCCTTTAAGAACTTGTTTTCTCTCTGGATTATAACCAAACGGAACTTTGAATTTGGACATTGGCTTTTGCTCTCTCCTTGCCTCACGGACTGCCTCTCCAACAGATGCCATATTAGTGACAAGGACTTAAAACTTTCATTATGGCTTCAAAAAAGCAGCTACATCAACCTAAGATTACTTCAATGTTACCCAAAGAAACAGAGGTGGAAGCTACACAGTTATCAGCAATAGAGGAAACTCTACAAAACATTATGAAAGAAATTAAAGAAATCCGGAAAGACAATGTCAGTTCAAAATTAGAACTTTTGGAGACACAGAAAGCACTAATGGAACATAAACAAAGAATTGATGGACTGGAGGGGGGGATGGCTGAGACAAGGGAAGAGCTAAAAAATTCTCACAATGAAATAGTGGATTTGGCTGGTCATATGTCTAGGATGGATTTTGAAAGGATGTCTTACTTTTTAAGATTTCAGAACGTTCCTGAATCAAGCACTGAGGATTTGAAAGATTTAATGTGTACGATATTAGCAGATTATACAAAAAAGAGTAAAGAACATATTTGGGGGGACATCGATCTGATTTATAGAATTAATTCAGCATATGCCAGGATAAATGAAGTACCCAGAGAGATACATATTAAATTTGTAAGAAGGTCAACAAGGGAACGGATCCCGAGAGCACAGAGAGATGGTCCTTTAATTTATCAACAGAATGAGATTGCCATCTTGAAACAGATCCCGAAAAAGATTAGAGAGATAAGGAAGAAATATTCCTTCTTATCAAAAAGATTATTCAAAAAGGGGGTGTGGTTCAAGTGGGTGATGCCCGAGGGAATGTTGGTGTTCTGGGAGGGGGGAAGAGTAAGAATTAAAACAATTGCAGAGGCAGAAGCCTTTCTTAAAAAACACTCCTCAATCCTGGAGGACGAAAATGGGGGAGCAGAGGGGGCCACGGCTCTGCCCACTGGAGGTCAGGGAGAGGAAGATACAATTGCCAAAAGACTTAGATCTCACAAGTGACTTTATTTCTGTATAGTACAACCCTTATTTGGATGTTTACAAATGATTGATTGCATAGATTTTAAAATGAAATATTTGTATCTCTTTCCACTTTGTAGAAAGAATGAAAAATTTATTGTATTATCTTTTTTTTTTATGAAGCCTCGGAGGGGGCCGACACCTTCGACATAGAGGTTCTCAAAATGTCTTTGTAATTCCTTATATTCCCTTATCCTATTTTTATAAAATTTGTAAAACCCAATAAAACTTTTTCAAAAAAAAAAAAAAGATATAGTTCAGTGGTTCTGAGATCTCATCTGCCAGTTCCTTCAGAACCCTGGGGTGTAATCCACCCGGTCCTGGTGATTTGAACTCGTCTAGGGTAGACAGGTGTTCACTTACTATTTTCTTTCCTATTTCAATTTGTGTTTCTAATCTGATTTTTGTGGTGCTGTTTTTGATAGATTGGACTGTTTTATCACTTTGTGTAAAGACCGATGCAAAAAATGAGTTAAATAATTCTGCTTTCTCCCTGTTGCTTGTCACCTTCTTGCCACTTTCTCCCAGCAATGGACCAATTGTTTCTTTAACTTTTTTCTTGTTTTTAACATGTTGGAAGAAGCTTTTTTTGGTTAATTTTTTTACTTTTGTGGCAAGCCTTTCTTCATTGTGAGCCTTACTTCATCTTTACAGGCTCGGGCTATTTGCTGATATTCTGCCTTAGTTATGTCCCCCTCTTTCCACTTTTATACTTATCTTTTTTTGTCTTTCAATTTGTCAGAGAGTTCTTTATGCAGCCATGCCGGTTTCTTTTGGGAACTGTTATTTTTCTTCTTCATTGGTATTGTGCTAGACTGGGCTTTTGTAATCTCATTTTTCAAAATTTCCCAAGCTTCTTGAGTTGTTTTCCCCTTGAGGATTCTCATCCATGGAATTTTTCCCAAGCTCTCTACGTTTATTGAAATTAGATCTCTTAAAGTCCAAGATTCTAGCTTGACTTTGTTCTACTACTTGCGTTTGCATAATGTTGAATTCCAATATTGCATGGTCACTTGCCCCCAGGGTTCCTGTGGCTTCAACACCTTCTATCATTTCCTCTCTGTTAGTGAGAATTAAGTCCAATATGGCTGATCCCCTTGTTCCCTTCTCTAACTTTTGGGAAACAAAGTTATCTGCTAGGTTTGTTAGGAACCTGTTGTATCGTCCACTTGGTGCAGAGTTTGTTTTCCAGTTGATGTCAGGGTAGTTAAAATCCCCCACTACTATTGTGGTGTGCTTCCTACATACCTTGGTTAGCTGACTAGCAAAAAGTTCATCTACTTACTCTGCTTGGTTGGGTGGCCTGTAGTAAAGACCTATGGCAATGTCATTTCCCCCCCAACCTTTAATATTGACCCAAATGCATTCAAGGTAGTTCACATCGTTGTTGTGCTCTATTTCTGTAGAGATGTAGTTATTTCTTATATATAATGCAACTCCACCTCCTCTTTTATTTGGTCTATTTCTTTTAAATAATTTAAATCCTTCTAGCTGTGTGTTCCATTTATCAGTTTCGTCCCACCCAGTTTCTGTAATGGCAACAATATCGTAAGTGCCCTCTTTTACTTGAATTTCTAATTCGCCCTGTTTATTCCTCATACTCTGTGCATTGGTGTATAGACATTTGAGTCCATTTTGATTGACCCTGTGTTTACTGTCTGCGTAACTTGTGTTGTGCCTGACTTCCCTTATTTTCTTGCCACTTGTATGATTCATGCACATGGTTTGGCACTCACTATTAAATGCTTGATTTTGCATGACAGCAGGAGTGATAATCGCTTGCACTGCTTAGCTGCCATGGAAACGGGGAGGGTGGGGTGCTGGGATTCAATTGTTCTGCTGGTGGATGATTGGTGGAAGATGTTGCCGGTTGGTGTTATCTCTCAACTAACGGTCTCACATTCCATGCTGGTGATGACCTGCCCACCTGATGTCGGAGAAGAAAGTATATTGGACAATGCTAGGGGGGGGGGAGGGTTAGGGCTTGGGATGGGCTTAAGCTTTAATACTCAATGTTCGCGGCTAAACTATTCACTTCCTGCTTTACCTGGTCTGTTCACTTTCGTTACTTAGTAAAAGTAGCCTTATTCATTTCAAACAATGTCTAAGTGTGGTCTTTCTTGAGTACTCGAAGAAACAGATCCTGACATTTAAGCAGGAAGTCTTTAATAAACCACACCTGATGTCGGACCCCGCAAAAGAGGAGCTTCCGCTGGTGGAGGTTCTGCCTGAAACTGAAATGGGAGCAGAGGCATCAAACATTCCTGTTCCAACTGAAGATACGAGGTCAGTGTTGGATTGTCTAGCCGGCCTAGATCTAAATCTGCCAGCCGAAGATTCAGCCAAACCACTACGCTGGTCTGAAGGGGTGGGAATGACTGGAGGCCTAGGCCCAGGAGCTAACGTCACCAGACGTCGCCCTTCCCCCAAGACATTCATTCCGGATCTTTTAAGAGAAGAAAGGGAATTAAAAGAGATGGCCCAAGAATTGCTTCGCCAGGCAGGCGAGAAGCGGGAGGCCTTGGATAAACTCTGGGGGAGGGGGCATCAGCAGGAACGCAGACAGTTAAAAGAAACGCCTTCTGCAGCTGCCAAAGAAAGCAGAAGCTCAACACCATCCCCCCCTCCCCGAGCCAGCAGGGAATTGCAGAGAGAAGCCCGCCCCGCCTCCCCCCGTCGGCTTGCAAAGCTCCCTCCCCTGGGTGTTAAATTCGACGGTAGCGCCGACAACTTAGCATTTTTTCTAATTCACGTCGATAATTTTGTGGTTTTACGCAGCTGATTTTGAGGATGAAATCAAAATTAGAATTGTCTCAATGGCTCTGGAGGATAAAGCTTCCAAATGGCTGGTCTCCTTGCATAATAGCCGCTCACCCGTGTTGCGGGATTTCGATCGTTTTATGAATGCTCTTAGAAGGTGTTTTGAAGACCCCCGTGTTGAAAGGAAAGCTAAAATGAGAATGAAAAACTTACACCAGGGGAGTATGTCGGTCCAGGAATACACGCAGATTTTTCAGGAGTTATCCGTGTTTATGACCGGTTATAGTGACCGGGCTTTGATGGATCTCTATACTGAGGGGCTTGATAAGGACATTTATCAAACGTGCGTGAATAGGTTCCGTCCCGAAACCTTAGATGATTGGATAGACCTCGCTGGGGATGTGGAACTGGACCAAGCCCACTTACAAGATCCAGTCCGTCTTGAAAAGAAACCACAAAGGGAAAGCCTCAAGCCTCGATCCCCAGAAAAAGATTCCCACATGCAGAGGGGGGGGGGCGGAAATCAACTCAGCCTCGCACGGGCACTTGTTATCGTTGTGAAAAGGAGGGGCATTGGGCAGACAAATGCAGATCAAGACAACCTCCACGCCCACATTCCTCTTCCGAAAGAAAGCCTCCAAAAACTCCGAACGTGCGCAGTAGACCTGCGATGAGTGGGGTGGAGCCTTTGGACCTCTCCACTGACCAGCCCAACACCCACCCTGACGACTGGGAGGCGTCTTCTAATTCTTCTGACGACAATTTGGTGAGTCACCGCTCCGGACCCCTTTATATTAATTTAAAGCTTTTGGCTCCATCTACTGGTCGTACTTGCGATGTGCAGGCCCTCATTGATTCTGGTTGCTCACGCTGTCTCATAAGCCAAGATTTGGTCTATTCCATGGGTTTTCATCTAAAAAACTTGAAAACTCCCATAGCTTTTTGCCAAATGGATGGTTCTGTAGCAGGGGGAACCCCGGCATCTTTTATCACCGAACCACTTTGTGTCTCTATTGGCACAGCTCATACTGAAACCATCAATTTCATCGTGACCGCCATTTCTGAAAATGCTGTCATTTTGGGGGTCAATTGGCTTCGTAAATGGAATCCTCTGATTAATTGGAAAGAGGGATGGGTGCGGATTCCTTTGTTATTACCTGAACATACCTCTCTACCTTCAGAGGACAATCATGTTCCACCCATTGACTTAGCCCCTGTAACTGAACCCGCTGCCCCCTTATTGGCTCTCCCTTCTCCTGAATTCATCCCCGGCGAGGAGAAGATTCCCAAGGAATATTGGGACCTGAAGGAGGCCTTCAGTGAAAGATCTTGTGATTCACTTCCTCCTCATAGGGCTACTGATTGTTCCATTGATTTCCTCCCTGGTGTGCAGTTGCCTAAACCTCGCCTTTACTCTATGACTCCACGGGAAATGGAAGAGTTACGTAAGTTCATCGATAAAAATCTTCAAAGGGGTTTCATTGAACCGGCTAGGCCACGCGTGGCTGCACCTGTTATGTTTAGAGAAAAGAAAGATGGCACTCTCAGATTAGTGCAGGATTACTCTTATCTCAACACCATTTGCGAACACAACGTCTACCCACTCCCACTTATGAAAGACATGCTTGCTCACCTGGCTACTGGCAAGATTTTTACTAAACTGGACTTGCGTGAAGCTTATTATAGGGTCAGAATTAAAGAGGGAGACGAATAGAAAACTGCTTTTAACTGTCCTCTTGGATGTTTTCAATTTAAGGTTCTCCCCTTTGGTCTTCAGGGTGCTCCTTCTGTGTTTATGCAACTAATCAATGAGGTTCTCCACGAGCACCTTTACAAGGGGGTTTTAGTTTATATTGATGACATTGTCGTATATTCACAAACACGCGATGAACATATTAAACTAGTGCGTTCCGTCCTTCAAAAACTCCGTTCCGCTGAGCTATACGCCAAATTGTCCAAATGTGAGTTTCACCAAGAAAAAATTGATTATTTGGGTTACCGCATTTCTTCTGAAGGAATTGAGATGGATCCTGCAAAGGTGAAGGCTGTAACAGAGTGGGCTCCTCCCCGAACTCGTAAACAGCTCCAAAGTTTTTTGGGCTTTGCAAACTTTTACCGCCAATTTATTCCATCATTCGCTAGCATTGCCTTACCCATTACAAATCTTCTCAAAACGAAGGGTGAGGGTAAACCTCGACCAGGAACTCCCCTCAAATGGACCATGGAATGCCAAGCCGCTTTCGAAAAACTTAAGCGTTTATTTGCGGCTGAACCTGTCCTTAAACATCCCGATGTTAGCTCCCCTTTTGTGGTTCAAGCAGATGCCAGTGATGTCGCTGTGGGAGCAGTCTTGCTACAACTCAACCACCATGGCCAATTGCAACCATGTGCCTACACCTCTCGCAAGCTCTCCACAACCGAACGTGGTTGGGCCATTTGGGAGAAAGAAGCTTTTGCTGTTCGTTGGGCCCTCATGACTTGGCGTCATTTCCTTGAAGGTGCTCCCCATCCATTTGAAGTCTGGACGGACCACAAAAATTTGGAGGCTCTCACCTCTTCTCGTAAACTGTCCCCGAGACAACTTCGCTGGGCACACTACTTCCATCGCTTCAATTTCCATCTTAAATATATTCCTGGTGGAAAGAATTTCATGGCTGATGCCCTGTCCAGGCTACCCCAATATGATGTTTCTAAACTTACAATTGTACAGCCCATCATGCCGGTTACTTTACCAGCTTCTCCTGTATCTACTCGAAGCCATTCCGCAGTCCAAACTGCTCCACCTGCTGAGCTCATTGCTCGTATTAAAACTGAACTTCTTACTGATGAATGGTATAGCGCACATTCGGGTGATTGTACTATTAGGGACGATCTTCCTTGGATTGGTTCCAAGATCTATGTCCCTGTTACTATACGACCGTTTGTATTGCAACGCGCTCACGACTCACGTCTAGCAGGTCATTTCGGGTTCGTTAAGACTGTACACCTTGTTAAACGACAATTCTGGTGGCCCTCACTTAAGAAAGATGTTGAATCATATATTGCCAGTTGCCCTGTTTGTGCTGCGTCTAAACGTGCTCCTGGAAAACCACATGGCCTTCTCCAGTCCGTGGCGAAGCCAGAAGCACCTTGGAAGGAAATTTCGATGGACTTTATTGTTGACCTTCCACCCAGCCAAGGCTATACCGTCATTTGGGTTGTTACAGATCTTTTCTCCAAACAAGTTCATTTTGTGCCCTGTTCGAAGATTCCGTCTTCCAAGTCGTTGGCTAGGCTATTCGTTAACCATATTTACCGTTTTCATGGTGTTCCCCAGCGTATCATTTCTGATAGGGGCACTCAATTTACGTCTCTCTTTTGGAAGGAATTTTTGAAGTTGATTGGCTCCTCCCAAGGCCTAAGCTCCTCCTACCATCCCCAGACGAATGGTTCTTGTGAGAGGACCAATTCCGTTTTGGAACAATACCTACGTTGTTTCATAAATTTTCAACAGTATGATTGGGCTGATCTTCTAATACATGCCAAAGTAGCCTATAATAACTCTGTTCACTCCAGTACAAATATGACCCCTTTTAAAATCATCTATGGACAGGACTTTGTGCCCATCCCCGAATTGCCTCACGACTCACCAACAGTTCCCTCTTTGGGCGATTGGTCCTCCAGATTGTCTTCAGTTTGGCCGATCATACGTAAGACTTTGAACGATGCTCATCAATCACATAAATTGTATGCTGATAAGAAACGAGCAGTCCCCCCTGCCTACAAAGTTGGTGACAGGGTATATGTCTCTACGAAACATTTGGATAGCCCGCAGAAATGCAAAAAACTGGGGCCCAAATTTGTTGGTCCATTCACTATCACAAAAATCATCAGCTCTGTGTCCGTCCGTTTGGATCTCCCAAAAACCTACCGTCGCCTGTATCCGGTGTTCCATGTTCACCTGTTGAAGCCTGAACGCACTTCGCATCTCCGCAAACCTTTTCCTGATACCCCTACGCCTACAATGGTGGACGGTCACCAGCACTATGAAGTTCGTGACATTTTGGATTCCAGAGTCCGTAGGAATAAAACTCAGTTTTTGGTCATGTGGAAAGATTTTCCCCCTTCTCACAACGAATGGGTGGATAAAGAGCATCTCAAGGCTCCTAAGCTGATACGCCAGTTTTATGCCAAATACCCGCACAAGCCTTGACCCTTTCCCTCTCTCCTATATGTTGTTTTGTCCTTTCTTGTCTGTTTTACAGGTCTAGCACCTCTTTTCTGAAGGACGTCCGGGGTCTCTCACTGTTCCTGGAGGAGGTCCGGATGTCAGCCTTCGCTTGCACTGCTTAGCTGCCATGGAAACGGGGAGGGTGGGGTGCTGGGATTCAATTGTTCTGCTGGTGGATGATTGGTGGAAGATGTTGCCGGTTGGTGTTATCTCTCAACTAACGGTCTCACATTCCATGCTGGTGATGACCTGCCCACCTGATGTCGGAGAAGAAAGTATATTGGACAATGCTAGGGGGGGGGGTTAGGGCTTGGGATGGGCTTAAGCTTTAATACTCAATGTTCGCGGCTAAACTATTCACTTCCTGCTTTACCTGGTCTGTTCACTTTCGTTACTTAGTAAAAGTAGCCTTATTCATTTCAAACAATGTCTAAGTGTGGCATGCGGGAGAGGGTGTCAGCTAGAAAGTTCCTCTGCCCTGGAATGTGCTTTAGTACGAAGTTGAAACGGTTGAAGTATTGAGCCCATCGGACTTGTTTGGGTGATAGTTTCCGTGGGGTTCTGAGAGCTTCCAGATTTTTGTGGTCGGTCCAAACTTCAAACGGTTTCTGGCTCCCTTCTAGCAGGTGTCTCCAGGTTAGTAGTGCCCATCGCACTGCAAAAGCATCCTTTTCCCATGCGGCCCATCGTCTCTCCGTGTCTGTGAGTTTGCGGGAGGTATAGGCACAGGGTTGTAAATTTCCTTGGTTGTTTCTTTGGAGCAGTACTGCTCCTATGGCCATGTCGCTGGCGTCTGCCTGGATCACGAAAGGTTGCTCAGGGTCAGGATGCTTCAGTACCGTCTCCTTTGCAAACATTTCTTTCAGTGTTTCGAATGCCTCCTGGCAGGTTAGGCTCCATTGTAGGGGTTGTCCCGGACGAGGTTTCATTCCTGGGCTCCCTGTCTTCAGGAGGTCTGTCAGGGGTTTGGCAATCTTCGCAAAGGAGGGAATGAACTGCCTGTAGAAGTTTGCGAACCCTAGGAAACTTTGTAGCTGTCTGCGAGTGCGAGGGGGTTGCCAGCTTAGGACGGCTTGCACTTTAGCTGGGTCCGTCTCTATTCCCTCATTTGACACTCTGTAGCCTAGATAGTCTAGTCGCTCACGGTGGAATTCACATTTTGATAGTTTGACATACAGGTTGGCTGCCAGAAGTTTTTCCAGTACTTGGCGAACCAGGGGTATGTGGTCATCGACGGTCTCAGTGTAAATAAGGATGTCATCTAGAAAAACAAGGACCCCCTTGTAGAGGTGCTCATGCAGTACCTCATTTATTAACTGCATGAACACTGCTGGGGCTCCCTGTAATCCAAAAGGCATCACTTTGAATTGGAAGCTTCCTAAAGGGCAGTTGAATGCTGTTTTCCATTCATCTCCTTCTCTGATCCGTATTCGGTAGTATGCTTCTCTGAGGTCTAATTTGGTAAAGACTTTTCCCTTGGCCAAGTGAGACAGCATATCTTTCATGAGGGGAAGCGGGTATAGGTTGTGTATGCACACCCCATTTATCCCTCGAAAATCCACAACCAAACGCATAGTTCCATCTTTTTTCTCTTTGAAAAGGACTGGTGCCGCAATCCGTGGCTTGGCTGGCTCGATGAACCCTCTTGCTAGGTTTTTATCTATGTATTCACGCACTTCTTGCATCTCTCGAGGCGTCATGGCATACAGCTTGGGTTTGGGTAGTTTTGCCCCAGGGATGATTTCAATGGCACAATCTGTTTCGCGGTGGGGGGGCAGGATGTCGCATTCTGTCTCACTGAACACTTCTGCGAGGACCTGGTATTCCACTGGAATCAGTTCAGCCTCTGGGGGTTTGTCAGATGTGGTTGCCAGTTGTTCTCATGGGCTCTCTTGGGGGACTCCCAATGTGAGTGGTATTTCTGCTTGCTCATGAGGGAGGGGTTGAGGGCCAGGTGATATCCTAAGCCTGCGGGTGCCCCCTTGCCACCAGATGGTCGGTCCCCACTTGTCTAGCCAGGAAAGTCCAAGTATGACTGCCTCTGTCATTTTGGGGGCTATTATGAATCGAATTATTTCCCAGTGATCTGCCAATTCTAGTCTCACTGGTTCAGTTAGGTGAGTGGCATAGGCTCCTCCCATTAGGGAACCGTCAACCTGCTCGAACCGAATCGGGTGGTTCAGTCTTTTCACTCTGATCCCGTTTCTGAACTGTGGTTAAGTTGATCAAGCACCTAGTGCAGCCTGAGTCTACAAGGGCTTGAAAATCCTCCTGTTTTCCTGTTTTCGGGGTTGTGAGGCGTATTGGAAAAAGGAAAGGGTAAATTGATTCGCTCACCATTGGGTCATTTTCTCCCTCGTCCTCGCTGTCATAGGGTTCAATTGACTGGTCATCATTGCCTGGGGTTTTACTGCTTTTGCCTGGGAGGGAGGAGACCCCTGCAGCTTGAAGAGCCCTCCTGGATGTGTTGATGGCCCGTCGGGGCCCTCGTTCTTGTCGGGCCCTGGGTGGTAGGTCCAGCCTTGGTTTCGGGACTGGGGTTGGGCATGCAGCTAACATGTGGCCCATCCCCTCGCATCTGTAACACCTCACGGAACTTCGAGGGAGGGCTGGTCTCAGGTCTCGCTGTGGTGCCATTTCTTTCTTTTGGCGGGATGGTTTCAGATTAGGTTGACCCCTCTCCTTTGTGTCTGGTTCCTTCCTTGTGTCGTTGGCACGTAGCCCACTGTCGACCTTTGTTGCCACTCGGAACCACTCAGAGAGTTGGTTTGGGATGTCACGATATGCAGTTACTTGGGCAATACGTTTATCCAGGCTTATTCTGAAAAAATGCACCAGCAACCGTTCTGGTAGTGGGGGTAGTCTTCCAACTATCCTCCTGAATTCACGGATGTGCTCTTTGATGGGGCGGCCTCTTTGCTTTAGGTTGCTGAGTTCCTCCTCTGCATATGGGTCCTCCTCCCCCTCTTCAAATCTGGCCGCTAATACTTCCAGGAAGTCATCTATGTCTTGGAGTTGGTGGGCCCTATGCTTATGGAGGGCTGCTAGCCATTCTTTTGCTTCCCCCTCGAAACCCTCTGCAATGGCATTCACCATGGTTCTGGGGGATGGGTAGAGGTGCCCATAGCGTTCTAAGTGGATATCAGCTGAATCAAGGAATAGAGCTAGTTGGTCTGAATTACCATCAAACTTTCCCCTGAATCGGGGTGGATCTTTTAGTTCCCTCCCTCCTCTGTTTTCCTCCTGGTCCCTGTATGCCCGTGCCTGATACGGCCGGTCATCTTCTTCAGCTCTAGGAGGGGGAGAGGGAGGGAGTTGCCTGCTCTTGGCAGCATGCTTGCTTCTGGGGCTGCGCTCCAGCATGCGTCTCCTCCCTTCAGCAGGATCAGATATGCCTCCTCTCTCTTCCGGATGGCAGGCTGGCCTCTCGTCATGAAGGGTGGCTTGATCAAAATCCTCCCTCAGTTTCTCTACTGCACCCCCCAGGGATCCAATCTGGGGCTGGGGCCTTGTAGCTTGTTCCCAGTCCCACATGCAGTACTTATCTTTTCTTGCTTCTGTGGCTGGGAAAGGTTGGATGTCTGTAGCTCCGCTGAAGAGGGGGTTTGGCTGGATTCCAGCTGGAATGAGGCTTTTTTCTGCCATAGCCTGATCTCCTCCCTCTTTATCAGGCATTGCCTGGGGGGGAGGCGGGACTCAGGTAGCCCGGAAATCTTGAGAGATTTCTTTTAAAAGATCTGGCTGTCTGTCAAGCTCCCAATGAGAAACATCAAATGATTCATGGCCTCACGTAAAAGTTCAAAGCAATGTCCGTTTATTGAATATAACGTCATGGCGAGCCACGGTTGCAGCCAGATCTGAGAATAATTGGATTGCTTCTGCACTTTACCCCCTTATGCCCCCTCCCCTCTGCTTGTCATAATTTACGTTCTCCAATTAGTGTTGAAAATAATTGCATGCATGCGCAGTCACAGGCTGTTCTGAGATTCCTTTCCTGCCACAGGAATGTCAAGCATTTTCAGTCTGTTAAGGCAAACCAGATAAAATCCATGGCAACATCGGGATGTTGACAGCGTGGTGGGTACAGCTAGTATATAAATAAAAATGTAACAATAGTTTGTTCAAAACCGCTAATCTCAGAAAGTACTGCACCAATCGCCACCAAAGTTTCACACAACATTCCTTACAAGCGCAGCACCAATGATATGTATAGATTGTGTGGATGGCACACCGGTGCCAGGTGCACGCTACACAAATGTAGAAGTGCAGCACTTCTGAGTTTTTTTACCTCCCTTTAGCTCCTCCCACCCGGCTGCTTCTTATGCTGCGTCACGCACACGTGCAGCAGCGTGTGCTGATGCCCTTCCCACAACCTCACATTTCCAACGGTCATTTCCTCAATGAACTACCCTTCCCACAAGGCCCTGGCAGCGTGAGGCATATACACGCGCGTGGACACACGCACACTCAGCCCCCTGTCCGAAGATTACCGGGATAAGGGGGCAGAGTTCCCCACCCACCCCCCAATCGGAGCCTCCAGGTGGAGAGGCAGTCTACCTGAACTTGGGGGTGGGGGGAGGAGGAGGAGGAGACAAGAGACAAATCACCCGGGCGCTTCCGGGATTCGGGGGCAGGACTTCCGCTCTCAGTCCCCCGTCACTCCCTGCATTTGCCAACGCCGACGGAGCCTGACCTACTGCTGGCGGAGGCTGGAAGCCAGGAGAATCACGTCCAAAAGTTTTTCTGCAGCGACCGGCTCTTACTTTCTTTTGGGCGGGGGTGTGTGATTGGGGAGGTGAGGGAGGACCTGATGGTTGCTTGGAGGGAGGGGGGCCTGGAGGAGGTTGACTGGGGGGTGGAGGTCTGGGGAGGGGAAGGTAGGTAGGTAGAGGGATAGAGAGAGGGAGAAATACTGTAGGTAGGTATGTAGGTAGAGGGATAGAGAGGGAGAAATACAGTAAGTAGGTAGGTAGGTAGAGGGATAGAGAGAGAGAGGGAGAAATACATTAGGTAGGTAGAGGGAGAGAGTAAGAAATACAGTAGGTAGGTAGATTGGGGGTTATACAGTGGTTGTGTGTACACAGGTTGGTTGGCCATTTAACCAGACTGGGCCACAGCAATGTGTGGCCAGGTACAGCTAGTTTATACTCATAGTATTTTTATGGTCTCTCAACATCCCCTCTCCCTGGCTATTAAGTGGGACTATTGCTCTGAAAATGCATATTAGGACAGACCATATATGTGCATGCATTCATGTATAGGTGAGACCCATGGAGAGATGGGTAAGCAAAGTCTATATTCCTAAAGTTTTGTACCTATACTAGGAGACGGATGCAGGCTAGCCGATACTGCTGGATTCTGATCCACGTCTAAGCCTCACCTGTGCTCCCCTTGCACACCCACCATCAAGGAAGGCTCGGCTGCTTAAAATGTAGGCCCCCCAGGCGATGCAACAGAAATGGACTCATTTGTCTAAGGATCTCTTTTTTGTGTTTCTAGCTGCTTTCTATACTACTCAGGATTTGTGGGAGAAACAATACTGACTATTCCAAAACAGCACCAAGCAGGTTCCTAAGAAATGTAATTATTCCCATTGATTTGGTGCAGCGTAGAAAGTGTAGACCTCTAGTTGCTTCAAAATGCACAATTCAGACTAAACAGGTAGACACACAAAATGCAGCAGTGCCCTCTGCTGGCCTCTGAGAAGTTCAACAATCATGGTCTCAATGCAGGTGTTTCTCCAGAAAAAGGTAGATCTCTCCACATTTTTGGATCTGGCAATTGCAGAACGACTAGCATTTCTCCCTACCTTTTAGGCCTATCTAGGTTGGAGGAGGCAACATACAGCTTGAACTTTTGGGAACTCCGAGCTTCTGTGGTTGCTGAACCACAGTTGAGTTTTCCAGCTGTTTTGAAATGGGAACAGAAGGGGGCGTGGTTATGGCCGGGTTGGTGTGAGGACGTTTTCTCCATTTCCCAGGGCGTTTTCACAGAAGAAAGGGGATTAAAGCGTTGAAAATGCACCGTTAGAAGTCAAAACTGCTTACAGTTGTACTGGAAGGGCTGTTGTGCCAAGAGTCTGACTTTTGGATCGGTAGGTCAACCTGGACTGCTTGAATTTTGTTTTGTTTACTGTGTGGAAAGACGGAGGGTTGACCGGAGAGGCTGTCGTGGATTACGAGGGAACAGCTGCTCTTTGTTTGGAGAAGTACTGCGATCAGTATTCTTTGTTGCGAGGCAAGGGCACGGACTTTAAAAACTTTTTGAGCTTCTGATCCTTTGTTCGGGGTGCCTAAGCTGAAAGCAACAAATGTAACTTTCTGTTTTGAGAGTACCGCGATCAGCATTCTTTGTTGCGAGGCAAAAGCACGGACTTCAAAGGCAAAGTTTGTTAACAGTGGAAAGATCGTTTGGATGATATGTGGATTAAAACTTTTTGAGCTTCTGATCTTTTGTTCAAGGTGCCTAAGCTGAAAGCAACAAAGGTAACTTTCTGGACAACGCCCTTATTGAGGAGGTTTGTTAGGTAAATTATATAACTGTATTGAGAATATAACTTGTTATTTGGCTTCTTTGGGTGCAATAAAACGCTGTCTCAGCTTCACCGGGGATTTAGCCCCTTAATCTTCAATAAAGACCCTCTTGGCAAAAGTGTTTTGTTTTTTTAAAAAAAAAGCTAATTGAGTTGAAAATGGCGACTCAACAGCCTTCAGAAATGCAGCAAATTATTGTGGCTTTGAATACAATTGGCGAAAAATTATCCGGACTGACAGATAGAATGGACAATATGACATTAGAAATTAAAGAAACAAAACAAGAAATGAATGAAATGAATGAGAATTTCGCAAAGCAAACACTGGAGATGAAGTTTATTAAAGATGAAATTGAACAGATTCATGTACATGATGCACAGATAGATCGCCAGATTGAAGGAATTTTTTTTAAAAATGAGCAACAAGATAAGAGAATTAGTCTTTTGGAAGAAGATGCAAGGAAATATAATGTGGTTATCCGAGGAATTTCGGAAGAAAGAGTGGATAATTTGAAACAAAGAGTTTTAAAATGGCTGAATGATCTTGATGTGTCAATTGTTTTTACGGCAGCAGATTTGGTAAGCGTTTTCAGAGTTGGTAAAAGACGAAGTGGTTCAATTAGAAATGTACTTGTGAGATTCTCAAATCTTAGTGACAAATTGGAAATAATGGCAAAAATAAGGGAGTTGACAGAAGTTCCAAAATTTGAGGAGAAAGCTATTCCAGTCTTTCCGGATATATCAAGAGAGGAAAGAGCGTGGAGATATTTTTTGAAGCCAATTACAAAGGTTATGAGAGACAATGATATTAAGTATAATTGGAGGCCACCGCAGCAGTTGAAATTCTTTTATAAGGGGAGAATGCAGACAATCACTCCGCAAGTAGAGCCAGTAAGATATTTATGCGAGCTTGGGCTGATTGAGAAAGAAGAGGATTTAACAGAAATTAAAAATCAAATGCTTAAGATGGGTGGAGCACAAGCAGAATCTCCAATATCGGAAGAAAAAGGAGCGGTTGGTGGACAAGATCCTAAAGAATCTCCAATATTGGAAGAAAAAGGAGCGGTTGGTGGACAAGATCCTAAAGATTCTAAAAGGTTAAAGCGGAAAGAAATCTCGCCGGCGATGTCAGAGCAGAAGAAAAGTCGTGAGGATATAAAGGGAAGAGGAGCAGAGAAGGAGGAGGATCTTGGTAAAGCGCAAGAAGCTGAGTGCGGGGAAAAGTTAACATTGTCTTCTTTTTTCGAGAGTTGAATTTAAGCAGACAGCCCGAAAGAAATGACCCGACCATCGGCATGTCCCCTCCCCCACACTCTCTATGCAGAGGCGGAAACCGACTGAGGATGTGGGGGATGAAGATTGATTGTTATTTGTTGTGTTTTGTATGTTTTATTTTTGTTGTTTTCCTTATTTGGTGTTGGGATCTGGGCACGGAAAGGAAGAGGAGGGGTTAGGATTAAAAAAGCTACAGTTTAAATGCGTTTGATAAAAATAATGACATGGAACGTGAAGGGAACAGGGAATCAAATTAAAAGGAGGAGATTGGAGCTTAAAATTAAGAGGGATTTGCCAGATATATTATTTCTGCAAGAAACTCATCAAAAATCTGAAGATTTAAGTAGAATTTATATAAAGGGTATGCAAATCTATGAAAAATCTTTCGGAACTTCAAAAGCCAGAGGAGTTGCAACATTGATATCAGACAGGGTATATTTTGAAAAAGAAAAAGTAATTGTGGACGACGATGGAAGATATTTAATAATTGTGGGAAATATCAATGAGCAAAAAGTGACTTGTTAATTTATATTTACCGAATGGAAAACAAAAAGACTTCCTTGAGAAAATAACTAAAATTTTGGAAATCGAAAGTGTAGGGAAAGTGATTGTGGCTGGGGACTTTAATTTAATTAGAGACAAAATAGATAGTACTAATCCCAACCGCTATAGAGAAACCAATAAAGGGGAGATTTTAAATGAATGGATGTTTCAAAATAGCGTGGCAGATGTTTGGAGGGAGTTGAAAGGTACTGAAAGAGTGTACACCTTTTGCTCTAAGATATATAATACGTATTCAAGAATTGATTATATTTTTGTTTCTAAAGATTTGCTGAGTAATATAGATAAAATAGATGTGGGAATTTTCAAGGAGTCTGATCATGCAGAAGTAACGATGGAAATAGATTTTAATTTTGAAAAAAAAGGAAGAGGTTGGAGATATGATGAAAAATTATATAAAAATGAGGAGGATAAAATATGGATACTTAAAAAATGGGAAGAAAGTTGGAGATTAAATGATAATGGAGAGGTTAAATTTGAAATTGTTTGGGATGCGATGAAAGCAGTATTTAGAGGAGAAAGCATTAAGTTATCAAGCAGGAAATATAGAAATTATAGGTGTAGAATTGAACGGGATATAAGGCAGATAAAGGTATTGGAGAATCAATTTTTACTTACGAAGGACAAAGAATGTTTGAAGGAGCTAAATTTATTAAAAAATAAATTGATAGAAGAGGATATAGAATTGGTTAAAAAAATATAAGATATTTAAACAGGGAATTTTTTGAATATAGTAATAAAAATTCTAAGTTACTAGCAAGGATGGCGAAAAATAAAAGTGAGAAGAGAGAAATTGGCTCTTTGATAGATGATAAAGGTATAAGATGTTATAACAAATCAGAGAAATGTGAAGTGGTCAGGTCCTTTTTTCAAAAATTATATTCAAAAAAATCAATAGATTTGGAAAAATTGAAAAGTTATCTTGAAAAATATGTTGTGAAAATTGATCAAATATATAAGGACTTGATGGAAGAAGATATAACACAAGACGAGATTAATGAAATAATACAAGGGATAAAATTAGGGAAGGCCCCAGGAGAAGATGGATTGCCTGCTGAGTTTTATAAAGACTTTAAGGAAATAATAATACCAAAATTGCAAAAATTGTTTAATGGAATTTTACATGGTGGAGAAGTTCCGATGTCATGGAACAGAACGGTAATATCCATAATTCCTAAACCAGATAAAGACTTGGAGAGGATTGAGTCCTATCGACCCATCTCTTTAATCAATCAGGATGCAAAGATATTTACTGCTATTATAAGTAATAGATTAAGTGGATTTATAGATAAATATATAAGTTATAACCAAGTAGGTTTTGTTAAAGGTAGATATATGAGTGACATTATTAGAAGAGTGTTAAATATTATAGATGTAGCGGAACATAATGATGATAAAATAGGTATAGTATCACTAGATATTTTCAAAGCCTTTGATTCTGTACAATGGGAAACTATTAAAGCAATTATTGAGGTATTAGGTTTTGGTAACAGATTCATACATGTTATTTCGAAATTGTATCAAAAAAGTAGTGCAAGAGTGAAGGTGAATGGAATAATGACGGAAGAGATTAAATTGGAAGCAGGTACGAGACAAGGATGTCCTTTGTCTCCAATATTATTTTTATTGGTTATGGAAGTACTGACTAAAATGATAGAAAAAGATGAAGAATTGGAAGGGTATAAGGGATATAAGATAAATTTGTACGCGGATGATACCTTGATCATTTTGAAAGATATAAAGACTTGAAAAAGATAAATAAACATTTGAAAGAATTTGAGGAAATGACAGGTTTAAAAGTAAATTGGTCAAAATCTGAATTATTAATGGATAAAAATGGTAAGGAGTGGGAGAATATGCAGGAACAATTTGGGATAAGAATTAAAAATACATTGAAATATCTGGGAATAACACTTTCACTTAAAGTTAGGGAATTGAAAAAACTTAATTATGATGTGATGATGAATGAAGTGGAGAAGAAGATAGATAAATATAAAAAGATAAAGTTGTCTTGGTTCGGTAGAATTGCAATGTGTAAGATGATGTTGTTACCAAAGTTTAATTTTTTATTTGAGATGTTACCATTAAATTTGACAGAGAAAGATATGGAAGGATATCAGAAGAAATTGGATAAATTTTGCAATGGTGGGAAAAGACCTAGATTATTGAAGAAAATGTGGTATCAAAATCAAAAGGAAGGCGGATTGGGAATTCCCAATCTACTTAATTATTATTGGGCCTATGGTATTCGAACTGTGGTAAAAATACTCAAAGGCGGAGATGGTCATTGGGGAGATTTAGAGTTAAAAGATATTAAGAGATTTGGCCCTACATGGTTTTTAGATAAAGCAAAAACAAAAAAGGTAATTAACAGTTATTGGTTAAAAGGACTGAGTAAAATTTGGAATAAATTTGTTAAAATTCTAATTCCGGATATAACCTTTTTGGGGAAGACAATTGGAAATTGGCCGATTAAAACCAATATAAGCCGTGATAAAGTAATTGAAGATGAAAACATAGAAATTATAATAGATTGGTTAAAAGCTTTAGGAAATGAAAGAAGGAAAAATGGAATAATTGAAAAATTGGGGCTAAACTGGTTTGAAAAAATACAGATAGAAAAATGGACTATGAAGGTAAGGGGGAATTGTAAGACAAGTAGAAACAAAACTGAATTTGAAAACCTAGTATCTCAAATTATCAAAGACGAAATTGGGTTAAAGGGACTCGTTAGTAAGATATATAAGATTATAAATTTTGATGGGAAACCACAAATGACGATGAAGATGAATTGGGAGGAAGAATTCAATATTAAAATATCAGATATGGACTGGAATGTGAATTGGAAGAGTCGAATTATGAGGATTTTATCAACAAGGATCAAAGAACATAATTTTAAGGTTGTCTGGAAATGGTATTTGACTCCATTAAGGTTATCGTTGATGGACAAAAAAATTAGTAATAAATGTTGGAGATGTAACATGGAACTGGGGACTTATGAACATATGTGGTATAAATGTGGAAAAGTTAAAAAGTTTTGGCAACAATTGGAGAAAACGATATCTGAAATGATGAAGAAAAAAATAATATTGAGACCAGAAACTATATTATTGTTGTTAATCAAGGAATCAGAACTAACGAATTATGAGAAAGAATTGGTTAGAATTATGATTATAATGGGAAGAATTATAATAGCTAGATATTGGAAATTAGAGGTGAATTTTAGAATAGAAGAGTGGTACTGTGAAATGTGGAAATTAGCTTTAAATGATAAAATGACATGTGATATTAAATTTAGAAAGGGTGTTTATAAAAGGGACACTTTTTGGAAAACTTGGGAGACATTTGTGGAGTACGCGTTTGGAAATTTGGATGCTTCAACACCTGTACCCAGAGAACGTGGATTTTGGAGATCGTGAAGATATATCCGAAGGACCGAGTCTTCCTTTCCCATGTATAGCACAGGGTGAAACATTGTATTGTATGGTGTATGTAGTTTTTGTTGTAGTGTTTTAAAATTAATAAAAATTTATTAATAAAAAAAAATGAAATGAAATGGGAACAGAAGAGAACACAATGCAGAAGAGAACACAGAGACCATTAATATTTTAAAAAAAGCCAAGTCTCACCATACAACTCCCCCAACTTATGCATCATCACCCTTTCATCATCACTTCTGGTTTCCATCCCCCAAATCTAAATTTGGGGGGCCAAATCTCATATGCTCAGTTTAAAATTATTTAACCAAGTGTCCATCACTCTTTGCATGAAAATCATTTTCTATTGTGTCTTAGGTGGTCCAGTTTTCATTGAGTGATCTGCATTTGGCTGAGAAAAACATATTTTTTTCCAAAACCCAACATGTTATTGATCAATGGTTCTTACTTTGGGATCATTTTAGTGGCCTATTTCTGGCCCTGCACTGCACTGTCCCTTTGGAGAAGCATTACAAACTAGGTGGCAAAAACAATTTTCACCGTTATACATCAGCATAAACTGTGGTGAGAAAAATTTGATTTCTTGATATGCTTCTCCAGTTCCCATGCAGATGAGCCTGATCAAGGGAACATCGTGTTCCTCAAGCTGGAAAAGAACCCAGCTTGAATTGGCAAGGTACTCATTTCTTGATGCAACACTTAAGCATGACCAAACTTCTCTGTAGTTACAGGACGATTGTTCACTTGAAGAGGTCCCAATGGATAAATCGGGAATCACCTCAACATTCTTGGCACAATGGATAAATCGGGAATCACCTCAACATTCTTTACACAACTGAAGTCAAATCCCTACATGGACTGTATGAATTCTCAGTGAGAAACACCAACTATCAATCTGAGAGCGAAGATAAGACTCAAAACCCCTAGTCCTTCTACTGTTGATACATGAAGATATTAAATTTTTATGCCACCCATCTCACTGTTGAACTGACTTCACTGTAGATAAGATGTGGAAATGAAGAGGAATTTTCAGGAATGGTACCAATCCTCTGGTAAGCCTTCACTTAGATCTAATGAACCCCACCGTTATCATCTTGTGGTCTTCTTTCAAAAACTGTTCCATTTCAAAAGAATCAACACCCTGAATCTGCACACTGCTTCATTTTGAATAAATGGGACTGAACTTCTAATTTTATTGATTTGTTTCCATTTATATGGGATATTTATTTCAGAAAAGTAATGTTAAAAAATCTTTGATGGACTTGCTACTTTGGGAAAATTGCACAAAATATTTATATAACAGTTTTAAAGCATCAATAAAAACTAGGTAATAAAATGATAAAGACAAGGGCAAGCAGATTTTGAGTTGCTCTGTGATGGCACTTGTAGGTAATGATGAAGGGTCTGAATTGTTGAGTACTGGACGGACACAGAAATACTGTACAAATAAACTAAGTGCAATAAATATTAGATTTATAAGCAGAATACATTACCAGATTTTGTTCAGTGCTGATTGGATGGGACAAATAGGAACATCAATTGTTTTATAAACCTATCTGCTGATCTTCTCCTGAACCTCTGGCACAGAAACTGCACCTCTGTGGCCAGCAAGTTCTCAAATTAGTTTAATCATTGCAAGTTAATGTTGAAGTGTGAAATTCTGGCTGGTCATTTCTCAGAAAACCCCTCTGAGAGCTATTATAAAATCACCCGCACTAAAATGACCCAGAGGACCATTTTCTTTGCTTAAGACACCCATGTTTTAAATGCATGAACTTACTTCAACAAATGGAGATTGCTCAGTTCCAGCAAGCTGTCATATAGCCAAGCAGATGTTCCCGGAACAGCCATTCCAGCTTCCCCATACCATCTGATCTACACAACTCTTAAACATAAGTTTCATTTTGACCTGTGTCGCTAAGACACATAATTTTCCCCTCTATAAATATACCTGCCCTCATGTTCATGTATGAAAATCATAGCAACAAACTTCTGATTCAGGTATTAGGTGAAGAAACATTTTCCTTATCTTGTATGAAGCGATTTTATAAAGTGAAATCTAAGAAGTCGTTATATCCTTCACTTGTAGTTTTATAAACCATACCAATTTCCCTCCTTGATGTTTTCTTCCCTTAAAATGAAAACAGCAGCTTTTTCAATCTTCTTCCAAAGAGCAAAAGGTACCTCTTCCCACCTCAACTGAGTTCTGCCCTTTTGGGCTTCAAGAAGGCCATCATTTTAAGGAGAGGATTTTAAGGAGAGGAATCAGGTACTCTCAACATGGTTGTCCGTCCCCCCCCCCCCTCCCACTTCATATGATGGCACAACTGTACATTAAGAGCCTTCCTTAGAAAACAAAGGCATTTAATAGATTTTTCTGCTTTTATAATTTAAATAACTTAAAGACTGTAAAGAAAAAAAATCCGACCAGGGCAAGACAAAGTTGGACTGCAGTCTCAAAGTGAAGGTGGCAGAGGAAAAGAGAGGAGAGATAGAAAATGTACTATGGAACCCCCAATGCCCACAACCCACCTGTTTCGGACCCTCAACACCCCACCTCCCAAATCCCCTAAAGCCGCCGAAGAGCTCGCTTCTTGTCAGTCTTCTTCTTGGAAGCCAGTTTCTTGTCTCTGTCACCTGCGTGTTTCTTGGCCATGGGACCCTCCCCGGAGGCACCTGCCGAAGACGAGCAAGGCTCAGCAGGGTTCTTGGTATGCAAGCCAGAGGAGGGTTGGGCATGAATCTCAGTTAGGAGCTGAGCCCGGGAAGCATACTCCTCATAGTTCTCCAGCAGGAGGCGCCCTGCCTCCTCATTCAGGGCAGATTCCGGGTTGGGATGGATCAGCAAACACTTGATGGTCTGGAGCAAGAGCAAAATAAGGAAATCAGAGTTACAAGAGGGAGGAATGCCTATGGAGATTCTCAGTCATCCAGGTCATGGTTGCCCCAAAATGTCTTTTTTCAAAAGGCAACTGGTCTTTGTTTTTCTTTGAAGATGTTTTGCTTCTCATCCAAGAACTTCTTCAGTTCTGACTGACATGTGTTCACGTAATGACCAGATTCGCTTAATGGCTGCCACAATAAAGAAGTCAGTCACAACTGAAGAAGCTTCTTGGATGAGAAGCAAAAAGTTTTCAAGGGAAAACAAAGTCCAGTTGCCTTTTGAAAAAGCACCTTTGAGAAGAGGGAGGAATCCTCAGACAGGCATTCAGGGCCAGCACAAGATAGATACTGGCAAGTCTCCCATTCCCTCCAAGGACCAGCCTGACTTCCACCCTTGATGAGCTTATTTCCTTCTGACTCCCCATCAAAGAGGTTCCTTCACACTCCTGAAGGAATGGAGAAGAGACATAGGCTTTGGTCACTGGCCGAACAATACAAAACTCTAGATACTGGAGGAGCACAATGCAGCTTTATTCAGGTAGTCCTCAACGTATGACCACAGTTGAGCCCAACATTTCTCTTGCTAAGCGAGACAGTTGCTATGTGAATTTTGTCCCATTTTACTGTGACCTTTCTTGCCACAGTTAAGTGAAATCACTTTCAGTTGTTAATAACATGGTTGTTAAGTGAATCTGGCTTCCCCATTGACTTTGCTTGTCAGAAGGTTGTAAAAAGTAATCACGTGACCCTGGGACACTGCAACCGTCATAAACATGAGTTAGTTGCCAAGCGGTGAAATTTTGATCATGTGACCATGGGGTATCTACAATGGTTGCTAAGTGTGAAAAACGGTCATAAGTCACTTTTTTCAGTGCCGTTGTAATTTTGAACTGTCACTAAATGAACTGTTGTAAGCCAAGTACTACCTGTACAGGGCAGGGGACATGCAAACTAGATTTTCTCTTTCAACAAATCATAGTGACTGCAATAAAGCTACAGTTCCCAATGTACTTGTAAATTAATACACAAGGAATGCACCATTTTGAGGTGTACTGGTTGGGGGCGTGGATGTACTTGTGCTTTTGTAGGCAGACAAGGCCACCTGGGTGGCTAAGAACAATTGATCTGCAGCAAAGGCTAGGAAGCTGTATGGCACCCCAAGGAGTCTGAGCTGAAAATCAATACATCAAAAACCAAGTCAGTTATGTTTGACAAGAAAAATGAGGCAAATTACTGCAGGTTATTCTTAAATGTTTTTTTTTAAAGAACCATGAGCAAGCAAGTGACTCTGCCTAGTTTGGTACAGTGTTTACTGAAGAGAAGGAAAAGGTTAGAGCAATGTGAAGGTTTGTGAATGCTGGTAGTAAAATAATGGATAGTATCTAGCCAGTTGCCAGGAAGGAAGGTTTGGTGAAAGAAGTGAAAATGATAGCCTTGAGAATGTTTCTGCTCATTTTTATTGTACAGAAGTGCACAAACATAAAAATTTGATGCAATGGGAGTGTGTGCGCGTCAAGAATGGATGAGAACTGAATACAAAAGGGAGTGATCTGTAAGAATGAAGCACACTGAACTGGTTTAGTGATACAGAAGAAATGAAGATGAAATCACAAAACAAGTACAGTGGTACTTTGGTACAAGTAGTCCTCGACTTACAACAGCTCATTTAGTGATCATTCAAAGTTACAACAGCACTGAAAAAAATGACTTATGACCATTTTTCACATTTACAACCGTTGCAGTGTCCCCATGGTCACGTGATCAAAATTCAGATGCTTGGCAACCGACTCACGCTTACGATGGTTGCAGTGTCCTGGGGCCATGTGATCACCTTTTGTGACCTTCTGAAAAGGAAAATCAATGGAGAAACCAGATTTAACAACTGTATTACTAACTTACAACTGCAGTAATCCACTTAACAACTATGGCAAGAAAGGATGTAAAATGGGGCAAAACTCACTTAACAAATGTCTTGCTTAGCAACAGAAACTTTGGGCTCAATCATGGCCATAAATCAAGAACTACTTATACTCATCATTAACTGGTTCTAGAAGGCAGAATGAGTATCAAATATGGTGAGTACCAAACACGTTTTTTCCCATAAGGAATAATGTAGTAGTGAGTCACAAGACAGCCGACAGTGACAGCTTGTGTCTTGAGTACTAAATTTGATGAGTTTCAAAGCAGCCGAGTATCAAGGTACGTACATGAGGGTAATTTTGAGTAGAGAGGAAAGGAAAGATTAAGGAAGTCATAGCTGAAAGGAGTTGATAAGAGCTCTAAAAAGATAAAGCTGGCTGGTTTAAAGCAGAAAAGGCAATGTATGAAGCACTGTATGGATGTAGTGGGAGCAAGGATGGTTTTCAAAGTTAAAATGGCATGGAGATGCTGGTGTAAAATACACTTAGCTGTATGTTTTTTTCTCCATCTCATATCTTTACATTTCTATGGCACACTATTTGTTACTCCATTTTGCTCTCTTGGAACAACAAGGTTTATCTCAGTGGCACAATTGGACACACAGCCACATACAGTAAGGTAATTCTATTGCTCAACTATTTTTTTTTTAAAGGTACACAATTTTACTTTTAAAATGTTTTCATTCACCCTATAAAACAATTTCCCCCATACAAATAGAAAAATCAAGTTAAACAAGATAAAACTTTTAACATTTTAGCTCCCACTGTCTTTTTGGTTCTGCAGAATAAAAACAGAGCTAGAAACAAGACAGGCACATGTTCACAAGTGCATTACTCTTCCAGAATCAATCTGTTTGTGAGGAAAGCACACTTCATTTCTGAAACCACATGGCTAACATGGTAGATCCCCAACCCCTGGTCCATGGACTGGTACTGGGCTGCAGCATGCCAGAAACTGGGCCGCACAAACAAGTGAAGCCCCATCCATGGGTTGCAGGCAGCACACGAAACCATGGCCCCTCCAGTCCATGGAAAAACTAGCTAAATGTCCATGGAGATTCTCCATCATCCACGTCACAGTTGTCCCAAAGGTGCTTATTCAAAAGGTAACTGGACTTTGTTTTTTTCCTTCTCATCCAAGAAGCTTCTTCAGTTCTGACTGGTTTCAAACCAGCCCTCTGTCTCTTGCCTTATCAAGTATGAGGAGCATCATGACTTCTACAACACTACTGTTTCCAACCCTGAAATTTGAATCCAAGCCTTCGGTGGTCATACATTCCCTTTTTGTAGACAGCGGCAGCATCCCACAGCCCCAAGCCATGTTTCGGTTTCAGCTCTGGGATTTTAGAATCGAAAACTCAGGATTTGGAAAAGTGTGCTGGAAGAAGTTGGACAAGGACAAAACACGGCTGTTTAAATCCCCCCTCTTGCTGTACACCGGCAGCAGGAAAAATGAGGAATTAAGCTTTGCGAGCTACATCAGTTGTTCTTTTTTTTTTTTTTTTTTTATTGAAAAAGTTTTATTGGTTTTACATTTTTTAACAGGATAAGGTAATGGTTACAAAGAAATTTTGAGAGCATTCACGTCAGAGTCATCGGACCTTCCGAGACCTCAAAATACACATTAAAAAAGTTAACATAGAAAACATTTTCCATACCACTGCAAGTTGAAAGCAAGTACATTTACCTAAATTCTCCCTTCCATGCTGTCAGACATTTACAAAAAGTCCGGATAGAAATATTATGCAAAATTGTTCAGGAAAAAATCAAGGCAAAGTTATTTTTTTGATCTAAGTCTTTTGGCTATTGTATCTTCTTTCTCTCCTCCCTGGCCCCCCGCAGGCGGAGCCGTGGCCCCCTCCGTCCCCCCTGGATCTTCCCCCAGGGCAGAGGAATGTTTTTTAAGAAAGGCTTCCGCCTCAGCAACTGTTTTAATCCTCACTCTTCCTCCTTCCCAGAACACCAGCATCCCTTCAGGTGTCATCCACTTGAACCAAATCCCGTGATCAAACAAGGTTTTAGACAAGAAGGAAAATTTCCTTCTTGAATCTCTAATTTTTCTAGGGATCTGCTTCAAGATAGTGACCGTTTCTCGATGATAAGTTAAAGGTTTCTCTCTCTGCGCTTTCAGGATTTCCTCTCTGGTTGACCTTCTAACAAATTTCACATGTATCTCTCTAGGCACTTCATTCATCCTGGCATATGCAGAGTTAATTCTATAGGCTAGGTCAATGTCCCCCCTGATCTCATCCTTAGGTTTTTGTAAATAGTCTGCTAAAATTGTACTCATAAGATCAGGCAGGCATTCACCAGAATCCTCAAGAACATTCTGAAATCTCAAAAAATATGTCATTCTTTCCATATCTATCCTAGACACACGCCCATTTATTTCCCCCACCTCATTAGAAACATTTTTAATCTCTCCCTTAGCCCCCTCCAACCCTCCTTCCAATTCTTCATTCTTCTGTGTATTCTCCAACACTTGCTTCCGGGTATCCAATAGTTCCTTTTTGAAAGTACTATTTTCAGCCCTCTGGGCCTTTATTTCTGATATCAAAGTCTGCATAGAGGTTTCAAGAGAAGCCATCCTTTGTTCCAAATTTACAAGTGCTGCTTCTTGTGCCATGGTTAAAAGTTAGAGTCACTGCCACCAAGATGGCGTTTTCCGGGTGGGGCTGGTGGGGCAGATCAGGAGCTCAGTTCAGTTCAGGGCCGTGAAGTTGCAAACAATTCAGAAACCAAAAGAGACACAATTTCCCAAGTCAGCAAATAGTAATAACGAAGGTATTCCAAAGAAGAAATCACAAATCCATCAAGAAATTTTTTTTTCCAAAAATCCAGAGAGAGTCCTGCTTTCAAAGAGACGCTGGAAATTTTCCTTAGTTGAAATAATCAGGCAGGGACAAAGAGAAGCCACTTCCACCGCCCATCTCAGCCAGAGGGAGAGAGTAGCAAAAAAAGAATTTTTTTTTTAAACTCAGCCAGACCTAGAAACAATGTTGCAAAAAGTCACATTCCACTTTCCCTTGTTAGAGACCGTCCGGAGTGAAAGTTTCCGCTTTCCCTTTACAGAGAAGCCATTTTAACGTGCCGCTTAAATCCGAGGGTTTTTTTTTTTAAAATAAACACCCCCCTCCCAGTCCGTTCAGTCTGGCTGGCAGCAGGAAAAAAAAGTTTTTTAAAGACTCACTCCCTCCTCGCAGCTGAAGCCTCGGGAGTCCTTCTGACTGAGCCGATCAGCCCTCCTCATAATTGTGAATGGCGCCGTCTTCCTTGGGCGAAGGGAAAACCCCCCGCTAGCATGTTCTCCCTCACCTGAGCCGCGCCGGGAGCCGCTTCCTCCACCGCCGTGGGGGGCGCGCCCCCCGACGAGCCGGCCCTACGGGAGACCCTCAAACAAGAGGAGTCTCGCCCCCGTTGGGGGGCAGAAGAAGAAACAAAGCGGCGAGCGAGCGCTAGGCTCGCCCGTCGCCGCAGGAGCCGGAACCGGAAGCCTACATCAGTTGTTCTTAATGGAGTTCACCAATGACTATTGATTTTCCTTTATTTATTACATTTGTATACCATTGACTCTCCAGGAACGCCTGGCAGTTTACAAATGACTTACAAATTTAGTTGATTATTCATATGGCTTTTAAGTGTTTAATTAAATGCAAACATATCTACAAATTACCAAAGCTCAGAAGCACCATTTTGAAATGTTTAAGAACCTACTATTAGATAAAGTAGAAAAATGTGGGTTAGACAGCATCACCATCAGATGGATTCGCAACTGGCTGACCCACCGCACTCAACGTGTAGTCCTCAATGGAACTGCATCTACATGGAAGGAAGTATGCAGTGGAGTCCCCCAAGGCTCTGTTTTAGGCCCAGTACTCTTCAACATCTTCATCAATGATTTGGATGAGGGGATAAATGTGGAACTCATCAAATTTGCAGATGACACCAAGCTGGCAGGAATAGCCAACACTCCAGAAGATAGGCTTAAGATACAGAAGGATCTTGACAAACTTGAACATTGGGCACTATCTAACAAAATGAAATTCAATTGTGAAAAAAGTAAGGTTCTACATTTAGGCAAGAAAAACAAAATGCACAGGTACAGTATAGGTGGTACCTTGCTCAATAGTAGCAACTGTGAGAGGGATCTTGGAATCCTAGTGGACAACCATTTAAATATGAGCCAGCAGTGTGCAGCAGCTGCCAAAAAAGCCAACACAGTTCTAGGCTGCATAAACAGAGGGATAGAATCTAGATCACGTGAAGTGTTAATGCCACTGTATAGTGCCTTGGTAAGGCCACACTTGGAATACTGCATACAGTTTTGGTCGCCACGATGTAGAAAAGACGTGGAGACTCTGGAAAGAGTGCAGAGAAGAGCAACCAAGATGATTAGGGGACTGGAGACTAAAACATATGAAGAACGGTTGCAGGAGCTGGGTATGTCTAGTTTGATGAAGAGAAGGACCAGGGGAGACATGATAGCAGTGTTCCGATATCTCAGAGAGTGCCACAAAGAAGAGGGAGTCAAACTATTCTCCAAGGCACCTGGGGGCAGGACAAGAAGCAATGGGTGGAAACTAATCAAGGAGAGAAGCAACTTAGAACTAAGGAGAAATTCCTGACAGTTAGAACAATTAACCTCTGGAACAGCTTGCCTCCAGAAGTTGTGAATGCCCCAACCCTGGAAGTCTTTAAGAACATGTTAGATAGCCATTTGTCTGAAATGGTATAAAGTTCCTGCCCACGCAGGGGGTTGTACTAGAAGACCTACAAGGTCCCTTCCAACTCTGCTATTGTATTGTATTGTATTGTACTTACACTCTTCTTCATTCCTAAAGGCAAAGCTGTACCAGATCAGGATAGAAATTAACCCAGGGGTCGGGAACCTATGGCTCGCGAGCCAGATATGGCTCTTTTGATGGCTGCATCTGGCTCGCAGACAAATCTATATAAATAACATAGCCGCGCCTGTGCTGCACAATTACAGCCCGGAGCAGGACCACAGCCCCTCTCCCAACTGGTCCTTCCTTGCTCGGAGGGAAGCTTCTGCAGAAGCCCAGGCGAGTGACAACAACTTCCCGCCGTTACGAAGTCGCCGAGGCTATAATTGTATTGGCTGTGCCTATGTTTTCCATGGCCGGAAAGCGGGGAGCAGGACCAGTCGGCAGCATGCCAGAAACCAGGACACTCACAAGTGAAGCCCTGTTCACGGGATGCAGGCAGCACACGAACCCACGCCCCCTCTGGTCTGCAGAAAAACCTGTCTCCATGGAACCGGTCCCTGGTGCCAAAAGTTTGGGGAACACTGCTCTAGAGCAGGGATGTCCAGCCTTGGCAATTTTTAAGACTTGTGGACTTTTCAATTTCAATTTTCAATTTTATTCAATTTGTAGACCGCACCAATCTCCGTCGAGACGGACTCTGGGCGGTGCACAGGCAATTAAAACAACAATAAATAGATAACAACACTTACAAAAGTTAAAAAGAGATTAAATTGCAAACCTGTGCTAAAATTCCCAATAAAAACCTATCAAACCATTTTTCTAATGTAACTGAAGCTCTATCGTACCAAGACCTAAGTTCTAAGCTAGTCCAGCTTGTTGGAAGAGGTATGTCTTGAGTGAGCGGCGGAAGAGGGGAAGGTCCGTGATGGTGCGTAGTTCGGGGAGAAGGTCATTCCAGAGGGCAGGCCCTGCCAGAGAAGGCTCTACCCCTGGGCGTCGCCAGCCGGCATTGCCCGGCGGTCGGCACCCTGAGGAGGCCCTCCCTGTGGGAGCGAATCGGTCGGTGGGAGGTCTAATCGGTCGGTGGGAGGTCTAAAGCCGCTGAGAGGTCTAATAGGACCAAGATAGAGGAATAACCTCTATCTCTGGCCCTCCAGAGATCATCTACCAACACGACCAATGCTGTCTCCGTGCTGTGCCCGGGGCGGAAGCCGGACTGGCGCGGGTCTAGATAAGCAGTTTCCTCCAGGTGTCGAGGGAACTGTTGTGCCACCACACTCTCAACAACCTTCGCTAGAAAGTGAAGGTTGGAGACCGGACGATAATTAGTTAACAACGCTGGGTCCAGGGAAGGCTTCTTGAGGAGGGGTCTCACCACCACCTCTTTCAAGACGGCCGGTAGAAACCCGTCACTCAAAGAAGCATTCACTATTTCCTGGAGCCAGCCTCAAGTCACCTCCCAGGAGGCCAGTACCAACCAGGAGGGACACGGGTCCAATAAACACGTGGTGGCATTCAGCCGCCTCGGCAACCTGTCCATGTCTTCGGAAGTAACAAAGTCGAACTCATCCCACGAAATGGTCTCAAGACCCGCCTCGGACGATCCGCCCAGCTCTATCGGAGTGGAGGCCAGGTCGTCCCGGATCCGAGCGATTTTATCCTGCAGATAAGTTCCAAATTCCTCTGCTCTGCCCTGCAAAGGAGCTTCCCGCGGCCCTTGATGAAGAAGGGAGCGGGTCACTCTAAACAGGGCGGCAGGGCGGTTATCTGCGGATGCGATAAGGGTGGCGAGATGACTACGTTTCGCCATCCTTATCACCACAAGGTAGGTCCCTAAATAGGACCTCACCTGTGTTCGATCGGATTCGGAGCGAGTGGATCTCCACCTGCTCTCTAGGCGTCTCTTGCGGCGCTTCACCCCCCCCAGCTCCTCCGAAAGCCAAGGTGCAAGGGTAGATCGGCGCCGCGTGAGAGGCCGCAAGGGCACGACCCGGTCCAAGGCCCCCGCGGCAGCATTATTCCATGCTGCCACTAGGCCCTCAGTCGAGCCGCGGGTTAGGGTTACAGGTATAGGCCCAAGCTCCGTCTGGAACCTTTCAGGGTCCATCAGGCGCCTGGAGCGGAACCATTTCGGTATCTCTGGTTCCGCCTCCCCTACTGGGATCTCTGACTTTAGATCCCAGTATTTCTCAGCCAGCCCAGGTTGGCTGGGCAACTCTGGGAGTTGAAGTCCACAAGTCTTTAAAGCCTTAAAACAGAAATAAATATGATTCCTAGCAAAAAATTTGTAAAAAGTGATGTTTTGCATCTCTGCAATTCACTGGTTGCCGAGCATTCTCTCTCTCTATCCCTCTACCTACCTACCTACCTACCTACCTACCTACCTACCTACCTACCTACCTACCTACCTACCTACCTACCTACCTACCTACCTACCTACCTACCTACCTACCTACCGTATTCCTCCATCTCCCTACCTACCTACTGTATTTCTCCCTTTCTCTAACCCCCTACCTACCTACTGTATTTGTCCCTCTCCCTACCTACCTACTATATTTCTCCCTCTCTCCCTCTACCTACCTACTTTATTCCTCCCTCTATCTCTCTACCTACCTACTGTATTTCTCCCTCTACCTACCTACCTACTGTATTTCTCCCTTTCTCTATGCCCCTACCTACCTACTGTATTTCTCCCTCTATCCCTCTACCTACCTACCCACTGTATTTTTCCTTCTCCCTCTCTATCCCCCTACCTACCTACCTATTGTATTTCTACCTCTCTCCCGCTACCTACCTACCTACCTACTGTATTTCTCCCTCTCTCCCTCTACCTACCTACCTACTGTATTTCTCCCTCTACCTCTACCTACCTACCTACTTACCTACCTACCTACCTAGAGAAAGAGAGGCCGCTGACTCGGCAGCAGCCTTGTAGGGGGGGAGTTGGCGGCGGCGGAGAGGCCCCTGACTCGGCAGCGGCCTTGTGGTGGGGGAGTTGGTGGAGGGGGGGCGGCAGCGGCGGAGGAGGAGGCTGCTGAGGAGGCGACCGATGCGGATATGACGCAGACCGCTCCACCGCTCATGCAAGCTAAAAAGCGGCCGGGTGGGAGGGGCCACGAAGGGGATGGGAGCGAGTGAGGGAAACACGCAGAAGAGCTGCAGTTTTACATTTGTGTGGCATTTACCTGGCACCAGTGTGCCATCCACACAATCTGTACGTATCATTGGTGCTGTACCTGTAAGGAACGTTGTGTGAAAATTTGGTGGCGATTGGTGCAGTAGTTTCTGAGATTAGCGGTTTTGAACAAACTCATAGTTACATTTTCATTTATATAGATATTTACATTGCCACCTATTCACATATAACAACTCAAGACTGCTTACAGGGATATTAAAACATACATAAAAAATAAAACTAATAAAAGAAAATTTATATAAATAAAAAGTTAAAGCTGGCCATATACAGTATTTTTTTGGAATATAAGACACACTCCTACCCACTCCCCCACCCCTCCAAAAAAGGTGAAAATTTGGATGCCTCTTATACACCGAATGTAGTCCCTCCCACCCGCCCACTGGCCCCCACCCTTTTGCCTCTGCCTGCCAGCAATTTGCCTCCTTACAGCAAACAGCCTGTTTCAGTTTCTGCACAGCTTGATTAGCACAAGCAGCTGATTGTCAGTTGGATTGGCCTCCCAACAATCAGCTGTTTCAGGCTGCAGGGATTGCCATAGCCCAGTGATGGTGAACCATTTTGTTATGAGTAGACAGATACACAGACAGATACTCTGACATTTTTCTGTAAAAATTTGCTGGTACACTGAGAGCTAGTCTCGGGATATTATGATATTAAGATGAAGACTACATGTATATGTAGTCCCATGTGTTTCTGCACATGCCTAAGAAGAATAAAATAACCACTTTGGGGTCCACTATCTGCCATCCTGGGATATACCCGGTTAAAAAGACTACCTACCAGCAGGACATGTCGGATGCCCAGTTCTGCTTTCCAGTCTTTCTTGAGGACATTGACACAGATCTCCCCATTGGCACCCACATTGGGGTGGAAGATTTTGGTCAGGAAGTAGCCTTTTGGTGGGCTGGCAGGGAAGTCTTTGCTGAGAATCAACTTCATGCGGAAGAGGCCACCAGAGTAAGGAGTACCTTCTACAAAGGGAAGAAAAGAAAGAGGAGTCTTATCACCACAGATAGTCTTCGACTTACAAGCAGTTCTGATAAACCTACCTAGGGGGTACTTATGACCTGGATTTGAAGTTACAATTGTTGCTCCACCTGGTCGCATGACTACATTTTGGGCACTTGGCAACCAAATCATCTCCTGGGATCACATGATCACCTTTTACAACAGTTTTGCCAAAAACCAGCACTTACTATATTTTTTGAAGTATAAGATGCACCAAGATTTTGAAGAGGCAATTTTTTTAAAAAAAAAAGGGTTTTGCACTCTGCAGACCTCCCAAAAACGCCATTTCCCCCCCCAAAAAAGGGCATGAATAGCCTTTAGGAGGCTTGTAGAGTGCTCTTGGGGAGTGGGGCAGAAACGAACAAAAAAATGGCCTGTGTTTCACGAAAATGGGTCCGTTTTCTTGTCAAAAAAAGGGCATGCATAGCCTTTAGGGGGCTTATAGAGTGCTCCTAGGGGCTGGGGGGCAAAATTGAGAAAGAAATGGCCTATTTTTCACTCATTTCTGCCCTCTCCAGCCCCCAGGAACACTCTGAAAGCCTCCTAAAGGCTATGCACGGCCATTTTGAAGGGGGCAGGGTTTCGGAAGGCAAAAAAAAAATGCTGTATTCAGTGTGTAAGACACACCCAGATTTTCAGCCTCTTTTTTGAGGGAAAAAGGTGCATCTTATACTCCAAAAAATATGGTATTTCCGATTTTCAGCAAAATAAATGGTGAACCAATGATTCTTAAGACACACCTTTTCCATCAAGCCGGCCTAGCGTAACCTCCCGTTGTGACTGCTCCTAGATAGTTTTAATTTGGGGGATTTTAGTTGATTTTAGCACAGGGTAGGAATTTAATATGTTTTTAAATTTTGTATTTTGTAATATTTGTTATGTTTTAAATTTCCTGTGCGCCGCCCTGGGTCCTTTTTGGAGGTGCGGGGTATAAATCTAAATAAAATAAAAAATAAATAAAAATTCAATTCAGTTCACGTAACAACCACAGATTTGCTTAATGGCTGCCACAAAAAAGGAAGTAAAATCATGTTTGATATGTTGCTGTGCTCTTTACAACCAACATGAGTTACAACCATGCTGGCCAGGCTCCATTAGTCATAAAATGAAGGAATAGAATCTGTATGAGGAATATCTTCTTGAGTAAGGCTCACTTTTCCAACATCCAACTTTTTCCTTCCTATTAAACAATAATTCAAGATAGGCTGCCTTCTCCAGTATGATTCTTTGACTAGAGCAGTATAATCACTGCAGTTCAATCTTGAGATGCAACCCTTATATGAAATCCCCAAAGATGAATCCTCTTCAAGTAACCTTCTCTTACCAGGTCCTTCAATGGTGACCTGCACGTCTGTAATGTCCTCCTCATTGGGGAACACCTTGATGCCCTCGGGTGGATCTGATGTTAGAATAGAGACTTCCTTGTAGACCAGCCGGATCACATGTGGAGGCAGGTTTTCAACATTGGAATTCTGAAGAATTGAGAGAGATGGGACAATAAAAGAAAGAACATGGCTCTCATCTAAAAGAATTCAGTTGCAGAATAGTAAAGGGGAATTAGTAGAAACCAAGGGGGAGAAACCGGAAATTATTCAAGTTTTTTTCCAGCAACTATATAGTAGAGAGGAAGTCTCACAGGACCAAATTAAGGAATTCTTGGATAATGCAAATCTACCTAAGATTTCAATTGAAGTGAAAGGGGTACTGAATAAAAAGATAACAATAGATGAACTAGAAAAGGCAGTCAAAAAAATGAAAAACAACAAGACTCCTGGCATGGATGGTTTGCCAGCCGAAATACCGTATTTTTCGGAGTATAAGGCGCACCTTTTTTCCTCTAAAAAGAGGCTGAAAATCTGGGTGCGTCTTATACATCGAATACAGCATTTTTTTGCCTCCTGGAACCCATTCACCAAACTGGCTGTGCCTAGCCTTATGGAGGCTTTGCAGAGAGCTCCTGGGGGCTGGGGAGGGCAGAAATGAGCCTCAAACAGGCCGTTTTTTGCCCCCCCCCCCAGCAGCACTCTATAAGCCTCCATAGGGCTATGCATGCAATTTATTTGACACAAAAATGTGGGGTTTTTGCTCATTTTTGACCACCACCACCCCACCCCCAGGAGCACTCTGCAAGCCCCCCCAAGGCTAGTTATGCTTTTTATTTGAAAAAAAACGCCCCCATTTTCACGGATAAATGGGCTGTTTTGCCGAGTGCAAAGGCTCCCCACCACCACCTTTCAGAAGGCTCTTTAACGGTTTCTGTGCCAGCAGAAAAGAAGTCTTAAGGTTTGTGAGCAATTTCCTTCTCCAGGACATGGATAAATACACCTGAAAACATAAATCTATCTATCTACCTATTCTCTCTCTCTCCCTACCTACTGTATTTCTCTCTATTTCTCTCTATCCTTCTACCTACCTACACACACACACACACACTCTCTCTCCCTCCTGTATTTCTCTCTTTCTCTCTATCCTTCTACCTACCTACCTACCCACACGCTCTCCCCCTCCCTACTTACTGTATTTCTCTCTCTTTCTCTCTCTATCCTTCTACCTACCTACACACACTTTCTCTCTCCCTTCATACCTACTGTATTTCTCTTTCTATTTCTCTCTATCCCTCTACCTACCTATCTACACATTCTCCCTCTCCCCCTACATACCTACTGTATTTCTCTCTCCTTTACCTACCTACCTACCTACACAGACACTCTCTCCCCCTACCTACCTACTGTATTTCTCTCTCTCTCTATCCCTTTATCTACCTACCTACCTACCATATTTCTCTTTCTTTCTCTCCCTCTCTCTCCCTCTCTCTACCTACCTACCTACTTTTTTTTGTAATTTGCCTCTTCAAAACCTTGGTGTGTCTTATACTCCGAATAATACGGTATATAAAACTTTTTCGGAAACCCTAGGACAAGACATGATAGCAATATTTAATGCTGTCTTGACGGATTCTATCGTACCAAAGTCGTGGGCTGAGGCCTATATAACTCTTTTGCCTATGGCAGGAGCGGACCGTACCCAAATTAAAAATTATAGGCCCATTTCACTTTTGAATGTGGATTACAACTTTTTGCGGCTATACTGGCAGATAGACTTACATTTTTTCTTAGTAAATTTATACATTCTGATCAGAACGGCTTTCTGCCATCAAGGCACTTGAAAGACAACGTTAGAATTATTTTGGATGCCCTGGAATATTATGAAGCTCAGCCGGACAAACAAGTGGCCTTTATGTTTCTTGATGCACAGAAGGCATTTGATCGGGTAAATTGGAAGTTTATGCTGTCACAGTTAGAAAATATGGAGTTTGGAGAAAATTTCCTAAACGCGGTTCGGGCGATTTATGTAAGACAAACCGCAACATTACTGGTAAATGGAAAAGAGGCAGGTGATATTGAGATTGGCAAAGGTACAAGGCAAGGATGCCCGTTATCTCCCTTACTGTTCATCCTTACATTAGAACCCCTTCTTAGAACAGTGAGGAGTGATATACAAATTAAAGGGTTAGGAGTCCCGCAAGGGAGATAGGGCGGTATATAAATTTAAATAAACGTAAACGAGTCAAAGCTCAGGAATTTAAGGTCCAGGCTTTCACCGACTACCTTGTTTTTATTCTAGAGGATCCTATGGTTTCCGGGATACAGCTTTTACGCAAAATAGAGGAGTACGGTATGATAGCAGGGTTAGGTATAAATAAAGAGAAGACAAAACTGTTAATCAAGAACATGACTTTGATCCAGAAAAGGGGAGTGCAGAGCCTGCAAGGGATTAATATGGCTCACAAAGTACAATGCCTGGGAATTTGGCTTACGGTGAGATGTTCCTCTATCAAATTAGATAATTATATGAAATTATTACAACAGGTATCTAAGGATATGATCAATTGGAGTGGTAAACAATTGTCTTTGATGGGCAGGATTGTGACAGTTAAGACGCATGTGCTACCGAAATTTTTGTTTTTGTTTCAAACAGCACCGACTAAATTGGACAAATAATTTTTTAGATCTTTGGAGAAAATAGTGGCTCGATTTATATGGCAAGGCAAGAAAGCATGAATTAAAGCCCAAATGTTGAAAAAACGTAAAGAATTGGGAGGCTTTGGGGTACCCAACTGGGAAGCATATTATAGTGCAGCAATTATGACATGGGTGAAGGATTGGGTGACGTTGAGTAGAAGGCGTTTATTGGCTATAGAAGGACATGACCTCCCACAGGGATGGCATGCTTCCCTTTGGCAAGAGATACCCCCCACCCCCCGCAGGCATTTCATGGGACATTATATTCGGAAGATTTTGATGGGGGTCTGGGAAAAGGTGAGGGAAAAGGTGAGGAAAAAGCATTATCTTAAGGTTCTGTGCTGGTTGGCACCATTGGAGGCTTTAACACATCCAGGGTATTTAACTGGACAAGAAACATAATATATAGAGACATTATGACAGAAAATGGCAATATGAAAACAAGGATGGAATTAGAGCAGCAGGGCAGGAATTTGGAATGGTGGGAATATTTACAGATTAGAAATAGGCTTAAAAGCGATAAGAAACAGTTTGGAATTTATTCAAACCCTCAAGAGTTGGACAAGATTTTGTTTGGCGGAGATAAGAAATTGTTGTCGAAGATTTATCAATCTTTGATCTGTCAAGGTGTTAAAGAAGAGATGGATAAAAGCCTCTTAATAGCGTGGGAGAGGAATTTTGGCTATGAGATTGAAATGGGTAAATGGTGGGATCTATGGAGTAAGACCATTAAACTCATGATATCTACAGCGTTTAGAGAAAATATCTATAAGATGGCTTATAGATGGCATTTTCCACCAACGAGGTTAGCCAAAATGTTTCCTGGGTTATCTCCAATGTGCTGGAAATGTGGAGGAAGAGATGGCACATTCTACCATGTTTGGTGTTCTTGTATTGAGGCCACGAAATACTGGAGAAGGATTCGAAACTGGCTAAGAGAGATTACCGGAGTAAATATGGAAAGGAAACCGGAGACTTTTTTATCTATATAAATAAAAATTTAACAATCGTTTGTTCAAAACCTCTAATCTCAGAAAGTACTGCACCGATCACCACCAATGGTTACTTGAAGGGAGGGAGGGAGGGGGGCCTGGAGGAGGTTGACTGGGGAGGGGAGGGGGAGGGGAGGGGAAGGTAGGTAGGTAGAGGGATAGACAGAGGGAGAAATACAGTAGGTAGGTAGGTAGAAGGATAGAGAGGGAGAAATACAGTAAGTAGGTAGGTAGGTAGAGGGAGAGAGGAACAAATACAGTAGGTAGGTAGGTTGGGGGTTATACAGTGGTTGTGTGTACACAGGTTGGTTGGCCATTTAACCAGACTGGGCCACAGCAACGTGTGGCCGGGTACAGCTAGTTAAGCATAAAACCAGAACGACCGTTGACTTACCTGAATGGTCCTTCTATGTGTGCTGCGAAGGGGAATCCAAAGCATGGGTTAAACCAGTCCTTTAGTCTAGACACTGAGTTATTAAAACTGTAGACCACGCCTCCTCTGTCTGGGCATGCTCAGTTTTTTTGCACGAAGGGAAGCCGTCTAGAACGCAGAATTCCGACCGGGAACAGAACAAGTCCGGTGACAGTCACAATCAAGACAGGTAAAAAGTCAAGGATCCTGAACAGCCGAAGCTGAACGGGCGGGGTTGGATTCCCCTTCGCAGCACACATAGAAGGACCGTTCAGGTAAGTCAACGGTCGTTCTCCTGTGTGCTGCTTTGGGAAATCCAAAGCATGGGACATGCCAAAGCAGTAACCTTCAGGGGCGGGAGCGAGGCTGGTCAGGAGCTGCAGTTGTGGTGGCAACTCTCTGAAGCACTCTCCGCCCAAAGGCAGCCTCTGCTGAGGCATAAGAGTCAACTCGGTAGTGACGTATGAAAGGTGATGGAGACGACCATGTCGCAGCTCTACAAATGTCCTCCACTGACGCCTGGGTTGCCCAGGCCGCCGACGTGGCAGCACTTCTGGTCGAATGAGGGACGATCCTTCTAGGAGGCGGTCTCGAGCGGCTGTCATAAGCAAGGGCTATACACGCCTTCAACCAGCACCCAATCGTGTTGGAGGATACCTTCAGGCCCATGGAGGCAGGTTGAAATGATACAAACAGAGCCTCCGATCTCCGGAAAGAGGCCGTCCTCTTGATATAACGACGGAGAACCCTGTGAACGTCCAGGTTGTGCCACTGACGCTCCTGAGGCCGAGAGGGGTGAGGGCAGAAGTCTGGCAGGATTAGCTCCTGCGCCCTATGAAACAAGGTGTTGACCTTTGGCAGGAAGGCAGTGTCAAGACGAAGAATGACTCTGTTGGGATGAAAAATACAGAGATCCTCCCGAACTGACAAGGCAGCCAGTTCCGACACCCACCGGGCAGACGTAATCGCCACTAAAAACACCGTTTTCAAAGTCAACAATCGAAGGCTAATAGTCCGAATCAGTTCAAATGGAGTCAAGGTGAGAGACTGAAGAACGAGAGACAAGTCCCACGTCGGATAACGGTGCACCACTGGCGGGCTGATGTTAGTAGCCCCTTTGAGGAAGGAACGCACCTTGGGATGACGAGCCAGTGAGCGGGAACGACCACATGGTACTACTGTGGAAAGAGCTGCAAGCTGGCGTCGCAGTGTGTTAGGTGCAAACCCCTTGTCTAGTCCCATCTGTAAGAATTCCAGGACCTGTGGCACAGACACCCGCAAGGGATTCACGGCCGACGCGCGACACCAGGTGCAAAATGCGCGCCAAGAGGCCTCATAAATGCGATTTGTCGATGGTCGGCGGGCCGCCTGAATCGTATCAATGACCTTGTCCGAGAAATGTTGCTCTAATAGGAACGCCCGCTCACATGCCATACGGCTAGCTGCAGGAGCTGTGGATTCGGATGAACGAGGGGCCCTTGCGACAGAAAGATCCAGTCGTCCGGAATGCGCCATGGGTGAGACACAGACAGATGTATCAGGTCTGCATACCACGGACGTCTGGGCCACATTGGTGCTATAAGCAAGACCTCTGCTCTCTCCACTATGATCTTCTGGATGACGATTGGGACCAGCGGAAGCGGTGGAAACGCATAGAGGAGGCCCTCCGGCCAGGGACTGCGGAGCGCGTCTGTGCCTTCTGCTCCCGGAGTCAGGAATCTGGTGAAGTATCGTGCCAGCTGCGCGTTGTGTGGCTGAGCGAAGAGGTCCACCTGGGGTTGGCCGAACCGGTGAACCAGTTCCTGGAACAGGGGTGGGTGGAGTCGCCACTCCGACTGATCTACCGTGGCCCTGCTCAGCCAATCCGCCTGAACATTGGAGATCCCCGATATGTGTTCTGCCCGGAGCGACAGTAGATGCCTCTCTGCCCAATGATGGAGATGCTCCGCCTCCTGCATCAGGGTCCTGGACCGAGTGCCCCCCTGGCGGTTCACATGCGCCTTGGAGGCCACATTGTCTGTGAGAATGAGAACGTGCGCCGCACGTATCACAGGGTGAAATTCTCGAAGGGCCAGACGAATGGCTCGAAGCTCCAACCAGTTTATGCTGTTCCGCAGCTCCTGAGGAGTCCACCTGCCCTGCGCCACGCGGCCTTCGGAGTGGGCGCCCCATCCGAACAGGCTCGCGTCTGTCGTCACCACGATACGGTCCGGCTCCTTGAACAGGCATCCCTTGAGAAGGCTGGATGACGTCCACCACCTGAGGGATTGTATCACTTTCGGGGGCAGACGAGTCTTGGCCTGCGAATGGCTGGTGTGGTTCCGTTGGAAGGGAAGCAGGAACCATTGGAGTGGACGGGCATGGAATCGCGCCCAGGGAACTACCGTATTTATCGGCGTATAACACGCACAGGCGTATAACACGCACCTTCATTTTAAGAGGGAAATTTCAGGAAAAAAATTTAAATTTCAAATAAAGAACTTTGAAGCAAAACAAGGGTAGCTCAGAACTTTTTTTTATTAATATTATTACCACTTATAAGGTAAATAATGTAAAAGGACAGTAAAAGCAACTGTTTTAACAAAGAAACTTGGATATTCTGTTTTTACAAAAGTTTACTGAGGAATCGCTATCCCCTCCCTTCCTGTCTCTCTCTGTCATTCTCTCTGTGTCTGTCAGATTCTGATTCCCTTCCTCCCTCCCTCCCTCCCTCCCTCTCTCTCTTTCTCTCTCTCTCTCTGGCGGGCAGGCAGGAAAGCAAGCAAGGCGGCTGCGCTGTCTTCTTTTTCCCTGGCTTGGGATGGAGCGACCCGGCAGCCGGCTGGCCAAGGACCACGTGAATGAATGACTGTTCAGGCATGCCTCTTCTCCGCCAGCAGCCCACACCCTCTCTGGCTAATCTCCGGGCAGCAGCCTGGCTCTGCCCCAGCGCCACTCGTCGCTTCTCGTCGCTGGAGGAAAGCGCAGGAATTCCTGGCCAGCAGCATCAGGAGGAGGAGGAGGAGGAGGAGGAGGAGATGACGGCCCCGGAGGCACGGAGCTCTTCCCCGCGGCGGGCGCCTCCTTCTCCGCTGGCAGGTAGAGCAAGGTCGAGGGGCTTCCCCCCTTTCCCCACTTCCCAGCTCTTTCCAAACCCCGGGAGCTTGCCGAGGGGGGGCGGCGGCGGCGGCAACGCGGTGACGGCGGCGGCGGCGGCAACGGCGGCGGCGCCTGCCGCCGCCGCGTTGCCGCCTGCCGCCGCCGCGTTGCCGCCGTCACCGCGTTGCCGCCGTCACCGCGTTGCCGCCGTCACCGCGTTGCCGCCGTCACCGCGTTGCCGCCGCCGCCGCCGCCCCTCGGCAAGCTCCCGGGGTTTGGAAAGAGCTGGGAAGTGGGGAAAGGGGGGAAGCCCCTCGACCTTGCTCTACCTGCCAACGGAGAAGGAGGCGCCCGCCGCGGGGAAGAGCTCCGTGCCTCGGGGCCCTCATCTCCTCCTCGAGAATCGCGCGCCATCCCCCCGAGTTCTTGGGAACTAGGAACAGGATGGAATAGAAACCTAGCCCTGCCTGCCCTTGAGGAACTTCCTCGATAGCATGGATGTCCAAAAGGTGACTGATCTCGGCATCCATAAGACGCCGCTTGGTTTGGCATCTTTGCACTGGGCATCTGATGAAGCGTCTCGGGGGCATGGAGAGAAATTCTAGAACTAGGCCCTGGCTCACGGTTTGTAGGGCCCAGGCGTCTGAGGTGGTGAAGGCCCATTGGTGGGCGAACGACGCTAGACGCCCGCCAATAGGGCCCGACCCGTGCTAGTCATCGGTACCTGCGAAAGGACCGATTTCCAGAGCCCCGAAACAGCCGCCTAGCCTGGGATTGGTTGGATTGCTGCCTATTCCTGTCCCTACTAGCGGCACGGTCCTGACCCGTCCTGCGTAGGCACGTATGGTCTGGTGTATTGCTGGGCATAAGGCACCGCGGTAAACCCAGAGTCCCCCGTCCGAAAGGACTGCCTACGAAAATAGGGCTGGGCCCTCCGGTCCAAACGCCTATGTACCGAAGGGAGTACCTTCCTCTTATCCCTAGTTTCAATCAAAATGGGATCTAGCACGGCACCAAAAAGAGAACCCCCTTTGAAAGGGGTGGAAGCCAGGCGCCACTTAGAACGGACATCCGCCTGCCAATGGCGGAGCCAAAGTAGGCGTCGGGAGGCCACATTAGATGCCACCACCCGGGAAGCGAACTTGGCCGCTGTGAGTGTGGCATCCGCTGAAAATTCCAGAGCCGCCACCAGCTTGTTAACATCCTGGTGAAGACGGAGGTCCTCAGGGGCCAATCTAGCCTGCAATTGCCTCAACCAGAGCAAGGAGGTCCTATTGAAAAAGGATGCTGCCGTGGCAGCCCTCAAAGCCCAGGCGGAGGCCTGGTGTGTCTTACGAATGACCAGCTCTGCCTTGCGGTCCTCAGCCTTGAGACCCTCCGAAATCTCAGAAGGAATTAAGGCCGGAGAAGCCAAAGCTGCCACTAGTGGATCAACAGTTGGAAATTGCAAAAGAGTGTCCAAGTCGGATGTGGAAGCATACAGCTTCCTGTCCCCGTTGCTGGGCGGAGAAACAGCGGTGGGCTGTTCCCATTGCTTTTGGACCATATCCATAAATAGCTTGGGACAAGGGATGAGATCCTGTTCCCTGATCTGTTCTGCAAAGAGGCGGTCAGTAGCCTCCAACCCCACATCTGTGCTTGCCTGGGCAGAGGCCCCACCCATGTTGGTGGAGGCCTTGGCCTTAGGGACTTAAAGAGGCCCGGGGCAAATAATCCAGGATGCAGGGAAGATCCCTGATCCAGGCCTTCATCATCAGAAAGTTCAAGGTCAGGAATCTCCCCCTCCTCAATCAGCTCGAGCCCATCACTGTAGTCAGAGTAAGCAGGTGAGGCCTGGTCTGCAAGCGAAACCGAAAGTTCCCTGGTCATGGCCAAAGGTGCAGGGCGAGGGGCCCTGCGTTGCATTTCTGCATCTACTCCCTGGGAAATAGCAGCAGCTATCATGCTGCGTATGCTGGGGGAAAGGGCCTCCCCTGACTCCTCCACAGGCCTAAGCCCTGCAGCTGTAGGAGTGAAGGTGGCTGATACTCCAGGCCTCAAAGGCCTGGGGCTTGAGATGGTTGCAGCTAGGCCCGAAGGATCCTGAGCCTGGGAAACCACCCCCGCAGACTGATCTCCTATCTCCATGGCAACATCAGGAGACCACCCACGCACCCGGGGCAATACCGCGGGTAAAACTGGGGGGGGGGAGCTCAGGTTGCAGCACAGGGGGGGCCCTGGGGGCCATGCGGGCCGCAGCACTAGCCTTTCCTTTATCTCCCTTCTTTGTGGCCTTCCCCACAGCCACAGACGAACCACGCGGTGGGAGGGAGGAGGCCCTGGTGGCCGATCTACTCGCCCTGGAAGAAGAAGGTGGAGGAGGGAGGGAAGAGGGGCCAGCGCCCTCGTTAACTGCCTGTTGTTCCGACATAAGGAGCGATTTGAAAAGGCTCAACCCAGAAACGAATAGAAAAACCTGCTAGAAATAGCCAGCCGAAGCCGATTCTCAACGCAGAGACAGAGGAGGCGAACCATCCACTTCTACCACAGGCGAGACAATGTGGCTCCACGAGGGGAAAAGCCCAGATCGCGCCTGCGCAGGAAAAAACCTGGCGCGAAAAGCCCCTGCCAATGGCTGCCTCCAGCAGCAGAAACAGCGGCAGATTCAAAAACGCGACCCAAAATGGCCGCTCCCAAAGCGCGCGCCCCATCCGGAGCAGAGAAAAGGCAGCCTCACCAGAAAAGGCTCTCCCAGCCTTAGAAGCAATTCCATACGCCGCACAGAAGAAACGGAGACCGGCAGGGGGGAGGGGGGGAGCTAGGGAGAGGCTCGAAGGCACGGAGCCCAAAAGGCTCCCTGCTGCTTTAAATACAAACGCGGCAGAGCACAAAAGGCTCCCTGCTGCTTTAAATACAAATGCGGCAGAGCACAAAAGGCCCCCTGCTGCTTTAAATAACAAAAGCGGCTGGCTCCCTGATATTCAGGCGGCGAACCAGCCTTAATTCAAGGGAGGAACTTGCAGCAGGCGGCGAACCAGCCTGGCCAGAAACAACTGCAAAATGCCAACTCCCTGGGCCACGGAAGCCTCCAGGAGGGAAAACCAATGCAAAACTTACAGTGAAGAATCTCAGAAGTCTCCAAACTCTTCATAAAATAAACGAAGGTTGTTAACACAAACTCAAAGAAATAAGAAATAAATAAAAAAGAAATAATTAAACCCATTGTTGTCAAGTTTTCCTGGAGAGGAAAATTGTGTGTCTTTAGGCTGAACTGAGTTATAAAAAAACTGAGCATGCCCAGACAGAGGAGGCGTGGTCTACAGTTTTAATAACTCAGTGTCTAGCTAAAGGACTGGTTTAACCCATGCTTTGGATTCCCCAAAGCAGCACACAGGAGAAAGTATGAGTAAATCTATATGGCATTTGAGCCTACATATAATTGTGCCCGCAAGAATAACCTATGCGCAATTTTGGAAAACTACTACCATACCGCCAGAAGATGCCATAATTAAAAAGATTTATGAATGTGCAGAAATGGACAGAATGACAGGTTGGCTGAGGGACAAAGGAGAAACGGAATATTATCTCAGCTGGAACCTATGGTACATGTGGGTGACTAAGAGAATAGCAGGGACTTAAAACTGCAAAAGATAAACAATAGTTGTTAACAATGGGAACTAAAAGTGAACTTGGGTATTGTAATAAGTCCCTGAACTTTGTAACAAGGTGTCGGTTAGAGACTAAACAATGGTGAAGGAAAGAATGTTGGGCTGTAAACGACTGGGGGGGGGGGGGGGTTTCTATGTTTAAGGTTGTATTTGTATGTCTTGTCTTTAAAAAAATGTAAAACCAATAAAGATTACTTTAAAAAAAAGAAAGAACATGGCTCTCATCTAAAAGAATATCTTACTGTATGCAGCAAGGGATAAAATACTCCAAACAGCACTGACCAAAGCACACCCAAAAGACTTTCCATGACACTGTAACATCTTTACTCTGGACTTAATAGGTTTTGATCAGCAATGACTTCTTCAAAGAATACTTACAAAGGCAAAGCTTGTACAGACTTTTTAAAGAATCTACATTTTAATCATTCAAGTGCATAAGGCTGCTTAATCTAAATGATTAAAGCATACTTTTAAAAAACCCTTTCAAGTAAATGTTTCATTTTATCTTTATTCATATGCACCCTCTAAGGATAATTCTTTAGGATGTGGATTTGTACATTATCGCTTTTGAAGGAGTTAAAGCTGACTCAGGAATAAAAAGGAAAAAGCATTAAGTAAGACCAATAGATTCAAGAGCTTCCATGTCTAGATGGAAGAAGGCAGAACCTGTTTCAATAGAAATAATGTATCTATTCTACTCACTTATTAGAATGGATACCTGGGGCCACTTGCTTCTGGCTTCCTTGTCTATCTAAGATAGGAATAGGCAGCCTGCAACCTTACAGACTAAATTCAGAAATTGACTGTTCAAATCTATACCAAGATTTTAAACTCTCAACTCGAGCTGTCTAATGCAAATGCAAGAAAATGGAAGCAGAGAGAAAGAGGTGCAGAAAAATGAGTGGGGGAAAGGGAGGGTATAGTAGCTTCATTTCAACATCATCCCCAACCAGTCAGAAGTCCCCTTTTTCATCTTATCCCAGAGTTGCATCCCTTTAAGTATGTTAGGAAAAATGACTCTTCCTGCATGTTTGTCATTTGAATTAAGAATCAGAATGCTTCACTCTTGAAACCCAGATGCAGGTACCCAAGCAGCAACCTGCATGGCCATTTCTCAAGTGTATTTGGATTTTTCATCTGGTAGTTTCAAATAATTCATGAAATATGGGACATCCATTTCCAATATGCACTTTTCCCTATCAACACTCAGCACCAATATGCCTGATACAGGTGGTCCTTGATTTACAATTGGTCACTTAGCGGCAGTTTGAAGTTATGATTTGCCTCTCCAGGGTTATTTATGACCCAGATTCAATGTTCTGATGGCTGCCCCTCCCGCAGTCACATGATCACATTTTGGATGCTCGGCAACCAGTGAATTGCAGAGATGCAAAACATCACTTCTTACGAATTTTTTTGCTAGGAGTCATATTTATTTCTGTTTTAAGGCTTTAAAGACTTGTGGACTTCAACTCCCAGAGTTGCCCAGCCAACCTGGGCTGGCTGAGAAATAGTGGGATCTAAACTCCACAAGTCTTAAAAATTGCCAAGGCTGGACATCCCTGCTCTAGAGCAGTGTTCCCCAAACTTTTGGCACCAGGGACCGGTTCCATGGAGACAGGTTTTTCTGCAGACCAGAAGGGGCGTGGGTTCGTGTGCTGCCTGCATCCCGTGAACAGGGCTTCACTTGGTCCTGGTTTCTGGCATGCTGCGGACCGGTCCCGCTTGCTCGCCCCGCCCCACCCAGTCACTGCTTTCCACTGCTTTCCCTGGGCTCTCCGCCATTACGGAACTGCGGCCTGCTGGGAATTCTCCTGCGCAGACGCGCCCGGCGGCAGCAGCAACATCAAAGCACACCCTGAGAGAGAGAAAGAAAGAAAGAGAAAGAGACAAAGAAAGAGAAAGAGACAAGAAAGAAACAGAAAGACGAAGGGAGAGACAAGAAAGAAAGAAAGAAAGAAAGAAAGAAAGAAAGAAAGAAAGAAAGAAAGAAAGAAAGAAAGAAAGAAAGAAAGAAAGAAAGAAAGAAAGAAAGAAAGAAAGAAAGAAAGAGGAAAGGGGAGAGAGAGAGACAAAAAATAAAGAAATAAAGAAAGAGAACGTATGACCACAATTGAGCCCAAAATTTTGGTTGCTAAGCAAGAGCATTGTTAAGTGAGCTTCACATTTTAAAAATTGGCCACGCCCACCCGGTCACATGACCACCAAGCTACACCCCACCAAGCCACGCCACCAAAACCAGTAGGGAACATTTTTTTATTTCACCACTGGCTCTGTGCATGCGGGCGGGTGCATCCCTTATACCTTGGAGGAGTCTCTGCCATCCAACCCTCTGGCCATCGTGCCATTGTGAAACTGCTGTACTACAGACAGTATTTGAGTTACAACTGTAATGGAACCTGCCCATCACGGTAATAACTCATAACGAAGAAAGCAGGATGCTTTCTTCGTTATGAGTTAAAGCAGGATGAAGAAAGATGGAAATTTAGCAGCTAACTAATAGCTCTGCAGCGGTTGTGTTGCCACACAGCAACATCAGGAGCAGAATCATTTATTTATTTATTTTATTTTATTTTATTAAATTTATACCCCGCCCTTCTCCAAGCGGACCCAGGGTGGCGCACAGGAATATTAAAATACATACAAAAATACATAAAAAATTTAAAAAACTTATTTGATAAAAAAAACCCTGCGCTAAAACCAGATTAAAATTCCCAAAATTTAAAACTATCTAAAAGTCATTTGGAGGTTACGCTAGGCCGGCTAGATGGAACAGATGTGTCTTTAAGCACTTGCGGTAGAGGCGGAGGTCGGAGATGGTGCGAAGTTCAGGGGGTAAGTCGTTCCAAAGGGCTGGGCCCGCCACAGAGAAGGCTCTCCCCCTGGGTGTCGCCAGTCGGCATTGTCCGGCCGACGGCACCCTGAGAAGGCCCTCTCTGTGGGAGCGTATCGGTCTTAGGGATGTATGGGGCAGGAGACGGTCTCGCATTTAACTAGGTCCTGAGCCATGGAGCGCTTTGAAGATGGTCGTCAAAACCTTGAAGCGCACCCGAAAGGCCACAGGAAGCCAGTGCAGCTCACACAGGATCGGTGTTATATGGGAGTGTCTAGGCGCTCCCGTAATCTCTCTCTATGGGGTTTTAGTTGTTTTAACTGGGAATCTTACTATGTTAATGGGGTATTTTAGCACAGGTATATGTTTAATTTGTTTTTAATGTGTTTGTATATTTATTGTTTTAGTTTACCCTGTGCACCGCTCCGAGTCCCTATGGGGAGAGGGAGCGGTCAACAAATTAAAATTATTATTATTATTATTATTAATCACCCGCGCGGCTGCATTCTGGACTAACTGCAGCTTTCGAGTGCACCTCAAGGGAAGCCCCATGTAGAGAGCATTACAGTAGTCGAGTCGCGACGTCACGAGTGCTTGAGTGACTGTGCGCAGGGCATCCCGGTCCAGTAAGGGGCGCAATTGGCGCATCAGGCGTACCTGATGGAACGCCCCCCTGGCCACGGCCGCCACATGGTCCTCCATGGACAGCCGGGAATCCAGGAGGACACCCAAATTGCGCGCCCTCTCCACGGGGGCCGGTGTTTCGTCCCCAATGGCCAGAGTTGGAGTAATCTAGCTGAACCGGGGTGCCGGATTACCCATCCAGATATGTACGGCCTCCAAACACCGGGACATCACCTTGGCGGCATTGTTGGGGTGGTCTGGGGTGGATATGTACAGCTGAGTATCATCAGCGTACAGATATCCCACCCCAAAACCACGGATGATCTCGCCCAGCGGCTTCATATATGTGTTGAATAGTAGGGGCGAGAGGACCGACCCCTGAGGAACCCCACATACGAGGGGTCTCGAGGTCGACCTCTGCCCCCCTGCCAACACATATTGCGACCGACCAGAGAGGTACGACGAGAACCACCGCAGAACGGTGCCTCCCAGCCCCAACCCCCCCAGTCGGTGCAATAGGATACCATGGTCGATGGTATCAAAAGCCGCTGAGAGGTCTAATAGGACTAGGATAGAGGAATATCCTCTATCCCGCGCCCTCCAGAGATCATCAACCAACGCGACCAATGCCGTCTCGGTGCTGTGACCGGGTCGGAAGCCGGACTGGCGCGGGTCCAGATAATCAACTTCCTCCAAGTGTCGCGGAAACTGTTGGGCCACCACACTCTCTACAACCTTCACTAAAAAGTGAAGGTTGGAGACCGGACGATAGTTCTCTAATAATGCTGGATCCAGGGACGGCTTCTTGAGGAGGGGCCTTACTACTGCCTCTTTCAAGACGGCAGGCAAGGACCCCTCGCTCAAAGATGCGTTGACAATGCCCTGGAGCCAGCCTCGTGTCGTCTCCCAGGATGCCAGTACAAGCCAGGAGGGACACGGGTCCAATAAACATGTGGTAGCCCTAAGTCTCTTTGACAACTTGTCCATATCCTCGGTAGTAACAAAGTCAAACTCCTCCCAAGATGGTGTCTCAAGAACTGCCTTGGACCGTCCGACTGGACCACTGTCGATGGAGGGTAACTCATTCCGAATCCGAGTGATTTTCTCCTGCAGATAAATCCCAAATTCCTCTGCTCGACCCTGTAGAGGGGCTTCCCGTGGCCTCTGTTGAAGGAGGGAGCGGGTCACCCCAAACAGGGCGGCAGGGCGGTTATCTGCGGATGCAATAAGTGTGGCGCAATACTCGCGTTTGGCCACCCTTATCGCCACTAAGTAAGTCCTAATAAATCATGGATTCTATACAACTTTTGGTGACCTCATGAAAGGCTTTGATACCGTCAGCTGCCAGGGCTGTGGAGGATCATGGCAAAGTTCAGCAGCCCCACTGTATTTAGTCAGAAACAGAAGGTCCTTAATTTATGACCAGTTGCTTAGCGACCATTCAAAATTTTAACTGACCAATATGGGGGGTTACTGGATTCAAAGTTCTGACAGTTGTTTTCCCTCCCCCCTCCCCAAATGACCACACTTCATGCACTCTGGCAACCAAGCTGCATTTATAGATGTTTGCAACATCCTAGAGTCACATGACTCCATTTTGTGACAGTTTTGCTAAAACCCAGGATTTAGTTCCAGTTTTTGGCAAAACCAGCTCATAGTGAACTATGGGTTTTCTTTAACGACTGCCACAAAAAATCATAAAATTGTCTGATTTCTTCCTTTGGAACATCTATATAAATAAAAATGCAACTATGATGCCCTATGCACAGTCACTCATGCCCTCGTGACATCCCGACTGGACTACTGCAATTCCCTCTACATGGGGCTCCCCTTGAGGTGCACCCGAAGACTTCAGCTTGTCCAGAATGCAGCCGCGCGAGCAATTATGGGAACCTCGATGTTTGCCCACGTAACACCGCTCTTGCGCGAGCTGCATTGGCTGCCTGTCGTCTTTCGGGTGCGCTTCACGGTGTTAGTCATCATCTTTAAAGCGCTCCATGGCTCGGGACCTAGCTATCTGCAGGAGCGGATTCCGGGTGCCGTCCACTAGGCTATGCCAGCGGGCGACGCCCAGGGGAAGGGCCTTCTCTGTGGCGGGCCCAACCCTCTGGAACGACCTTCCCCCCGAAATTAGAACAACGACGGACCTCCGCTCCTTCCGTCAAAAACTGAAAACACACTTTTTCTGCCTGGCCGGCCTTGGTTAGTCCTCCGTTTATTAATTGGGTTTTTAGGGGTTTAGCTTTTTAGTATTGTGGGTTTTTAGCACAGGGATAAATTGTTTAATTTTCTATTTTATCTATTTATGTATTTTTATGTTTGTATTTTTTAATTCCCCTGTGCACCGCTCCGAGTCCCTTTGGGGAGAGGAAGCGGTCTATAAATTAAATATTATTATTATTAGGAGTTTGTTCAAAACCGCTAATCTCAGAAACTACAGCACCAATCGCCACCAAATTTTCGCACAACATTCCTTACAAGTGCAGCACCAATGATACGTACAGATTGTGTGGATGGCACACCGGTGCCAGGTAAATGCCACACAAATGTAAAACTGCAGCTCTTCTGCGTGTTTCCCTCACTCGCTCCCATCCTCTTCGCGGCCCCTCCCACCCGGCCGCTTTTCAGCTGACGTCACTTGCATGAGCGGTGGAGCGGTCTGCGTCATATCCGCATCGGTTGCCTCCTCAGCAGCCTCTCTCTCCTCTGACACTGCCCCACCTCCCTGCAAACTCCCCGCCCCCACAAGGCCGCTGCGGAGTCAGCAGCCTCTCTCTCCTCTCTCTCTAGTTAGGTAAGTAAGTAGGTATGTAGAGGGATAGAGGGAGAAATACAGTAGGTAGGTAGGCTCCCCGCTATGTAACAGCAGCCCTGCCCGAGCTCCTCGAGGTGATCGCTACGATGGCAGTGGAGACCCCCAGACTTTTAGTCATGGGGGACTTTAATCTGCCATCGGTGGGCGAATCATCCGAGGTAGCTCGGGAGTTCATGGCTTCCATGACGGCCATGGACCTGACCCAATTAATTCAAGGCCCCACCCACGAGGGTGGACATACACCGGATCTCATCTTTGTCTCAGGCCAATGGAAGAGTGATCTGGGTATAGGGGATATAGTCATCACGCCCTTGTCATGGTCAGACCACTCACTTCTCCGGCTCGACTTTCCAATCGCTACTCCCCACCGCGGGGAGGCGGAACCCGAGCCATCAATTTGGTTCCGCCCCAGGCGCCTGATGGACCCTGACGGGTTCCAGGCGGCACTTGGGCCACTTCCTGTACCCCTGACCCGCGCCCCGATGGAGGACCTCGTGGCCGCATGGAATACTGCGGCCATGGGAGCCTTGGATCGGGTCGCGCCCTTGTGGCCTCTCTTGCGGCGGCGAGCCACTCTGGCTCCTTGGTTTACCGAGGAGCTAAGGGTGATGAAACGCCACAAGAGATGCCTAGAGAGAAGATGGAGGTCTACTCGATCTGAATCTGACCGGACACAGGTAAGAGCCCATTTACGGACTTACATTGTGGCGCTGAGAGTGGCCAAACGCCACCATTGTGCCACTCTCATAGCATCCGCAGATAACCGCCCTGCTGCCCTGTTTAGGGTGACCCACTCCCTCCTTCAACAGAGGGTGCGGGAAGCCCCATTACAGGGTAGAGCAGAGGAATTTGTGATTTATCTGCAGGAGAAAATCGCTCAGATCCAGAACGAGTTAGTCTCCATTGATAGCCCAGTGGGATTGCACGAGGCGGATCTTGGTTGGGAGGAGTTTGACTCTGTTACTTCCGAGGATATGGACAGGTTACGTGGGCGACTGCGAGCCACCACATGTTTATTGGACCCGTGTCCCTCCTGGCTTGTACTGGCATCCTGGGAGGTGACACGAGGCTGGCTCCAAGAGGTTGTCAACGCTTCTTTAAGTGAGGGTTTCTTGCCTGCCTCCCTTAAAGAGGCCATGGTGAGGCCCCTCCTGAAGAAGCCCTCTTTGGACCCAGCTTTATTAGCCAACTATCGTCCCGTCTCCAACCTTCCCTTTCTGGCGAAGGTTGTAGAGAGTGTGGTGGCACAACAGTTTCCCCGTCACCTGGAGGAAGTTGATTATCTAGACCCGCGCCAGTCCGGCTTTCGGCCCGGGCATAGCACCGAGACGGCATTGGTCGCGTTGGTAGATGATCTCTGGAGGGCCAGAGATGGGGGTTGTTCCTCCATCCTGGTCCTATTAGACCTCTCAGCGGCTTTCGATACCATCGACCATGGTATCCTATTGCATCGGCTGGGGGGGTTGGGGTTGGGAGGCACCGTTTTACGGTGGTTCTCCTCCTACCTCTCCGGTCGATCGCAATTTGTGTTGGCAGGAGAGCAGAGGTCGACCTCGAGACCCCTCACATGTGGGGTGCCTCAGGGGTCGGTCCTCTCGCCTCTCCTGTTCAACACATATATGAAGCCGCTGGGTGAGATCATCCGTGGTTTTGGGGTAGAGAACCACTTCTACGCTGATGATACGCAGTTGTATATATCTACCCCAAACCACCCCAACGATGCCGTAGCGGTGATGTGCCAGTGCCTGGAAGCCGTGCGGATCTGGATGGGAAATAACAGACTCAGACTCAACCAATCTAAGACCGAGTGGCTGTGGTTTCCGGCCGCCCGATTCAACCAGTTGACTCCATCACTGGCCATAGGGGGCGAACACCTTACCCCTGTGGATGGGGGGCGCAACTTGGGTGTCCTCCTGGATACCCGGCTGTCCATGGAAGATCAAGTGACAGCCGTGGCCAGGAGGGCGTTTTACCAGGTTCACCTGGTACGCCAGTTGCGCCCCCTATTGGATCGGGATGCCCTTTGCACAGTCACTCATGCCCTCGTGACATCCCGACTGGACTATTGTAACTCTCTCTACATGGGGCTCCCCCTGAGGTGCACCCGAAGACTTCAGCTGGTCCAGAATGCAGCCACGCGATCAATAATGGGGACCGCTAGGTACACCCATATCACACCTCTCTTGCGCGAGCTGCACTGGCTGCCTGTCGTCTTTCGGGTGCGCTTCAAGGTGTTAGTTATCATCTTTAAAGCGCTCCATGGCACAGGACCTAGTTATCTGCGGGATCGGATTCTGCCCCACACATCCCTGCGACCGATCCGCTCCCACAGAGAGGGACTACTCCGGGTGCCGTCCACTAGGCTATGCCAGCGGGCGACGCCCAGGGGAAGGGCCTTCTCTGTGGCGGGCCCAGCCCTCTGTAACGACCTTCCCCCCGAAATTAGAACAACAACGGACCTCCGCTCCTTCCGTCAAAAACTCAAAACACACTTTTTCTGCTTGGCCGGCCTAGGTTAGGTTCCCGTCTTTTTATAGGGCTTTAGGGGTTTTAGTATAATTTAATTTAAGGGATTTTAGCGCAGGGACAATTGTTTAATTCGTTTCTTAACTATTTATTTTTTCTATGTATTTTATATTGGTTTTTATTCCCTGTGCACCGCTCCGAGTCCCTTCGGGGAGAGGAGGCGGTATATAAATAAATTTATTATTATTATTATTATTATTATTATTATTATTATTATTATTATTATTATTATTATTATTATTATTAGGTAGGTAGGTAGGTAGAGAGATAGAGAGAGAGGGAAAATACACTAGGTAGGTAGGTAGGTTGGTAGGTGGATATAGAGGGAGAGGGAGAAATATGGTAGGTAGGTAGGGGGATAGAGAGAGAGGGGGGGAGAAATACAGTAGGTAGGTAGGTAGTGGGATAGAGAGAGAGGGAAAAATACAGTAGGTATGTAGGTAAGTAGGTGGAGCGGTCTGCGTCATATCCGCATCGGTTGCCTCCTCAGCAGCCTCTCTCTCCTCTGCCGCTGCCCCACCCCCCTGCAAACTCCCCGCCCCCACAAGGCCGCTGCCGAGTCAGCAGCCTCTCTCTCCTCTCTCTCTAGTTAGGTAAGTAAGTAGGTATGTAGAGGGATAGAGGGAGAAATACAGTAGGTAGGTAGATAGGTAGAGGGATGGGGGGGAGAAATACCGTAGGTAGGTAGGGAGGTAGAGTAAGAGAGGGAGGGGAAACTGAGGCAGAGAAGGAAGGGGGTCGCTGAGAGGGTCTATGAGGGGAAACTTTCATTTAACCAAACTTGGCCAGAGCAACGCATGGCAGGTACAACGCAACGCAAAAGGAATGCTAACATTAGAGGGCCACGATTTGCAAACGGGATGGCATTTTTTTTCCTGTGGGAAGATGGTAAAAAGAAACAAAAATACTTTCACAGGCACTATATTAGAGATGCACTGATACAGGTCTGGAATAAAATTAGAGAAAAACATTGTATGAAATTACTGACATGGCTTTCCACTATGGAAGCCATGACACATCCCAATACACTAGATCTATCGATAATGGTTAGATATAGTGAAATTTTAGACATCCAAGGAAGTTTGAAAACAAATCAGGAATTAAAGGAGCAAAATATAAATATAGATTGGTGGCCATATCTCCAACTACAATCGAGATATAAAAAAGATGTAAAAGAATATGGAATATACACAGAATTACAACAAATAGATAAAATTTTGATCGGCCCTGAAAATAAATTCATAACGAAAATTTACAAATATTTATTAGAAGTAACATTAGAAGAAAAAGTTAAAGGTTACATGATAGTATGGGCCAAAAATTTTGGTTACATTATAGATCTAGTGGATTGGGAAAGAATTTGGAACACAAATTATAAGCTAACATGGTCAGTAGCACTTAAAGAAACTATGTACAAAATGTTTTATCGTTGACATTTACCACCAACGAGATTGGCTAAAATGTACCCAAACATGAATCCGACATGCTGGAAGTGTAAAAAAATACAAGGGACTTTTTATCACACGGACCTGTCCGGAAACACAAAAATATTGGACAAAAATTTGGAAATGGGTGCAAGAAATTACAGGAGAACAAATAAAATGTAAACCCGAAATCTTTCTGCTGGAAATAATCAAAGGGAAATATACAAAGAAAATCAAGTACATATTAACACATCTGCTAACCACGGCTAGAATAGCATTTGCCCAATGCTGGAAACAAAATAATGCCCCCTCGGACAAATTAGTGATACAAAAAAATTTGGATTGTGCAGAGATGGACAAATGAACACTAAAATTAAAAGAAAAGAGTTGGAATATTATGAAATTTGGAACATTTGGTACAAATGGTTGCAAAACAAGAATAACTTTTTTTTCAGGGGTATTAGTTTTAGATAGTGGGGGATTTTAGCGCAGGGTTTAGGTTTAATTCATTTTAAATTTGTATCCTCTAAGGAGAGGCTGAAAATCTGGGTGCGTCTTATACATCGTATACAGCATTTTTTGCCTCCTGAAACTCCTCCCCCTTCACCCAAATGGCCATGCAGAGCCTTATAGAGGCTTCCAGAGAGCTCCTGGGGGCTGGGGAGGGCAGAAATGAGTCTAAAACGAGCCCCCAGCAACACTCTATAAGCCTCTATAAGGCTATGCATGCAATGTTTTTTACAAAAAGTGGCCCGTTTTCACGAAAAAACAGGCCTTTTTTTGCTAATTTTTGCCCCCCCACAAGCACTCTGCAAGCCCCCCCAAGGCTTTTCATGCCTTTTATTTGAAAACCCCCCCCCCGCGAAAAACGGTCCATTTTGGGGAGATTTGCAGAGTGCCAAAACACCTTTTTTTTCCCCCTTTCGGAAAGCTGTTTAGTTAGGAGTTGATGAGAACGTTCGTTGGTACTTACCTGAACGACGCTTCTGATGATGAAAGCGGGAGACGTCACCATAGGGTTATTCTCATTGCCAATTGGTCCATAGACTGAGAAGAAACATTTAGACCACGCCTGCTCCTTCTTCCCCCATTCCTTCGAAGACGATGGGAACCGGAGCTGTGAATCAAGGTCACAACAAGGAAAGGAACTCCCCCAACCCCGCCGCTAACTAAGTAGGGAGGGAGGTGACGTCTCCCGCTTTCATCATCAGAAGCGTCGTTCAGGTAAGTACCAACGAACGTTCTCGATGATGAAGAGCGGGAGACATCACCATAGGGACTTACCAAAGCTAAAGTCCTAAGGAGGGAGAATTTACTTGTCTGCGGCGGCAGAAGAAGCCACCTGTTGTAGCACCCTACGACCAAATGCTGCCTCAGCCGAGGCATATACATCGAGCTTGTAGTGTCTAATAAAGGAAGTAGGGCTGGCCCATCAGCCTTGCAGATGTCCTCAAATGGAGCTCTAGTAGCCCATGCAGCCTTCGTAGCCGCACTATGAGTCGAGTTTGCCGTGATACCCTTAGGAGTGGTCTTACCCTTCACTTCGTAAGCCAGGGAAATGGTCTGTCTAATCCACCTGCCTATCGTGCTTGGGTTCACCCTCGCCCCCTGGGAGGAGGGTTGAAAGGAAAGGAACAACGCCTCTGACTTTTGGATGGGTGCTGTCCGCTTCAGATAAATCCGAAGGGCTCTCCGGACATCCAATCTATGCCACAGGAGTTCTCTCTCATGTGAGGGAGATGGGCAAAAATTAGGCAACACCAGGTCTTGTGCTCTATGAAAGGGCGTGTTCACCTTTGGTATTAAGGTAGGATCTTAGCGTAAGACTACTCTATCCGTGTGAAATACGCACAAATCACTCTGGGATGAAAGAGCGTTAAGCTCAGAAATATGCCTGGCCGATGTGATGGCGACCAGAAAGGCCACCTTCAACGTCAGCATCTATAATGATACAGATCTAATAGGTTCGAACGGAGCCTCCGTCAAAGCCTGGAGCACTAGGGAAAGGTCCCACGTGGGAAACCTGTGTGTCACGGGGGGAGCTAAGTTGGCTACACCCCTTAGAAACCACCTGACCAAAGGCGGTTAAGGGGAATGCGACCTTCACCAGGTAAAACCGTGGCTAGAGCAGCAGTCTGCCTACGCAATGTGTTGTAAGCTAAGTCCTTATCCAGGCCATCCTGCAAAAAATCTAACACCTGTGGGACAGATGCTTCCTGGGCCACAATGGAAGACCGCACGCACCATTTAGAGAAGGCCACCCAGGTAGCGTTGTAAATCCTAGCCGTGGAGGAGCGTCTAGCCGCCTCTAAAGTGTTCATGACTTTTTCAGAGACCCTATCTCTGCCTAATATGTGCCTCTCAAGTGCCAGGCGGTTATCTTCAACCACCTGGGCTCTGGGTGTTGGAGCACTCCCTGGAAGAGTCTGACCTCCTCGTCCGGAATCCTCCACGGGCGGGGGGGGGGGGGGGGACGGGGGACACGGACAGCTGCATCAGGTCCGCATACCAAGTCCTCCTCGGCCAATCTGGGGCTATTAGAATCATCTCGGCCCCCTCCACCACCAGCTTCCTGACTGTACCCTGAAGGAGAGGAAGGGGAGGGAAGGCATAGAGAAGACCGATCGGCCAACTGCAGTGAAGCGCATCCGTATTCTCGGCACCCCGTGTCTGGTATCTCGTGATGAATCTCTTCAGCTGCGCATTCACCAGCGTCGCAAACAGGTCTATCACCGGAGTCCCGAACCTGTGACATATCCGTTGAAACAGCAACGGATCGAGTTGCCACTCCCCATGGTCCACAGTGCTTCAACTCAGCCAGTCGGCCTGATGGTTCGCGATCCCGGATATGTGGTCTGCCTCGATGGAGCGCACATGCGACATGAGCCCAGCTCATCAGTCTGTGTGCCTCTGTCCATAGAGCTCTCAAATGAGTTCCGCCCTGCTTGTTGACATGCGCCTTCGTAGCAATATTGTCTGTGAGAAGTAACACATGAGCATGTAACAAGTCTTTCTGAAAATGACGCACGGCCAGGCGTGCCGCCCTCAATTCGAGTTTATATTGTGGTGCAGATCCATGGCAGTCCAACGACCCTGTGCCATGTGCGCACCCATTATCGCGCCCCAACCATAGAAGCTCGCGTCCGTGGTCACTGTGACCTTGACAGGCTCCCAAAAGGAAGACCCCTTGCTGAGTGCCTGAGAAAGCCACCATCGGAGGGACAGCCGCACCTGGGGAGACACTGGAACTGCCAGGTGAGAATTGCTTAGCATCTGCCTCTGATAGGGGATTAAAGCCCACTGCAATTCCCTGGAGTGGAAACGCGCCCAGGAAACTATCCCCACACAGGAAATCATGGAACCGAGTAATCGGGACAAGACGACTATGGGAACCACCTGGCTGGACCTGACAGTGCTAGCAAGCTGTTGCAGCTTTTCTATCCGCTCCTTAGACAAATAGACTACCCCTGCTATGGAGTCTATGACTGCTCCCAAATGGAGAATCCTAGTAGAAGGAGTGAGATGACTTTTGGGGATATTGATTGAGAAACCCAATCTCTGGAGCGTGTCAATGGTAAATTTCAGATCCGAAACAGTTTGGTCAAAGGAATGTGCTTGAAGCAGCACATCGTCAAGGTAAAGTTATAGTCAAATAGGTATAGAGCGCAGATAGGCTGCAACCACCGCCAACACCTTTGTAAAAATACGAGGGGCTGAAGCCAGCCTGAAGGGAAGGGCCTTGTATTGGAAATGTTGTCCCTGGTGGGGAAAACAAAGGAACCTACGATGGGCAACGCACACCGGAATGTGCAGGTAGGCCTCCGTGAGGTCTATGGAGACCATAAAGTCACCCTTCCTGACCACCTGCAAACTGGATCGCAGGGACGACATTTTAAAACGCCTGTATACGATGTAATTATTTAGGCGTTTTGAATCCAAAATCGAGCACCAACCACCTGAGGCCTTAGGTATGATGAATAAATTGGAGTAGAACCCCAAACCTTCTTCCCCGGGGGGCACCGGCTCTATCGCCTGGATGTCCAACAAGTGCTGAATAGCCGAGAGGACCAATTCTAACCTATCCAGATATTTGGAGGAGGGGAAGGAGCGAAAGAAATTAGGAGGTGACGACAGAAATTCGAGCTTACGACCCTGCCGGATCGTGTCCGTGACCCAGGAGTCCTTAGTTATCTGAGCCCAATAAGAAGCAAAATATTGCAGGCGGCCGCCTATGGGAAGATCAGAGTTAAGTCTGTCTACCCCTACGGAAGGGACGACCGCCTCCCCCCCGAAAGGGCCGTCGTGACTGGTACTGCCCGCGACCTCTGTCCTGGAAGGAATTCCTGAACTGGAATCTGTCCCCCCGGGAACCATAGTACCTCAGTTGATGAAATTCCGAGTCAGGGGGGCGATAAAACTGGTGTCTGCGGTAAGGGGCCGATCAATTGTCCTGCCGCTTAGCGGAAGAGGGCATCACCTTCTTCTTCTCCTTATTTTCGACCAGGATCGGGTCTAGCGGCTCCCCAAACAGCTTGCCCCCCACATAAGGCCGCGATGCAACATGGAATTTCGACTTATTGTCGACCTGCCAGTTCTTGAGCCACAGCAATCTCCTGGATGCCACCAAGGCCAACAGTGCACTAGAAGAAAACCTCATAGAGTCTAAGGTAGCATCAGCAGAGAACTGCGTGGCAACAATTATCTTGCTGATGTCATTTAGGGTACGCGTATCGTCAGGCGGGGTGCGGGCCTTAAGCTGTTGAAGCCAGAGAAGGGACGTTCTATTAAAGAACGACGTAGCAGCCGCCGCCCTGATGGACCAAGTTGAAGCCTGAAACCCCTTACGCAGGATGTGCTCTGCCTTTTTGTCCTCTGGCTTCAACTTGTCCGCCACGTCCCTGGCAACCACCGTCGTCGATGAAGATAAGGCCGCCACTGGTGTATCGACCTCGGGCACCTGCAGAGCCTGGGAGAAAGGCTTGTCCATATTATATAACTTTCTGTCATTGACCCCCGGATTAGGGAAGGAGCCAGGCTGGGACCATTGACCTTTAACAACCTCCAAGAAAAGAGGAGGGGCAGAAACCTCCTCTTTATCCAGGGGCGTGCGAATAAAAATAGTTTACCTTAGGTCCTTCTGACCGGACGAAGGTTGGCTTGCAGCACCTCCCAGTTTCGTGGTGGACTTAGCCTTCCCCAACAGTTGCTTGAACAAGGAAGGCTGAAAGAGCCCTGAAAAGGCAGGAGCGTCCTACTTGCCGGCGTCCTCATCGTCCGACATCACCAGACATTGGGTCGGTTCCTCGCCCACAGCCGACCCATCACTGGCTAGGGAGGGGGAACCGGGACATTCGCCCTCTTCCAACTGCGTCGGCTGTGTAGGCGCAGTTTGCCTACTAGATGAGGCCCCCGTGGGACCTGAGGTTGGAGTGGGAGCAGGAAGAACTTGGCCCTGCCGGGCCTGTTGTCTCATACCCGCAGTTGTGCCCTTAGCGATGACTGATGAGATCAGTCTCTGTATGTTGGGGGGCAAATCTTGGAGATCCTCATAATCGTCCTCAGAGTCCTCCCCCCAGAGCACGTCACTTTGTGGGGCCAGAGTGGGGTGAGGGACCAGATAATCCCTGGAGGAACCTTCCAGAGGATTTCCCATCACTCCCCTGATAGCAGATGGAGATACCGAGGGAGAAGGTGAAATCTCCCGCCTAGGCATGGGTGATAGCTCCCTGGAGTGGGAAGGGGAGGAAATTCCAGATAAGGAGACAGACTCCACTGACTCACGTGCCCTCATCAAACTTTCAGCTCGTGCTACCTGCTTCTCTAGAGCGTGTTGTCGCCGCTGTTCATCCCGAATCGTGGCCCTGGACGGGCGGTGCTCCGAGGAAGGCCTCGTGGAAGGTGGTGTAGAAGAGGCCCTTGAAGGAGGTAGGCCTGAATCCTGCGTAATAGAGGCCTTGTCTGCCTTGGAAGCCATCAGGGAAACTACAGGCGACAAACTATATAAAACTCGCTATGAATAGTTGGGAAAAACAGCCAACAGTAATTAATCAATTTTTTTTAATAAAGGAATCAAGCAATCAAGCAATCAAACAGTTATTGTGTAATAAGTCAATAATATCCTCGCTCGCTCAGGCCGTTGAAAGCAGGCTTCGCGGTCTGACAAGAATTGAGCCGAAAATGGTCGTTCACTCTGCTGCACGAGCCACAAAATGGTGGCCGACACGAGGTGAAAGGAAAATGGCCACCCAATGAAAGTCCTCGCCCAGAGGAACGCAGGTCTTTCTGCCGAGGAGCCTGGTGCGCTACGATAATTAGAAGGCCAGCGCCGGCCTTCTCGTCGGTGGATCCGCAGTCGCATGCTGCGGGGTGTGTGTGTGGCTTCAGCTGCACGGCGCTCTGCAAAGCGGGAAGAAATAACGGCCCGTCACCTCTTTTTCCCTAGGAGGAGAAGCCCCGTCTAGCGGGGAAGCCCCAGCCGCCAGTCCACGCCTCCGGCCCTGCAGTTGGTCTCCTCTTACCGCTCGCTTCGCGGGTAATAAACTTAAAACATTTCGTGAGGCTGGAGATCCAGCGATCCGGTGCCTCCTTAGCGAAGGTGGCTGAGACCCACAGTGACCTTGCTATTGCCGCGATCCTCTCAATACCAATGTAATTTTCTCTCCAACAATCGTAGCAAATTTTAAGTCAATTTCAAGGCAATAAATCGTTTTAAAGTCACCAGAACTAATTTTCTCAGCCGTTCGGACCATAGACTGAGAAGGAATGGGGGAAGAAGGAGCAGGCGTGGTCTAAATGTTTCTTCTCAGTCTACGGACCAATTGGCAGTGAGAATAACCCTATGGTGACGTCTCCCGCTCTTCATCATCGAGAATTACATTGATCAAGTGCTGTGCCTGCAGAAACAAAGTGTTAGGTGCTACAGCAATTTCCTTCTCCAGCACATGGGTAAATACACCTGGAAACATCTACCTACCTACCTACCTACCTACCTACGTACTCTCTCCCCCACCTACCTACCTACTGCATTTCTCTCCCCCCATCTACCTATATACCTACCTACCTTCTCTCTCTCTTCCTCTCCCTACCTATCTATATTTCTCTCTCTATCCCTCTACCTATCTACACTCTCTTTCTCCCTATCTACCTACTGTATCTCTCTCTCTCTCTCTCTCTCCCTTTACCTACCTACCTACCTACTCTCTCTCCCTCCCTCCCTCCCTACTGTATTTCTCTGTCTTTCTATCCCTCTGTATCCTTCTATCTACCTACCTACTTTTTAAAAAAAAAATTGCCTCTTCAAAACCTGGGTGCATCTTATACTCCGGTGTGTCTTATACTCCGAAAAATATGGGGTGTGTGTGTGTGTATGTTTACATTTGTGCTGAGACTAGTATAGATCTATTTCAAGCTATTTAGCTCTCATCAGCTAGCCATACCCTTACTGGGATTCGAACCAGGGAAGTATTACATGTGAGGCAGTTGTAATTGCCACTAGGCCACTGGTTCTACTCCCGATCAGCTGAGTCAGGGGAATAAGTATATACTTTTGTCACAACACCCTGATAAGCCCCAATTGAGGGAGGAAGCAAGTTGCTTTCCTTTTCTGTCTTTTGCCTCATCACAAGAGACCATGCAGACAGAAAGCTATTAGTTTCATTGCCTTTTGTTTCCATTTGTGTTTACGTTTGTGCTGATAAATAAACAAACAAGGGAGACTAGTATAGATCTATTTCAAGCTATTTAGCTTTCATCAGCTAGCCATACCCTTACTGGGATTCACAAGTCAAATTTCTCTCCTTAAGTCCATAAATTCTTTTGTTTTTTCTTCCTCAATAACTTGCCACGTAGTATAGAGTTCCCCTCCATCTAACTCCCCTTTCCATATTTCACTCTTTCCATTTCCAGCCACAAACCATTCACCATAGATGTCAGCCAATTTCACTTCTTTGTGATCATTTTTCTCTTCCATTTTTAGGACTCTAGCCTCCATTTTTTTCCACTTGATAAACATCTCAAATTTCTCCATCGTTTTTTGCTGTTAGGTGTTCTAGATTTTCCAGTTTCTTCTCCATTTTGTCATATGTATTTAATAATTTCTGTATTTCAGACATTATCTCTTGCAAATTTAAAGTTTCATCATGTTGTTGAAATTGTGCCATATTTCCAACTGGTGAACACTGCTCTTCTGGCTTAGATGATTTTTGCTCACTTAAGCATAAATTCAGATCTTATTTTCACCCTCTGTCTGGTTCATGATGTGCTTCAAAAGAACATTTGTGTAAACAATTCGTGCTTTCTTCTTATCTCTCTCTATGGACAAACTATAAGGCTTTAAAGTGCCAAGCCAAGATAATCAGTGAGAGAAGTGAAAGTACTTTGTTTCTAATACACAAGCCAGCAGCCTTTGAGCAGCAGCGTTAATTCTCCCGCTATTGTTACAAACCTATCTTTTTTAATTCCAAGTTAAAAAATGAAAGTAAAGTTCGAATTCTTAAATGAAGTAGAGAAGGAACGGAGAAAAACACACGCAGTCTTGAAGAAGATAAATTTTAGTCCACAGGTTACAAAAAATAAAAAATAGAAGGGAACATATTCCATTCGTTTTAAAAGGCGTGAATAAGTTCCATCCACAAAAAAAGCATTTAAAACATAAAACAACACAGTCCAAAACCATTCAGAGCTTATTTCCGCCGCTAATTTCTTCTGTTCTCAGATTTAATTTAGCTTTAAGTTTTTTATAGGCAATCTCTTTTAAAAAGATAAAAATTCCTCACCAGCTGTAAACACTCTCTCTTTCCGTTTCCTTCCGTTTGTGGAGCCGTCCCAACTTCATCAGCCTAGGGATTGTGCTTTTGACGCCAGCTAGAAGACCTTCTCCTGGATCGTTAAGGGACTTTGCGGTGTCCCTATGATCAGCAGGACATATTCTTCCTGTTCACCGTCTCTGCGGGACAGTTTAGATCCGGTTGGACCACCCAGCGATAAAAGTATTGCTGGCAATCTCGGAGCATCGAGATCGGGCGACCATTTCGTAGAGACGTAGGCTCCTCCTCTCAAGATGGCCAAGTTTTGTTTCTTGTGTCAATCACTTATTCTGAAGTTAATCTATCCCACAGGTTCTTACTAATCAATGATCATAAACAATTTATTATTCGCCTCTTGGGATGTCAATGAGGCTAAAGGATTGTGTGCATGAGAGTGTGGGAGGGGATGGCACATACAGTAATTTACAATTTGAAACACACTATTTTGCATAATAGTTAATATTTGAAACAGGTAGACTATCATATTGAGTTTTTAAGCCCATTTTGAATGCTAAATGAATGTTTCAAATGCCAAATTTTTTGTACACCTCTGAGAGAAGAGATTCTCCTTTCAAACAAATATGGAGTATTCATAATCAGACACCTTTTTCAAGAATTCATCCCGTGATTTTGCATAGTTTTTTTAAAATGTCCAACATCTGACTTCCAAGACTTGTAAAACTTTTAAAACACAAATTTTAAAATAAAAACTTGAAAGGCTGTATTGCAAGGTTCCACAAGCACCATCTGAAGTGTAGAACTTAAGGCATCCACATGTCACACTGCCAAAGTGACTTATGACTGTTTTTCAGTTATGACCTTTCCAGCATCCTCATGATCATGTGATGAAAATTCAGATGCTTGGCAACTGTTTCATACTTTATGACCGTTGCTTGGCAACTGTTTCATACTTTATGACCGTTGCTGTGTCCCATGATCATGTTCATCACCTTCTGACAAGCAAAGTAAATGGGGAAGCCAGATTCACTTAACAACTGGGTTACTAACTTATCAACTGCACTGATTCACTTAACTGAGGCAAAAAAGGTCATAAAATGGGGCAAAATTCACTTAACAAATGTCTCACTTAACAAGACATTTTGGCCTCAATTGTGGTCGTATGTTGAGGACTACCTGTACTAATTTTTGGCCACTATACATAAGATCAGAAAGAATTCAAGGGATTTCCCTGGCTGCAAACACTGAATGGACAGCATACAATAGACAAGAGTCACTAAGGGAAACTTCCTGTACTTTGCGACATCAGACTATAGAAAACCCTCAAGTCCCTCACTTACACTATATGTATGTCCAACTATATTTCTCTATCAGTTCTAGAATCTCAAAAATTTCAAAAATGTGGCCAAAAACGGAGCCCAGGAGCCCATTTTCACTGGCAGAGGGCTCGGGCCACCATAGGCACCCCTGACACAAGTGATGTTGAGCTGGCCATGCCTACCCTGGCCACGCCCCGCCACCCCCCGGCTCCCCCAGGTCAAACACAACCTTGATGCGGCCCTCAATGAAATCGAGTTTGACACCCCGAACTACATGCTTTTGACAGTTGAAATAGTACAAAGAGCTGAGGTGGCACAGTGGTTAGAGTGCAGTACTGCAGGCTACTTAAGCTGACTGCTAGCTGCAGTTCAAATCTCACCGGCTCAAGGTTGACTCAGCCTTCCATCCTTCCGAGGTGGGTAAAATGAGGACCCAGATTGTTGGGGGCAATATGCTAACTCTGTAAACCGCTTAGAGGGCTGTGAAAGCACTACAGGTGAAACTCGAAAAATTAGAATATCGTGCAAAAGTTCATTTATTTCAGTAATGCAAGGTGAAACTAATATACGAGATAGACTCATTACATACAAAGCAAGATAGTTCAAGCTGTGATTTGTCATAATTGTGATGATTATGGTGTACAGCTCATCAAAACCCCAAATCCACAATCTCAGAAAATTAGAATATCACATGCAATCAATAAAACAAAGATTGTACATAGAACAATATCGGACCTCTAAAAGTATAAGCATGCATATGTACTCAGTACTTGGTTTGGGCCCCTTTTGCAGCAATTACTGCCTCAATGCGGTGTGGCATGGAAGCTATCAGCCTGTGGCACTGCTGAGGTGTTATGGAAGACCAGGATGCTTCAATAGCAGCCTTCAGCTCTTCTGCATTGCTCGGTCTCATGTCTCTCATCTTTCTCTTGGCAATGCCCCATAGATTCTCTATGGGGTTCAAGGTCAGGCAGGTTTGCTGGCCAATCAAGCACAGTAATCCCACTGTCGTTGAACCAGGTTTTGGTGCTTTTGGCAGTGTGGGCAGGTGCCAAGTCCTGCTGGAAAATGAAGTCAGCATCCCCATAAAGCTCGTCTGCAGAAGGAGGCATGAAGTGCTCCAAAATCTCCTGGTAGACAGCTGTGTTGACCCTGGACTTAATGAAGCACAGTGGAGCAATACCAGCAGATGCCATGGCTCCCCAAATCAACAGACTGTGGAAACTTCACACTGGACTTCAAGCATCTTGCAGTGTGTGCCTCTCCATTCTTCCTCCATACTCTGGGTCCTTGGTATCCAAAATGAGATACAAAAGTTGCTCTCATCAGAAAAGAGGACTTTGGACCACTGAGCAACAGACCAGGTCTGTTTTTCTTTAGCCCAGGTAAGACCCTTCTGACGTTGTTTGTTGTTCAGGAGCGGCTTGACAAGAGGAATACGACATTTGAAGCCCATGTCCAGGATCCGTCTGTATGTGGTGGCTCTTGATGCACTGACTCCAGCCTCAGTCCACTCCTTGTGAAAGTCCCCAACACTTTTGAATGGCCTTTTCATGACAATCCTCTCCAGGCTGTGGTCATCCCTGCTGCTTGTGCACCTTTTTCTTCCACTTTTCCCTTCCACATAACTTTCTATTAATGTGCTTTGATACAGCACTTTGGGAACATCCAACTTCTTTTGCAATTACCTTTTGAGGCTTTCCCTCCTTATGGAGGGTGTCAATGATGGTTTTCTGCACAACTGTCAGGTCAGCAGTCTTTCCCATGATTGTGATTCCTAATGAACCAGACGGGAGAGACCATTTAAAGGCTGAGGAACCCTTTGCAGGTGTTATGGCTTAATTAGTTGATTAGAGTGGGACACTTTGAGCCTAGAATATTGCACCTTTTCACAATATTCTAATTTTCTGAGATTGTGGATTTGGGGTTTTCATGAGCTGTAAGACATAATCATCACAATTATGACAAATCACAGCTTGAACTATCTTGCTTTGCATGTAATGAGTCTATCTCATATATTGGTTTCACCTTTTAAATTGCATTACTGAAATAAATGAACTTTTGCACGATATTCTAATTTTTCAAATTTCACCTGTATGAAGCGGTATGTAAGTCTAAGTGCTATTGCTATTGTCTCTCTCTTTCAAAATAATGTTTGATGGCTAGCCACTCTGAGAAGTAGTTTAGTTCTAAAAACTAGGTTTTAAAAAAATGAAAATAAAATACGGAAAGGAGCATGGCCTTCTGTACCATGACTTTTCTGCTTTCCCTTAAAGTTTGCTACTTCCAGTTCAAGACGAGCCATGGCTAATCTCTGTCCTGGGCCTCCCTTTCTATATCTTTAATTCCACATTAATTCACTATCATAGCCACAAAATCTATTACGCCTAAAGGTGGAATGGTGAGAAACATTGGCTACAATATAATAACCGTGGGTTGTACATTAAAATACCCCTTTGCCAAAGTGTAAATACAGCTGCACACATCCTTGGGGCCTTGAACTACCCTAATGATAAGCAGTACCTTAATACAGAGTTTGACACTTGAAAAGGATACTCCACAGAGCTACTGTTGATGCCTGAGCAACAATATTTATTACTTATTTTCCTTAGGAACCTTTTGTGCCCACAAAATCTGATTCTCTTCAGAGACTGACTATTAAAAAAAAGTTACAGTACAACCTATCACCAATAATGGTAGAAATGACTGCACCTGTCTTATGTCAGTGACTTATGAAGTAACTGCATAAACAGAAGCAGTATAATTTTGGATGTTATGAGAATGCTATCTCTTGGGAGCAAAAGCAAGACAAAAATACTGTACCCTTAAATCCAGCAAAGAGAATACAAAACATTCAGGCAACATTGTTGTGGTTTCCTATCCTAACAGTCCCAGTTTGTCTACATAGAGCAATAAAACTTTTTAAGTTAAGAGTTCGTCCTTGCTTAGCGACAGTTCACAATTCGGACAGTGAAGAAAACGTAATTTAATGACCAATCCTTGTGTTTACTTCTCAAATCTGTAAAGCAAAGAAAAGCCGAAGTAAAATCGTGGTCCTGGTTTCACTTACTGTATTTTTCGGAGTATAAGACGCACCAAAGGTTTTGAAGAGGCAAATTAAAAAAAAAAGTTTTTGCACTCTGCAAACCTCCCAGAAACGGCACATTTTTCACGAAAATGGGCCTGTTTTGTTTTTGAAAAAAAGGGCATGGATAGCCTTTAGGAGGCTCGAAGAGTGCTGGGGGGGGGGGGGACGAGCAAAAAACGGGCCCATTTTTTTGTCAAAAAAAGGGCATGAATAGCCTTTAGGAGGCTTAAAGAGTGTTTCTGGGGGATGGGGAGGGGGCAGAAAAGTGCTTTATCCCCGCTTTTATTGTACACACTTAAAAAAAGCACTCAATGAAATCCAAATGCTCAGGAGATGAAGTAATCAGAGAATCTTTGTTCCGTCCTGTACCCACAGGCATCTTCAATCTTCAGTGAAGTCTCCCTCCACTGCCATATATTACGCACCAAGTCTGACCTCTGGAGAAAAGGTGAAATTTAAATACATTTGAAGGCATGCAAAAGCCCAGACACTGTGCAGATTCCAATACCGAGAGAAAATATTTGAAAGGATACGTGGAATAGTGCACACAAACACAACTGTGCACTGAAGAGAGCTAAAGGCCGAAATGGAGCAAGACTTTTAAGAGACTAACATTGATCTTAAAACAGTATTGTTAATGAAACCATTAAGATGCACAGCTTCAATTACTGTAACCCACATTTACAGTGCTAATGAGTGAAAAAGTTAACAAATATGGAATAAAGAATATTTGTAGCTCAGGGTTAACATGAGGGGTCCTTGGTGCTCTCTGAGCTTGCTTGTTTGCTTGCAGACGATTCCTTACCCAAACTAGGTAACATCATCAGTGCTAGTGCTAACATCACTATCATTAGCAAGCTCAGAGAACACTAAGGACCCCTCAAATATGGAATATTTCTTTGGGAAAAGGGGCAACTTCTCATATCTGGCAGGAAGAAAATGACCGTTGGCTTACCTGAATGGTCCTTCTCTAGGCGCTGTGGGAGTGTCCAAGCATGGGTTAACTTCAGCTTGCTGCCCAAGAACTGAGTTCGAATCTTTAGTGTAGCCACACCTCCAGTTCCTCTTGGAGGTCAGTTTGAAAAACGAAGGTGCAGAGACCTGAAGATGTAGTGAGAAGAAGCACAGCGTCAGCAGAAAAGAAGACACGGGTCCACCGTCTTACCCCAGGGTGGGGTTGGACACTGCCGCAGCACCCTAGAGAAGGACCATTCAGGTAAGCCAATGGTCATTCTCCTAGGCGCTGCTTGGAGTGTCCAAGCATGGGACATACCCAAGCTATGTGGTCCCAGGGTGGGAAGCAGAAAAGTCCCGTTGGTCTGGAGCTGCCAGAACCTGCTGCAGGACCCTTCTCCCAAAGGAGGCCTCCACAGATGCGAAGGAGTCCAACTTGTAGTTACGAATGAACGGGGATGGTGAGGACCAGGTAGCTGCCCTGCATATTTCTTCAATGGACGCTTGCATAGCCTATGCAGCAGTGGTCGCGGCGCTTCTCATGGAATGTGCGGTGATACATGCGGGCACCGGCCGGGCCTGATGTTCATAAGCCAGAGTAATGCAGGTGCGCAGCCAACGACCTATAGTCGAGGAGGTAACTTTCCTGTCCATAGAGGCAGGTTGGAAGGAGACAAAGAAGGATTCAGACCTGCGGAAGGAGGCAGTCCTCTTCTTGCATATGCGCACCGCCCGTCTGACATCTAGCTTGTGCCAAGCTCGCTCCCTGGGATGTCTGGGGCAAGGGCAAAAGTCCGGGAGAATTACTTCCTGTGCTCTGTGAAACAGGATGTTAATTTTCAGAAGGAATGAAGGGTCGAGGAGGAGGATGACCCTGTCCGAATGCACAATGCAGAGGTCTTCCCTGACCGACAGAGCGGCCAATTCGGAAATTCTGTGCACCGATGTGATGGCGATTAGGAAGGTAGTCTTCAAGGATAAGTGGCTTAAGGAGACTGAACGAAGAGGTTCGAACGGAGCAGTGGTGAGAGCCTGCAGGACAAGCGGCAGGTCCCAGGTCGGATACCTGTGAACCGTCAGAGGGCGTAGGTTTGTAGCGCCCTTGAGGAAACAACGGACCTTCAGGTGTCTACTGAGAGGATTAGAGTCGTCACTGGACAAGATGGTGGCTAAGGCGGCCATCTGTCTCCGAAGGGTGTTAGGAGCTAGACCCTTGTCCAATCCGTCTTGAAGGAAGTCAAGAATTTGTGGAATAATCACTGCGGTGGCCACAATGTGACGCAATAGGCACCAGGATGTAAAGGCGGCCCAAGTCGCATCATAGATACGGACCGTGGAGGGTCGTCTGGACGCCTGGTGACTTTGTCCAAGAAGTTGTGTCGCCTCAGGAGATCCCTCTCAAGTACCAGAGGGCCAACTGAAGCCACTTGGGATCCGGATGTTGGATGGCCCCCTGGGTGAGGGAGATCTGATCCTGAGGAATGCACCAACATCTGGTCACTGACAGTTCGACAAGGTCTGAGAACCATGACCGTCTCGGCCAATGGGGGGCGACCAGCAGTACTTCGGCGCCCTCCAGTAGGATCTTCTTGATCACCTGAGGTATAAGGTTGAGAGGCGTAAAGGCGTAAAGAAGGCCCCGAGGCCAGTGGCATTGCAGGGTGTCTACCCCCTCCGCTCCAGGGCTCAGGAACCACGAAAGGAATCGGGGGAGTTGCATGTTCGAGGGACTGGTGAACAGGTCTATTACCAGAAGGCCGAACCTCTCTGAGAGCCGACGAAACAGGGACAGATGAAGCCGCCATTCCGAGTTTTTGATTGTTGACCAGAGACTGCATCTTGAAGCACCGGTATGCTAAGTGGACGTTGAGCTTTTTGAGATCCAATATTGCTCTGACCCCTCCCGACGCCTTCGGTACCAGGAAGAGGATCGAGTAAAACCCCTTGCCTTCCTGACCCCGGGGCACCTGCTCTATGGCTGCTATCTCCAGTAAATGATTGATCTCTGCCTACATCAGCTGGAGCTTGAGAGGGGATTTGGGAATAAGACAGCGGATGAGAGTCCGCAGGGGCTGCGAGAGGAACTCTAGGGTGAGCCCATAGCGGCTTGTGTTCTGAACCCAAGCATCCATCGTTGTCTCCTCCCACTGGTCAGCATACAACTATAACCAACCACCCGATGGGAGGGGACCAGTGATGGTCACTTGGTCCACCGAAAGGAGCGGTTGGAGTGCCCACCTCAGAAGGACCTTTGGTTACCCTGCTGCTTGCTCTTGTCCCTGAACGAGGACCTCTCATGGGAGTGGTCCTGAGACTGGGTGTAGGATCTGGAGTATCCCCCGGAGGTAGAGGGGGCCTCCAAGGAACGAAAGGGCTGCCTGTGAAAAAATTGCTGCCCTTTTCGCTCCGCCTTTTTTGTCATGGCCGGCAAAATTTTGCGCTTATCCTTGGACTCTATCAGGAAAGAATCTAAGGCTTCCCCAAAGAGCTTGCCTCCCTTGAACAGAGCGGAGGCAAGCTTCCATTTAGCCTTTACATCTGCCTGCCAGTGCCAGAGCCACAACGACAGGACGGGAGGTCACATTGGAGGCGAGGGCCCTGACAGAGAATTTGGTGGGGTTCAGGGACGCATTGGCCAAATATTTGACGGCTGCGATGATTTTATTAATGGCCTGGCGTGACTTAATGTCGGTGGCCGGAAGATCTGTCAACAACTTGCGCAGCCAAAACAGGGCTGCCCTGCCAAAGTAAGACGAGGAAGAGAAGGCCTTTATGGCCCAAGCAGTGGCCATATGCGTCTTGTGACAGGCCTTCTCCGCTCTCCGGTCCTCAGCTTTGAGCCCTTCCAGCAAGTCTGCTGGTAGGGAAGAGGTCGAAGTCAGGTACATCGATGGGGTCATCGACCTGGGGAAGCTTTAAGATATCCTCCATGCCAGCCTCCATAGCATAGAGCTTCTTAACCACCCCACTGGGATTGGCCATGGATCCAGGTTGGATCCATTGGCGTTGTATAATGTCCAAAAATAACTGTGGAGCAGGGACAAGCTCCTGAGGGGGGGGGGGTGTCCTTAAACAGCCCTGCCCCCAGATCCTGTGCCCCCTCGGTGGACTTGCTGCCCTGTTCTGTAGAGGCCTTATCAGATTGGGCGGGAAGCCCCATCTGAATGGAGGCGGCCCTGGCCTTGGTTAGAATGGCCCGAAACATGGAGGGCTTGAACAACCCCGAAAAGGCGGGAGCCTCAGGGGCTGGATTCTTGTCCTCCAACAAATCCAGGGCATCCTGGCCTCCCTCCCCCACATCAGAAGCCTCGCTGACAGCCAAAGAAGCAGTGGGGGAGACTCTACCCTCCTGCTGGGGGAGTTCAGGAACCTTTGCCGTGCTTTGGCTCGGGCCGCAAGGGGTAAGGAGAGGCCCAATTGTTGTATGCCATCAGATATCCCTTGAGATATGGCCCTGGCAACCACCTCCTTCATGGCTGGAGGCAGTTCAGGGGTAGTATCCTGGTTCTGGGGCAATTCCCTGGTCACCGGCTCGGGATGGGGAATTTCCTCCTCCATTAGGGAGCAATCCTCCTCCATACCTTCCTCCTCTAGTGATGAGGCTAAGGACCTGACCGATGCCCTAGAGCAGTGATGGCAAACCTATGGCACGCATGCCACAGGTGGCACGCAGAGCCACATCTGCTGGCACCCGAGCCATTAGCTCCAGCGCAGATGTGTGTGCCAGCCAGTTGATTTTCGGCCTTCCAGAGGGCTGGGGGAGGCCTTTATCGCCCTCCCCAGGCTTCAGGAAAGCCTCCGGAGCTTGGGGAGGGCAAAAACACCTACCGGAAGTTCGTGTCTGAAGGATTTCCTGGAGCCTGAGGAGGGTGAAAATGGCCTCCCCCAGCCCTCTGGAGGAAATACCAAGCTCATCTTGGAGGTGAGCAGTGTGGCATGCATGGGTTGTGTGGGAGGTTGTGCACACATGTGCATGTGGGGGGAGCACTTTGCATTATGAGTGCTGGCACGCATGTGCACTATTACGCATGCGCATTCACATTTTTGGCACCCAACAACAAAAAGGTTCGCCATCACTGCCCTAGAGGGATTAGGGGAGAAACCAAAATCATCCTCCTCCTCAGGGGACCCTTCTGGAAGCTCCAAGGGAAGGGGATTAGCTGGATCCTCAGAAGGCTTGGGATTGTCCTTCTTCCATTGCTTGGTTACTTTGAGCCCTTTGAAATTGTGTCTCTAGGGCTCTCTGATGCCTCTCAGCCAGCCTCTCCTCAGCCTTGGACACCTTCTTTGTCTTGGGCTGCTTGCCTTTAAAGGGGCATGCTGCACTATTCCCCTTGGCAGCTGGATTGGGTCTGCTGCGCTTGTTGGAAGTGGGGCCAGCTTGTTCTGCAGATTTTTCCACCTCCCTGTTGGCCATGATGAAACTATCAGCCCCCAAACCTCGTTATCCAAGGTAGATGTTTGAAGCAGAGCAGTCTCCGTCGTAGTCCTGGAGCCACGCTTCAGTAGGAGAGGCAACAGCAAATTGGCGCCAAGAGAAATGTCCCAGTGCGCTCGAAGATCCGCACCAAAATCTCCAGACAGGAAATGACCAATTAGTCAAAGTTCCTGCAGCCGCAATCCAAGCTCTTTGGGGGAAGGGTAGGCCTGCCTGGCGACCCAGAGTGAGACCACTTGTTAATACCCCTTCCCAGCGGTGATCTGCTAGGAAGACCAGGCTGTAGCAAGAAAAGCGGGGAAAAACAGCTTGATTTTAAAGTGTATGCTTTTTTTCCCTTCCAAAATGGCCACTGCAATTTTGGAGCCTCACTGGGCTACCGTCGGCACTCCTGAGCGCTCAATAGAGCCTCCGGAGCCAAAAGAGGGTTGCCAATGGCCCACAAGGGCACCTGAGCTGCCTACCTTGCCCTTAGGCTCGCCAGCAGCCGCTGGCGAGCCGCCCAGTGTTGCCAAAGCCGCGCAGAAGCGCGGGAGGCTGGAAATGCTCCAGCAGCCTGGTGGGCATGAGAGGAAGCCTTCAATTAAGCTTGCAAGGGAGGACAAAAAAGTAATAAACCTCTACCCTATCTAAGGCTAAACTATAAAACAACAAATGGCTACACTAGAACTAAATAGGAGACCTCCAGCTTGCTATCCAAGGACTGGAAATCTCAAAGACATCCTTTTAGGGCGACTTGAGTTTTTCAAACTAACCTCCAAGAGGAACTGGAGATTCGAACACTAAAGATTCAAACTCAGTCCTTGGGCAGCAAGCTGAAGTTAACCCATGCTTGGACACTCCAAGCAGCGCCTAGGAGAACATGCAAGTTACCTAGATGCCTGCCAAGAAAAATGCACACCACTTTAACTTATCCAGATGATATTCTGTATCAATACAGATGTGCTAGAAGCTGTCCTAAAGCACTGCATTCCAGAAAAATCAAGCTTATTTATGTAAGTTAGTGGTTAGAAATCTATTTTCCTTTTAATGGTTAGAAATCTATTTTCCTGTATAGAAGTATTTGTGTTTTTTTTAAAAATATCCTCTGGTCTCCAGAAAATATGTTTTCATAAGAACTAACCATAAGATATGCCACACTTGTTTCAGGGGAAACATGTTGGAGGGGGCAATAAAGTTAGAAGAAATAAAGAAGCAAAGTAATTTCAAACATTAGTTTGGAATGTGACATACTTCAGTGTCTAAACCAAAATGTAACCTTCTTCAAACTATTTAAGCTGCAGAGATCTAAAATTTTAACTGAACGTTCAGAAAGACTGAATGCCATGCCACATCTCAAAAAGCAATATTTGGGTCCATTTTTCTGCAATACTATTATGTCCCACCCCACAATCATTTACTCAATTTAACATCCAACATACAAGTAGAGCTGAGAAGTGCTCTGCATACTTTGAGATACCATTCTGTCCCAAAATAAAACTTTGATAACTGTTCACACATTTTCAGTGTAGAAATCTAATGCTCATCAGAAGGCCAAAGATCACAAAATCTTGCACAAAGCAGCTCAGGGTTTTGGTCCCTACTTAGTACTATAGCAGTAGACTCAGGCACTCACGCTCACGCCATGCTACTGGATTTTTGCACTTGTGCTTTGCACGTGTGCCTGCAACAGCACAACCGTGTAAACTCTCCAGATTCTGCTTTGGGGAGAGTTCAAGTTCACCATCCGTTAAGGTTTACCCACATCCCGAAAGTTACCCATGTAAACCCATCCAAATTCTGGGGAGTCCCAGAGACCAAGCTTCAAACTTCCAACAAGTGGTTCAAGGAAATGACACGCAGCACTAAAAGCTACTCACCATTGTGTTGGGTCTGCACGGAGGTTGCAAAGTAGCGCAATTTACCCTGATCTCTGGAGGGCTCACATACGCGCCTTAATCGATACTTAGATCCCTTCTGATCAAGGAACCTATCCTTAATTGACTTGGGGTTTTAGACAGCCCCCACCGAGTGGATACTGGATCTTCTTGTTTAGGAAGTTTGCAAATGTATATTTTTAGGATCCTCGTCACCCCCCTTTTCTTCTTCCTCCTCCTGCTTCCCCTCTAAGACACCCCACCCACGTAAATCCACTCTTCTACCCTCACTTTAATGAGGGTGGCATCTGACCAAAAAACGTTTTATAACCTTCGGTCAAGATCAGTCACACCCCTTTAGAAGCCCGGCTACCCAATCAGGCCCGGTAGAACGGAGAGAGTCCGGTCCACCCCCCTCCCTTCTTGGGTCCTCTCCTCGCTGAGAACCGTTGACAACCAATGTCCGCGACAGTCGGCAGCCAATGGGGATAGGCGTAGTGGGGAGGCGGAGCCATAGAGTTTGATTGGAGGAATTTGAATATGAACGCTTGGGCAAAGTGGTTTAAAAGGAAGGTGGTTTATCTACTGTAAGAAGGAACTAGACGAGGGGCGGGTTTCAAATTGTTCGATTGATGGGAAGCTTTGCCAATAGAATGCAAGCGTGGCCGAAAGGCGCTAGCGTAAAAAATTGAGGTGGCCGTGCAGCCAATGGACGACGACAAAGTGGCCAACGAGGAAAGCCTTTTTAATCCTTTTATTCAAACAAAGCGGGCAGGGTCCTAATTGGTCAAAGGAAAAAAATAATCCCGCCTACCAGGCAGAAGACGCATCTAATTAAAACGGAGACCGAAAAATAAATGTTGATACAGTACTGATAATAATGCACAGGGCGGGGGATGCTATGAGGTTTTGACAGGAAGAACAAAACAAAACACTGCTCAGGCATAACCATTCGGGGTTTACACACGTCTCCCCTTCTGAATAGGACTTCTTCAATCTTCCTGTGCACTGGGACTACAACTCCCAGAATCCTCAGGGCGTTTGGAAATGGGACGGGTTGAATTTCAAAATAACTGAAGGGCAGTGTAGGAAGTTACCACCCACCCCTCTCCTAGAAGAATGAAATATTCTAGGAAATATTAAAAAGGCAGAATATTATAACTCCCTGGATGAGAAAAGGAGAAACATGCTCTTGGAAAGCAGCCCCCACCTTTGTTAATAGCCCCAGAAAGACTGGGCCATCTTATTTACAACACAAAAGGTCTTCAGCCCAGGATGATGGGATTATCCTTCAGGACAAAGCCATTCAGCCACAATAGGAAATTGCCCTTCATTACATCACCCAGCAAGATTCAACCAAGCATGGGACTCCAGACCTCAGCTATGACTGCATAGCCCCATGGGAGTCTGACTGCAACCAATAGGATAAGCTCATATTCAAAGCCTAAGAGAGGGTATAAATCTCTCTCTCTCCCCCCCATGGGCTCACTTTGCCCAGGACCTCAAACCATGTGGTCCTGTCCACCATTAAGTCATCTTTCCAAACAGCCTCCATGTTTCCAGTGTCTTTCTCCACACTTGGAACTGAACCCAGATGGACATTTCTTCCAACAGCAGCAGATTGGGAAAAACGAATGTGAAGATCCCAAAAGAAAACCTAATAAATTTACAAGCCTCGAGAAAAAGTTCAAAAGAAATCCAAGCATTTATTAGGATCAACATTCTAGCGTTACTTCTGTGGAGCCAAAACTGAAAGTCATTTAATGGTGTCTGAACTTTACCCCTGTGACCCCTCCCCTCTGCCTAAGTCATAAATCACGTTAGCCAATAAAAGGTTGTAATGGGGTCTTGAGGGGCAAATAACATGGGCTTTGTTATTTGTTAACTAACATAGTTTGTATTTTAATCTGATTTATATTCTTTCTTTTAAAGTGATGTTCAAGATTTATTAGCTTTTAACATTCCTAAACTGATAAACAAGCTGGAGACTAGCTCCAGATAAGAAAAGTTTGTTAGTACAAATTGGGGTCTGGCTTATCTCTTGTGAACCCTAAACAACCTTTCTCCTTAGAATGTATTCCCTTTCAGACCTCATTTTAATAAACATGTATGCTATTATCCTGTCCAATCAACTTTCCTCTTTCAGGTTTCTTTGTTATCTATATAAATAAAAAGTTAACTATGAGTTTGTTCAAAACCGCTAATGTCAGAAACTACTGCACCAATCGCCACCAAATTTTCACACAACGTTCCTTACAAGTGCAACACCAATGATACGTACAGATCTTGTGGATGGCACACCGGTGCCAGGTACACACCACACAAATGTAAAACTGCAGCTCTTCCGTGTGTTTCCCTCACTCTCTCACTCGCCCCACTCCCCTTCACGGCCCCTCCCACCTGGCCACTTTTCAGCTCACGTCACTTGCACGAGCAGTCTGCGTCATATCCGCGACAGTCACCTCAGCGGCCTCTCTCTCCTCCGCTGCTGCCCCCCCTCCGCCAACTCCCCACACACACAAGGCAGCTGCTGAGTCAGTGGCCTCTCTCTCCTCTCTCTCTAGGTAGGTAGGTAGGTAAGTAGGTAGGTAGGTAGATAGAAGGATAGAGGGAGAAATACAGTAGGTAGGTAGGTAGTTAGAGGGATAGAGAGAGAGAGAGGGAGAAATACAGTAGGTAGGTAGAGGGAGAGAGGGAGAAATACAGTAGAGAGGGAGGGAGGGAGGGGGAGAGAGTGAGAGGGAGAAATACAGTTTGGTAGGGAGGGAGGGAGAGGGATAGAGAGGGAGAGGGAGAAATACAGTAGGTAGGTAAGTAGGTAGGTAGGTAGGGAGAGGGAGAGGGAGAGAGGGAAAAATACAGTAGGTAGAGGGATAGAGGGAGAAATACAGTAGGTAGGTAGGTAGGTAGAGGGATAGAGGGAGAAATACAGTAGGTAGGTAGGTAGGTAAGTAGGTAGGTAGGTAGGTAGGTAGTTAGAGGGATAGAGAGAGAGAGAGGGAGAAATACAGTAGGTAGGTAGAGGGAGAGAGGGAGAAATACAGTAGAGAGGGAGGGAGGGAGGGGGAGAGAGTGAGAGGGAGAAATACAGTTTGGTAGGGAGGGAGGGAGAGGGATAGAGAGGGAGAGGGAGAAATACAGTAGGTAGGTAAGTAGGTAGGTAGGTAGGGAGAGGGAGAGGAAGAGAGGGAGAAATACAGTAGGTAGAGGGATAGAGGGAGAAATACAGTAGGTAGGTAGGTAGAGGGATAGAGGGAGAAATACAGTAGGTAGGTAGGTAGGTAAGTAGGTAGGTAGGTAGGTAGGTAGGTAGGTAGGTAGGTAGGTAGGTAGGTAGGTAGGTAGAGGGAGAGAGAGAAAAGGAAAAATACAGTAGGTAGGTAGGTAAGTAGGTAGGTAGGTAGAGGGAGAGAGGGAAAATACGGTAGGTAGGTAGGTAGGTAGGTAGGTAGGTAGGTAGGTAGGTAGGTAGGTAGAGGGATAGAGAGATGGGGGGAGAAATACAGTAGGTAGGTAGGTAGGTAGAGTAAGAGAGGGAGGGGACGGAGAGGGAGGGGAAACCGAGGCAGAAACCTATGAGGGGAAACTTTCATTTAACCAAACTTGGCCACAGCAACGCATGGTGGGTACAGCTAGTGTGGAATATATCCAAACTAAAATGCAAAGGAAAATCACCTAATGTTTACAAACTCACACACAATACCAAAAACAGAATATCAGAGTTGAATGGAACCTTAAAGGTCTTTTGGTACAACCCCCTTCTGTAAAAAATGTTATTTAATTTCCTAAAAACTTCTAGGTAATGAAGCAACCACAGCTCCTGGAGACAATCATCCCATTGATGAATTAGTCCACAATCGGGAAATGTTGCTTAGTTCTAGAATTGTTCCCTCCCTGATTAGTTACTAGCTATTACACATTGCTCTGTCTTATAGCACTTTGTCTGTGTGTGCCTGTAAGAGGAGATCTGATGTTGCTGTGCCCCTCCCTTCACAGGCAAAAGGGATAAGCAGGAGGGGGAAAAGGCGTAAAGGAACAGAAGAAAAAATGCACCCCCCTTTCCTACTCAGATACAATAACTTGAATCTGCTGTCAATCAGTTAATGTTAACTACATTCCTTCAGTTTTAGGTAGAAAGAAAGAAATCACACTCAGGTGTTACCAAGGGGTAGACAAGAAAATCTCTAAAACCATCATACACAAACATAATAAAACCATCAAACACAACATAAGACCCTTCTAAAAGGAAAGAAAAGTGCAGCTCTGAAAGAGTCTTGGCACAGACTAATTATGGCAGTCAGGACAAAAAATACACCCCTTTTTTGGTTCATCACCAGGGGATTGGGGAAACCACCCCTACCCCCAACAAATCAGGTTCCGATTCATGCCTGGGAAGAAGATTTTAGGGAGCTTTACACAGATCCTGACGATGTAACCAAGGAGAGCCGAACTAGTTTGGACCAAATTCCTTGCTGGCCCCCTGTTACACCAGAAGAAATATCCCGGTTGATCGGAGCCCTAAAGGCTAATAAGGGGGGGGGGGGGGGGGGGGGGCTGATAATGTGAAAAAAAAACTTTCCGTTTTGGTCACCACGATGTAGAAAAGATGTGGAGTGTTATGTACTCAACCTACGCCCAGACATTCAGTCTGGGGAACTAAGATTGACCCGGAGGTCTGTTAAACACTGTAACAGCCAGTCGCGTCTGATTGGCCGAGACGCGGCTGGCCGGGCCAGACTTTGTGTCTGGCTAAGGTTTTTCCCGCTTTAAAAAGCGGGAAAAAAGCTATCAAAGTGGGGAAGTCTCAGTTGAACTGATTTCTTGTTACCTGTATATAGTTTCTTGCTAGTTGCAAATAAACCTGTTCCAATGACTAGCCTGACTCGGGACTGAATTCCTGTAAACCTAACATGGAGACTCTAGAAAGAGTGCAGAGAAGAGCAACAAAGATGATTAGGGGACTAGAGACTAAAACATATGAAGAAGGGTTGCAGGAACTGGGTAGGTCTAGTTTAATAAAAAGAAGGACTAGGGGAGACAGGATAGCAGTCTTCCAATATCTCAGGGGTTGCCACAGAGAAGAGGGAGTCAAACTATTCTCCAAAGCACCTGAGGGCAGAACAAGAAGCAATGGGTGGAAACTAATCAAGAAGAGAAGCAACTTAGAACTGAGGAGAAATTTCCTGACAGTTAGAACAATTAATCAGTGGAACAGAAGTTGCCTCCAGAAGTTGTGAATGCCCCAACAAGTCTTGAAGAAGATGTTGGATAGCCATTTGTCTGAAAGGGTATAGGGTTTCCTGCCTAGGCAGGGAGTTGGACTAGATGACCTCCAAGGTCCCTTCCAACTCTGCTATTGTATTGTATTGTATTGTATTGTATAATGCAGATGTTTCTTAATTTAAGAAAGTAAGAATAGAAAATAACTCCTTCAGAAAATATCTCAAATGCTATATAACCAGTGAGTTAGCAAAGAAAATTACAGATAGACACACAGAAATTTTTCAAAACAAAATTTTGCTCGAAGAACAAATCTCTTACATTCACTTTTCATTCCTCCTTTGTCTCACACATTCTGGTTAGAAAAAGTTGGGGACAGTGAATTCATTTTTTTTTTCAGGAGAGTGGTAAAGTTTTTGTTTTTCTCTCCAAATTTTTGAAACTTAGAGAAATATATAAATTTCTAGGAGTTTTCTATAGATCAACTCTCAATGTAAGTCTTTTCACACAAAATAAAAAATCAAAGTTCTCACCGTTCAACCTGGACAGGAATAAAATATCTCTCTCTCTCTCTCTCTCTTTCTCCTTCCACTTACATATACCAACAACTTTTCCATCCTATGGGATCATCTCCATTCAGTTTAACACATTCCATTGTCCTTCTAATTACCAAGAAAAGGCTAACTAGCCTCCCCCACTCCAGGTCTTAGAAACGACTCACACAAACACTCACACTTAAAACATCATTTCCAGACCTGTGGAGATTGTTGGGGTTTTTTTTTCCTCTTTAAATTTCCACTTTTTTTTCTGAGGCAACTTTGTTCTCCATGCAGTAAGGAAAATACAGGAGATTCTGATAAATCTTCCCTAAAGTTTATTTCTTTGGAATAGCAATCATTAAAGCTGCAACTACTCAGTTGCTGTCTTCTGACAACTCCCTCAAATCTGCGGGGATGCTTGGATCCCACATAGGATCTTCAAAGGGAAACAAAACATCTCTAGCATTCTCTGGTATCTCCGATCTAACTTTCCCCCCAACCATCTGTTTGTCCTGTGGAAAGTTATCACCCATCCCTCTCCCAGAAAAATGAAATACCCTAGGAAATATTGAAAAGGCAGAATATTATATTTCCCTAGATGTGAAAAGGAAGAAACATGTTTTGTTTCCTGCAGCCTCCTGCCCCCACCCCCTCTGTCAATGGGCCATTAAGAAGCCTGAGCTAGTCCACTTTACATAATAAAGAGTTCTCCCCTTCAGCTCCAGAGTCATGGGATTAAGGTATGACTGGCCTTACCAAACCTGGACTCAGCCCATGGGAGCCTGGCAACCAATCAGAGTACAGTTCTTACACAGGAACAAGAAACAGATAGGTGGGGCCAAACAGTTGATAAAAAGCCCTGCAAGCCCCTTGCTCAGCCCTTCTCTTCCTGTCCACCAACATTGAAGCATGTGAGCACCTTTTCTGTTCAGGACTCCAGCCATGTGGTCCTGTCCACCATTAAACCATCTTTCCAAGCAGCCTCCATGTCTCCAGTGTCTTCTTCCCCACTTGGAGCCGAATCCAGAAGGACATTCCTTTTAACACTACCTACCTACCTACTGTATTTCTCCCTCTCTCCCTCTACCTACCAACCTACCTACCTAATTTCTCCCTCTCTCTCTCTCTCTATTCCTCTATCTACCTACCTACTTACCTACCTACCTACCTAGAGAGAGAGGGGGGGGGGGGGAGTTGGCGGAGGGGGCGGCGGGGGCAGCAGCGGAGGAGGAGAGAGAGGCCACTGAGGAGGCGACTGTCACGGATATGACGCAGACCGCTCCACCGCTCGTGCAAGTGACGTGAGCTGAAAAGTGGCCGGGTGGGAGGGGCCACGAAGGGGAGGTGGGCGAGTGAGAGAGTGAGGGAATCACACAGAAGAGCTGCAGTTTTACATTTGTGTGGTGTGTACCTGGCACCGGTGTGCCATCCACACACTCTGTACGTATCATTGGTGTTGCACTTGTAAAGAACTTTGTGTGAAAATTTGGTTGCGATTGGTGCGGTAGTTTCTGACATTAGCGGTTTTGAACAAACTCATAGTTAACTTTTTATTTATATAGATGGGAGCATGCTCTTGTTATGCTGATATGCTTATCTCTTCTGATTTGTCTTTCTAAGAAAAGAGGAATTCTGCCTAGCAGCTTTCTTTTACATTGCATGCTTATATATTCAAGAGCCAACCATGGCTAGTTCTATTCAACTAAATTTGGATTTTCCCTGTCCTTAACATTGTGACTTAATCTGTTTGGACGTTGACATTGACCCATTTAAAGGTATTTTATCCAGAAGATCATTGGAGTGTGTGGAATCGTGGCAACATGGAGATGGACACTTTGGGTTCTGGTGAGCTGTGGCTTGCACTCATTGGGCCTTTGAGTCCTCTGGCACCTGTGGCAAAAGGCTGATGTCCAGGTGTCTTATCAGATTCCGATGCTGGAAACAGCCTGAGCCAGTTATGGCATTTATGACTTTTGATGAGGTTTTTTTTACAGCTGATTTGTCTCCTGTCTGACCATGGGTCATTCAAGCAAGGGAAGCTGCGCATCTCACCTGGTCTAAACACGTGAACCCCCAGTGGAGAAGGTTTGCATGTACAAGTATGGAAGGAAGTACCTGTTTTCCTGCTGGTGGACATAACTGAGAGCTATAGCAACAGACCAGTAACTCCCTGATAATATCAATATGGAACCTGAGTGGAAATATTACTAGATGTGTGGTGAGTGCTACTGGAACTCTGGCTTCCTGGAACTAATGACTAGTGATTGTCTTTTCATTCAGTAGATTTTGATAAGAACATGTGCAGAGACTCTGCAGAGCTGCTTTGGGAAGAGTTTTCCACGCTACTGAAAACTATACAACAAACTTGGTTACACTTTTCCTGCTCATCACTACAGATGCTGCACGGACTGATCGCCATTTTATCTACTACACAACTGGCATTGCTGGACTGCCATGTGACTGATTGCTTTCGTCCTAGGACTGATGCTATATTAGCTTAACAGGACATTAGGATGGTGAACATTTGGATATTGGTTTGCATGTATGTAATAATTTATTTATTTATTTATTTTATTTTTTATTTTTCAAATTTATACCCCGCCCTTCTCCTTGTTAGGACCCAGGGCGGCGCACAGGCAATATTAAAAACCATACAAAATGACAAAATACATTATTAAAAAACTATTAAATTAAATCCCGTGCTAAAAAACCCTTTTAAAACCCTGAGAATTAAAATTTATATGGATAAAAGTCAGAAACGGGGGGCTATGCTAGGCCGGCTTGTTGGAATAAATACGTCTTGAGACGCTGGCAGAAGAGGCGGAGGTCCGAGGTGGTGCGTAGGTCGGGGGGTAGGTCGTTCCAGAGGGCTGGGTCCGCCACAGAGAAGGCCCTTCCCCTGGGCATCGCCAACCGGCATTGCCCGGCCGACGGTACCCGGAGACGGTACTCTGTGGGAGCGGATCGGACGAAGGGATGTATGGGGCAGGAGGCGGTCTCATATATAGCTAGGCCCCGAGCCATGGAGCGATTTAAAGATGGTCGTCAACACCTTGAAGCGCACTCAAAAGGCCACAGGTATCCAGTGCAGCTCGCGCAGGAGAGGTGTTATGTGGGATTGCCTTGAGGCACCCATAATCACCCGCGCGGCCGCATTCTGAACTAACTGTAGCCTTCGAGTGCACCTCAAGGGGAGCCCCATGTAGAGAGTGTTACAGTAGTCCAGCCGGGATGTCACGAGTGCTTGAGTGACTGTGCGAAGGGCCACCCGGTCCAGTAAGGGGCACAACTGGCGTATCAGGCGTACCTGATAAAACGCCCTCCTGGCCACGGCCATCACATGGTCCTCCATGGACAGCCGGGAATCCAGGAGGACACCCAAGTTGCGCGCCCTCTCCACGGGGGCCAGTTGTTCGCCCCCAATGGCCAGTGTTGGACTTACCTGGCTGAACCGGGATGCTGGAAACCACAGCCACTCGGTCTTGGACGGGTTGAGCTTGAGTTTGTTACTACCCATCCAGACCGGTACGGCCTCCAGACACTGGGACAGCACCTCGACGGCATCGTCGGGGTGGTTTGGGGTGGATATGTACAACTGGGTGTCGTCAGTGTACAGATGGTATTCCACCCCAAAACCACGGATGATCTCGCCCAGCGGCTTCATATATGTGTTGAACAGGAGTGGCGAGAGGACTGACCCCTGAGCGACCCCACATGTGAGGGGCCTCGGGGCCAACCTCTGCCCTCCTGCCAACACCCATTGCGACTGACCAGAGAGGTAGGACGAGAACCACCGCAGAACGGTGCCTCTCAGCCCCAACCCCCCCAATCGGTGCAATAAGATACCATGGTCGATGGTATCAAAAGCCGCTGAGAGGTCTAATAGTACTAGGATAGAGGAGCAACCTCTATCCCATGCCCTCCAGAGATCATCCACCAACGTGACCAATGCCGTCTCGGTGCTGTGACCGGGCCGGAAGCCAGACTGGCGTGGGTCTAGATAATCAACTTCCTCCAGGTGTCGAGGAAACTGTTGAGCCACCACACTCTCTACAACCTTTGCAAGAAAGTGAAGGTTGGAGACCGGACGGTAATTTTCCAACAATTCTGGGTCCAGGGAAGGCTTTTTGAGGAGAGGTCTCACCACCGCCTCTTTCAAGGCGGTAGGTAAGAACCCCTCGCTCAAAGACGCATTCACAATGTCCTGGAGCCAGCCTCGTGTAACCTCCCAGGATGCCAGTACAAGCCAGGAGGGACACATTTGTATTTCTTGTTCATGTTCCATGTATTTGAAATGTATTTATATGCTACCTATACCTTGGAGAAACCCATCTGCTGAACCTCCAGAGAATACTTGTAGAAGACCTGATGTAGCAGTTTGTCGGGATAGTAACTGGGGATATATGACCTTGTATTTACATTTTTTTCTACCAGAGGATTTCTTGCTCGATAACGCAGAGATGGCATGGCGTGGAATATGCTAAAACGTTGGCCAGTATTACACCTCGGTCACCTATTGACTTTGTAGGATATTTTTTTCTCTCTCTTCAAATGTCCTCTACCTTGCTGTAAGTTTAGAGCTAGATTTCTGGGTATGTAATACCTCCTATGGAGGGCATTCCTTTTTTTTGGGGGGGGGGAGTTCTTTAACTCTTCATTTTTTTTCTAGATGCATCTTATTTCTTAGTCTCTAGGATAATACAGGATGATCTATTCTTCCTGCATATTTGCACATCCCTCAACGCAAGGGTCATTGTTCTTGGGAATATGACATACTGAATTTGGATTTTTAATGTCTGTGCTGCATTGCAACATCACAATACCTCCTCAGAATGGTTATTTTTGGATATTTGGGCCTGCTGTTTATACTGTGTTATCTTATACATTGTATTTGCCTGGTTTGAGGCTCTTCAATTGGCATTGCCTTCTTCCTTATTTCTGCATTGCTTGTACTCTATGCCTGTAGTAGTGACGATGCCTTTCAGGTACTACCTACTGGAGTCTTCCCCGTGTTTCTCATTGCACTTTGGCCTCGTGGCCATAGCTTTTTATCAACACACATACAAGGTATATGTGCATTCACTGCTGATTGTTATGCCCATTTTTATTCACGAGGGTACTTTTTAAAATGTGTTTTCCTTTAGCCTATGTTTTTATATTGTAGTATGTGTGGATACCAAAAAAATTTTCTGCATTTTTTAAAGAGACATTTATTCCTTCCTGGCTATCTGTCTGGACATAATTGGCTCCATTTTTGTGTGTGTTTGTTATTGTTATTGCGGATTTTGGTTTCTTTCTTTTTCTTCAGCATTCATCACCATACCTTCAGAAGGATATTATGGAAATGGAAAAGGTGCAGAGGAGGGCAACCAGAATGATTAGGGGGCTGGAACACCTTCCTTACCATCTGAGGCTGCAACGGCTGGGCCTCTTCACTCTAGAACGACAGCTCCTGAGAGGTGAGCTGATTGAAGTCTATAAAATCATGCACGGTGTGGACAAAGTAGAAAAGGAAAAACTGTTTTCCTTATCGCACAACACTTGAACTAGGGGGCACTCCATGAAACCTTTGATAGCTAGACCTCAAACAAATAAGAGGAAGTACTTTTTCACCCAGAGGATCACTGGTCTATGGAACTCCCTGCCAGAAGACGTGGTGGCAGCTGTCAGCCTCGACACCTTTAAGAAAGGATTAGACGAGTTCATGGAGAACAAGGGTATCCATGGCTATCATTATGGATGCCTAAGGACACCCTCTGGGTTGGAGAGATAGGCAGGATATTTCTCAATGCCATTTGCAGGGAATCATGAGCAGGTGAAGACATCTGCTTGGGAAGACCCTGAAGCAAATGGTGAGCCACTGTGTGAGACAGAATGCTGGACTGGATGGGCTGTGGCCTGTTCCAGCAAGGCTATTCTTATGTTCTTATGTTCAGGGAGCCTGCCTGGTACGATGTGATTTTTGTGTGCTGGTTTCTACCTGGCTTCTCTTCTTTTTTTTCCCTGGATGGACTCTTCTGCGCATTTGGTCCCTGAGCCTGTTGGTCCAAACTTCCTTCTTTTTAGTGATGCTGAAAGGGCATTTTTTATTTGCCCTTTAGCATCAAAGGGGGGATTATGAGGGGCAAATAACATGGGCTTTGTTATTTGTTAACTAACATAGTTAGTTTGTATTTTAATCTGATTTATTTTCTTTCTTTTAAAGTGATGTTCAAGATTTATTAGCTTTTAACATTCCTAAACTGATAAACAAGCTGGAGACTAGCTCCAGATAAGAAAAGTTTGTTAGTACAAATTGGGGTCTGGCTTATCTCTTGTGAACCCTAAACAACCTTTCTCCTTAGAATGTATTCCCTTTCAGACCTCATTTTAATAAACATGTATGCTATTATCCTGTCTAATCAACTTTATGGGGAATTAGTATTATTTAGTTTTAATGGGAATTTTAGCGCAGGTTATATTTAATTTGTTTTTAGAATTGTTGTATGTATTTGGTTTTTATTCTACCTGTGCACCGCCCCGAGTCCCTGTGGGGAGAGGGTGCGGTTTTATAAATTAAAATTATTATTAATTATTATTATTATTTCCTCTTTCAGGTTTCTTTGTTATGTTAACTATAAAAGGGAATGTTAGCTAAAGATCAGGGTTCCCTCTTTGAATGAGGAATCCCTTGTGTCTGAATATTCTGATAAATTGTAATAAAATGATCTTCCTGTCTCGGTTTGTCTCATTGGAAAGCATGCACACCAAGGCACGAGCCTGAAAAGGCCATATTTGGCCATCAGTCTAGACATGTGCATTCACAGGCCAGCTTTGAGATTACATTCTGACCACAGGTATGCATGGAATTCTCTTCTCTATGGCAGTTTGATAGTAGTCATGGAGATGCTTTACAAACTGACAACAAATAAAGTTCAAAAGTCGTTCGTCTGCTATCTTGAGGAGCTCACCCCCAGCTTCTCTTAATTTCTCACAGCAACACAAATTATGCAAAACAAGACTTGAAGCCATGTATCCATTGCACTGTTGGAAGAAATCTCATTCCCCAGCTGGAACACAGTCAGACGCTGAGAACAAATGGATTTAGATGCCAGCTGCCAGTGTTGGATCAAATGTCCATCTGGGTTCAGTACCAAGTGGGGAGAAAGACACTGGAAACATGGAGGCTGTTTGGAAAGATGGTTTAATGGTGGACAGGGCCACATGGTTTGAGGACCTGGGGGAGAGAGAGAGTGAAAGAGAGAGAGAGAGAGACAGAGAGAGACCCTCTCTTGGGCTTTGAACTTGCTTCCTATTCCTGTGACAAGGGCATGTCTTCTGATTGGTTGTCAGGCTCCCATGGGGCCATACAGGGGTAACTTTGTAGGCTGTTGTCAGTGTTCCAAATATCATCCAGAAATAAATCAGAGTCCAAGGCAGAACTATCCTTAAACTTCCAATTTAATGAGAGACATGTTGGTACATCTGTGGGAATCCCGAATTTGAAAGCTTCCTGGGATTCCCACCCAGTTGAAAGTTCATGATCTTGTCCCCACACCCATAAAGGGTGGAAAGGGCGCGCAATCTAGGCGTCCTCCTGGGCTCTCGGCTGTCCATGGATGACCATGTGACGGCCGTGGCCAGGGGGGCTTTCTTCCAGGTTCGCCTGGTCCGCCAGTTGCGCCCCTTACTAGACCGGGACGCCCTTCGCGCAGTCACTCATGCACTCGTGACATCCCGCCTGGACTATGGAAACGCTCTCTACATGGGGCTCCCCTTGAGGTGCACCCGGAGGCTACAGCTAGTGCAGAATGCGGCCGTGCGGGGGATCCTGGGAGCCTCTCGGCATTCCCATGTAACACCTCTCCTGCGCGAGCTGCACTGGCTGCCTGTGGCCTTTCGGGTGCGCTTCAAGGTGTTGATCACCATCTTTAAAGCGCTCCATGGCACGGGTCCTAGCTACTTGCGAGACCGCCTCCTACCTCATACATCCCTTCGACCGATCTGCTCCCACAGAGAGGGTCTTCTCTGGGTACCGTCGGCCAGGCAATGCCGGCTGGCGACACCCAGGGGAAGGGTCTTCTCTGTGGTGGGCCCTGCCCTCTGGAACGAGTTACCCCCTGCACTCAGGAACATCACGGACCTCCGCCTCTTCCGCCAACATCTAAAGACACACTTCTTTCATCTAGCTGGCCTGACCTAACTTCCGAGACTATTTTATCGACTGATTTTAAATTAAACTAAAGTTTTAACAAATGGGTTTTAAATTGATTTTAGCACAGGGTATTGCTTAATTTAATAAGATTTTATTGATTATTTATGACCTATTTATTCTTTTTGTATATGTTTATATTTGCGCTCTTAATTTCCTGTGCACCGCCCCGAGTCCCTTTTTGGTGAGAGTGGCGCCGTATAAAAGTCTAAATTTTTTTTAAAAAAAATCCATCACATGGTCCAATCTTCCTCTGCCATGCTGGCATCTCCACTCAGCTGGTTCCGGTCAGGTGCAGAGGTGCGGTGACAAAGAATGACCTTGGGCTTCTAGAAAGGAATGTTTTATTTTGAAAACAACCACATTCTACAATTCTACAATTCTACTCCTTACTATCCCCCCCTCCCAATTCCCCACTAATGAAACAGCATAGTAAAGAAAGAGAGAGTGTGTGGCAGGCCAAAGATCCAGAAAGGAATATGACTGCAGGCCTGACAGCTGTCTTGTGAGTCCCAGGCTTGGTTGAACCTTGCTGGGTAATGCAATCTTCCCAGGTGCCATGTGGTGAGATGGGTAGAGGGCTAATCCTACTATGTCCTGAGGGTGAAGTTCTTTTGTTTTGTAGATAAGATGACCCAGCCTTTTGTCTTGTAGATAGGTTGGCACCAGTCTTTCTGGGGCTATTAACAAAGGTGGGAGCTGCTTTCCAAGAGCATGTTTCTCCTTTTCTCATCCAGGGAGGTATAATATTCTGCCTTTTTAATATTTCCTAGAATATTTCATTCTTCTAGAAGATGGGTGAGTGCTAAGTTTCTACAATTCCCCCTTTTTGCGAAAATATGTGGGTGGAACACACATGTTACTGGCAAAAGATTAAAAAATGGTCAGATCAGGGAGACTTGGGTGCTTTTAATTTTTCTGGTGCAAAGTGGGAGGCATTGATAGAGGCAGCAGAAAAGGATTCCTTCAGTGCCTCCCAAAAGAAGAGCTTTCAACCATGAAGGTCTAGCAGCCAGGGCAAAAGTTCTCGATGCCAATTATTTTCAGAGGTCAGATGTCACTTTCTGTGATCTTACAGTCAGGTTTCAAGCAAGCACAAGTCCCTAAATTCTTCACAGCCATGATTTTGCCCTTTTAAATAACTACAGGCTGCCCATTTCCAAGGAATGGTTCTTGAACCTGCCCTAGCTCTTATTTTAGTGAGGCCAAATTGAGGTTAGACAGTGTACAATCTAGGCTTTTAAGAATTTTTTAAATTCCACACAATGAGCCCTGGGATTCCTAATCATGAGACCACGATATCCTGCAAAATATCCTGCTTTTACTGGTCAGCATCATTTGTGAGTCACAATCAGGGCTTGGGATTTGGAGATCTCTTTTCTGCTACTTCTTCAGTGAGGGAATTCTGTGAGGGGGATGCCCCTCCCCCATGGGATTAGTAGGGAGATATGACCATTTGGGCGTTTTTGCCACAGAGCAAAATAATAATAATAATAATAATAATAATAATAATAATAATAATAATAATAATAATAATAATAATAATAATAATAATAATAATAATAATAATAATAATAATAATAATAATAATTTAATTTGTAGGACTCGAGGCGGTGCACAGGGAATTAAAAATACACATATATAAAACCAACAGACATTGTAATACAAATTTAAAATGAATTAAACCTAGACCCTGCTCTAAAATCCCCGACTATCTAAAAACTAATACCCCTAAAAATCCCTAATAAAACAATTTGAATATTCAGCTTGAGGTAAATGGGTCGATTAAGCCAAGCCGGCCAGACAGAAGAAGTGAGTTTTTAGTTTTTGACGGAAGGAGCGGAGGTCCGTAGTTGTTCTAATTTCGGAGGGAAGGTCATTCCAGAGGGTCGGGCCCGCCACAGAGAAGGCCCTTCCCCTGGGCGTCGCCCGCTGGCATAGCCTAGTGGACGGCACCCAGAGAAGTCCCTCTCTGTGGGAGCGAATCGGCCGAAGGGATGTATGGGGCAGGATGCGATCCCGCAGATAGCTAGGTCCTGAGCCATGGAGCGCTTTAAAGATGATAATCAACACCTTGAAGCGCACCCGAAAGACAACAGGCAGCCAGTGCAGCTCGCGCAGGAGCGGTGTTACATGGGAAAACCTAGAGGTTCCCATAACTGCCCGCGCGGCCGCTTTCTGGACAAGCTGCAGTCTTCGGGTGCACCTCAATGGGAGCCCCATGTAGAGAGCATTGCAGCAGTCCAGTCGGGATGTCACGAGTGCATGAGTGACTGTGCAAAGGGCATCCCGGTCCAATAGGGGACGCAACTGGCGAACCAGGCGAACCTGGTAAAACGCCCTCCTGGCCACGGCCATCACTTGATCTTCCATGGACAGCCGTGCATCAAGGAGGATGCCCAAGTTGCGTGCCCCATCCACGGGGGGTAGATGTTCGCCCCCTATGGCCAGTGATGGAGTCAACTGGTTGTACCAGGATGCCGGAAACCACAGCCACTCGGTCTTGGACGGGTTGAGTCTGAGTCTGTTCCTTCCCATCCAGGCCCGCACGGCTTCCAGACACCGGCACATCACCTTGACGGCATCGTTGGGGTGGTTTGGGGTAGATACATACAGCTGCGTATCGTCAGCGTAGAGATGGTACTCTACCCCAAAACCACGGATGATCTCACCCAGTGGCTTCATATATGTGTTGAACAGGAGTGGCGAGAGGACCGACCCCTGAGGCACCCCACAAGTGAGGGGTCTCGAGATCGACCTCTGCCCTCCTGCCAACACAAATTGCGATCGACTGGAGAGGTAGGAGGAGAACCACCGCAACACGGTGCCCCTCACCCCCAACCCCTCCAGCCGATGCAATAGGATACCATGGTCGATGGTATCGAAAGCCGCTGAGAGGTCTAATAGGACCAGGATGGAGGAACAACCCCCATCTCTGGCCCTCCAGAGATCATCCACCAACGCGACCAATGCCGTCTCAGTGCTGTGCCCGGGCTGGAAGCCGGACTGGCGCGGGTCCAGATAATCAATTTCCTCCAGGTGACGGGGGAACTGTTGTGCCACCACACTCTCTACAACCTTCGCCAAAAAGTGAAGGTTGGAGACCGGACGGTAATTTACCAACAATGCTGGGTCCAGGGAAGGCTTCTTGAGGAGGGGTCTCACCACCACCTCTTTCAAGATGGTAGGCAAGAACCCCTCACCCAAGGAAGCATTCACTACCTCAACCTAAGAGGAGCTTTGTGTGGAGATAGGTGAAGGGGATAGCCTGAGTTTGATTCTGAGTGGGGTATCTGTCTGTGTGTAGCTGCTTCTACAAGACAGAAAATACAAGCATGATAGAAACATTTTCCTCCCACCAGACAGAAATCTAAGGTATTCAGAACTTGCTGTACCAACTACTCCAAAATGCAATCCCTACATGAGTCCATTTAACTGATTACAACATTATGCAATCGCACATAGTAGAACAAAGTCAAACTAGAGTCTTGGACTTTAAGAGAGCTAATTTCAATAAACTTAGAGAGAGCTTCGGAAAAATTCCATGGATGAGAATCCTCAAGGGGAAAATTGCCAAGAAGGTGACAAGCAACAGGGAGCTTGTCACAGCTTGCATCTGTATTTACACAAAGGGATAAAACAGTCCAATCTATCAAAAAACAGCACCACAAAAATCAGATTAGGAACACAAGTTGAAATAGGGAAGAAAATGGTAAGTGAGCACCTGTCTACCCTAGACGAGTTCAAATCACCAGGACCGGATGGATTACACCCCAGGGTTCTGAAGGAACTGGCAGATGAGATCTCAGAATCACTGAACTAGTTTACTTGGACTTCAGTAGGGCATTTGACAAGGTAGACCATAACCTACTACTAGATAGAGTAGAAAAATGTGGATTAGACAGCATCACCACCAGATGGATTCGTAACTGGCTGACCAACCGCACTCAACGTGTAGTCCTCAATGGAACTGCATCTACATGGAGGGAAGTATGCAGTGGAGTACCCCAAGGCTCTGTTTTAGGACCAGTACTCTTCAACATCTTCATCAATGATCTGGATGAGGGGATAAATGGGGAACTCATCAAATTTGCAGATGACACCAAGCTGGCAGGAATAGCCAACACTCCAGAAGATAGGCTTAAGATACAGAAGGATCTTGACAAACTTGAACATTGGGCACTATCTAATAAAATGAAATTCAATGGCGAAAAGAGTAAGGTTCTACATTTAGGCAACAAAAATGAAATGCACAGGTACAGTATAGGTGGTACCTTGCTCAATAGCAGTAACTGTGAAAGGGATCTTGGAGTCCTAGTAGACAACCATTTAAATATGAGCCAGCAGTGTGCAGCAGCTGCCAAAAAAGCCAACACAGTTCTAGGCTGCATAAACAGAGGGATAGAATCAAGATCACGTGAAGTGTTAATACCACTTTATAATGCCTTGGTAAGGCCACACTTGGAATACTGCATCCAGTTTTGGTCACCACGATGTAGAAAAGATGTGGAGACTCTAGAAAGAGTGCAGAGAAGAGCAACAAAGATGATTAGGGGACTGGAGACTAAAACATATGAAGAACGGTTGCAGGAACTGGGTATGTCTAGTTTAATAAAAAGAAGGACTAGGGGAGACATGATAGCAGTGTTCCAATATCTCACAAATTTGTTGCCACAAAGAAGAGGGAGTCAAACTATTCTCCAAAGCACCTGAGGGCAGAACAAGAAGCAATGGGTGGAAACTAATCAAGGAGAGAAGCAACTTAGAACTGAGGAGAAATTTCCTGACAGTTGGAACAATTAATCCGTGGAACAGCTTGCCTCTAGAAATTGTGAATGCCCCAGCACTGCAAGTCTTTAAGAAGTTGTTGGATAGCCATTTGTCTGAAATGGTAGGGCTTCTTGCCTAGGCAGGGGGTTGGACTAGATGACCTCCAAGGTCCCTTCCAACTCTGCTATTGCATTGTATTGTATTGTATAACATAAATGAGAGAAGAAAGAAAACCTTATAATGATTTCCCCCCCTCCCCCCTAGTCTTTCCAGCTGTCTTCTGGGGATTGAAAAGAGTCTTTTAGTCTTTACTTGTCCATCTTAAGTGTCAGAGACACTTAACAGTTACATTTACCTCGAGGACACACAAAGACTTTCACACACATATACATGCAAAGACAAGAGAAACAAAACAGAAAAGGAAAACAGAACTCTCAGGTTTACACACACTGGTCATTCCCACTATAAATCTCAGTTAAATTAGGGAAGGCACACATCTTAACAAACATATCACATGGTTGCATGGATGACAAAGAGGGAGAAAAACAACCAAACAAAAAACAAATAATAAAAACAAAAAACCAACATTCCTTTTTATATATTTCCCTTTTCTTTTAAGTACCTTTATATAGCCAAATTGGTTTTCCAGCTTCATCTTGTCCCTGAGCAAAGCCCACACTTTACACAATTTGCTCACATCTTTTTCCTAACTCTCCTAGGGGGGTTCCTGTCACTACCCTCAAGCTACAGCTTCCCATGTTCCCCTTACGGTGTGAGGTTCACTTTGGCTTAGCCGGGCTTACCGCCATCAGTTTTTGGATAACAAAAAAGAATCCGGGAGGACTCTGGTTCCCTTTCACAGAGTATGGGCACCTCCTTTGGTAGGGAAGACCACCGTCAGTTTTTGGACCAAAAGGGGTTCCAGGAGGACCTGCTGCCTCCTATGCAGATGGGTATAGGCACCTCCGAACACAGGGCTTTGGTCAGTGGCTTCCCAGCTGGTTACCCAAAGTTCAACTTTCTCATTCATTTTTTCCATTCCATTTTCACACACTATCTCCCTTTTTCCCTAACAGAAGGTTCTGTGCTCAGGCAAATCACCCATGCTCTCCAGACTCTGTTGGTCTTTCTGCAGTTAGGAAATGCACAGAGGGAGCAAGATCCAGCTGTGATTGGGAGAAGGGCCCTCTCACTCACACATACAGGCATACACACATTTCTGGGCTTTAAAAGTTAAACTTTAGAGGTATTCACCTTCTTTCTAAGCAGCTTTTGAGCTCAACAAGGGAGGCCCAGGTAAGCCTCCGGCAAGGGAGGCTTACCTGGGCCAGTTCAGGTTTGCTTGGAGTCCCATCTTTGGGTGCCAAATTGTTGGAAGAAATTTTCCTGACTTCGTTCCCAGCTGGGAAGCTGTCACCGACATTGATGAAGAATTGACACCAAAGCCAGCTTCCAGAAAACAGGATTCTTTCATTCAGGAAGGCAAGAAAAGTAGTGACACAGCTCAAGCATTCTAGCTAGCAAGGTTTACCTGTGAGTTTTTGTTTTTTTCCCTTTGAAGTGTTTTGTGTTTGATAGGTGTTTTGCATTCCCTTGGCTAAAGTGATTGCTCTGAGTTTTCCTTTCCTGCCCTAATGGTTTAATCATGTTCCTGCACTTTTGTTTTTCCTACCCTGGGGTTAATTTTGTCAGAGAAGAAGGGGGAATTATTGGTGAATTGTTTTAAGTTAAATTTTAAGTATTGTCAGGATCTGAGGCTTTGTCATTTCTAGTGAGAGCCTTTGGCAGTTTTCCCTGGCTCTCCAATCTACTTAGCTATCTACTTTGTTATTCTTAGTGAGTTAGGTGTTAATGTCTTTTGGTAACATGCCCTGACTTCCAATTATCTCCAGTCTGCCTCTGGGGTTTGTCTTTTAAAGAAAACACTGGTTTTACTCTCTGCACTGTTTTGATTATTTCTGGCACTGTCATTTTGGGGTGTAGGAAGTTAGCACCCAGCCCTCTCCTAGAAAAATGAAATATCCTAGAAAATATTGAAAAGGCAGAATATTATATTTCCCTGGATGTGAAAAGGGAGAAGCATGTTTTAAAGACAAAGTAGCTCCCTGCAGCTTCCTGCCCATACCCCTTTGTCAATTGGCCATTAAAATGCCCAAGCCAGTCTATTCTACATAATAAAGAGTTCTCCCCTTCAGCTCAAGGGTGATGGGATTAAGGCATGATAGTATTAGCCCTTTACCCAAACTCACCACATGGCATCTGAGAACTCAACCAAACTTGGGACTCAAAACCTAGAGAGTTGCCCCTGCATGGCCCCATGGGAGTCTGACAACCAATCTGAATACATTTCTTACACAGGAACAGGAAACAGAGAGGTGAAACTGAACAGATTATTAAAAAAACCAGCAAGCCCCTTCTCTCGCTCTCGCTCTCTTCTTCACCCAACATTGCAGCATGTTGTTAGGGGTAAAAAACACCCCCGTTGGAAAATAAAGGTGGAATAGTGCAATACACCAGACAGCAAGAGATACGTTGCTTAAAGCACACAATAACTATTTTATTATTTATTTATTTATTTATTTATTTATTTATTTATTTATTTATTTATTTATTTATTTATTTATTTATTTATTTATTTATTTATTTATTTATTTATTTATTTATTTATTTATTTATTTATTTATTTATTTATTTATTTATTTATTTATTTATTTATACCGCCCTTCTCCCTTCCGGGACTCAGGGCGGTGTACAGGCAGCAATAAAAATCAGTGGTATAAAATATAAAATACATAAAATATGTTTAAAAATATATTAAATGGTAGGCCTGTTCTAAAACCTTAATAAAACCCTACTAAAAACCGTTTAAAAACTATGCCAGGCCGGCCGCACGAAATAAATAGGTCTTCAAGGCCCGACGGAAGAGGCGCAGGTCCGTGGTTGTGCGTAGGTCAGTGGGTAGGTCATTCCAGAGGGCAGGAGCCGCCACAGAGAAGGCTCTCCCCCTAGGGGACACAGCCGACATTGCCTGGCCGACGGCACCCTGAGGAGGCCCTCTCTGTGGGAGCGAACTGGTCGATGGGAGGTATTTGGTAGCAGGAGGCGGTCTTGCAGGTAACCAGGTCCCTTGCCATGGAGCGCTTTAAAGGTAGTTACTAGTACCTTGAAGCGCACCCGGAAAGCCACAGGCAGCCAGTGCAGCTCGCGCAGGAGAGGTGTCACATGGGAGCATCTAGGAGCTCCCAGGATCCCCCGCGCGGCCGCATTCTGAACTAACTGGAGCCTCCGGGTGCACTTCAAGGGAAGCCCCATGTAGAGAGTGTTGCAGTAGTCCAGGCGGGATATGACGAGGGCTTGAGTGACCATGCATAAAGCGTCATGATCCAGAAAGGGGCGCAACTGGCGTATCAGGCGGACATGATAAAAAGCCCCCCTGGCCACGGCTGTCATATGATCTTTCTCTAGACAGCCGAGAGTCCAGGAGGATGCCCAAGTTGCGAGCCCTCTCTGTGGGGGCCAATGACTCGCCCCCAATAGCCAGAGCTGGCACCAACTGGCTATATCATGACGCCGGAAGCCACAGCCACTCAATCTTGGACGGGTTGAGTCGGAGCCTGTTTCTCCCCATCCAGATTCGCACGGCCTCCAGACACCGGGACATTACTTCTTCGGCATCGTTGGGGTGGTCCGGGGTAGAGATGTACAGTTGAGTATCGTCAGCGTACTGGTGGAATTCTACCCCGAAACCATGGATGATCTCACCCAACGGCTTCATATAAATATTGAACAGGAGAGGCAAGAGGATCGACCCCTGTGGTACCCCACAAGTGAGGCACCTTGACGTCGACCTCTGCCCTCCTGCCAACACAAATTGCGACCGGTCGGAGAGGTAGGAGGAGAACCACCGTAAAACGGTGCCCCCCACCCCCAGCCCCTCCAGCCGGCGCAACCTGATACCATGGTCGAAGGTATCAAAAGCCGCTGAGAGGTCTAACAGGACCAGGATAGAGGAACAACCTCTATCCCAAGCCCTCCAGAGATCATCCACCAACGCGACCAATGCCATCTCTGTGCTGTGCCCAGGCCGGAAGCCGGACTGGCACGGGTCTAGATAGACAGTTTCTTCCAGGTGCTGAGGGAGTTGTCGCGCCACCACACTCTCAACAACCTTCGCAAGAAATCGGAGGTTGGAGACTGGATGGTAGTTGGCCAACACAGCCAGGTCCAGGGAGGGCTTCTTGAGGAGGGGCCTCACCACCGCCTCTTTCAAGGCGGCCGGCAGAAACCCCCTATCAAACACTGATAATAGAAAAAATAAATAGTCTTTACTCTTGTAGTAACTAAAATACTTCTTCCAAACAGTGATACTAACTCTTCCAACAATAAACAGTCCTTCACCAAAACACAGTTATCTTTCAGTCAAAACAAACAATGATACTTCTTCTGTCTTCAGCTCCCCCTCAGTGGCATTCAGGAAGCAAAGGAAAACAAAAGGGAATGAACTGTGTTTCCAGCTGCCTTTTTATGCTTGAGCTGGGAAGCACAGCCAATCAGATTCCACATAGTCCTTAAAGTTACATATACTCTTTAAGAATCCTGTCTTATATATATTGTCAACCCAACATCAGGATGATTATCCTAACACATGTGATCCCCTTTTCTGTTCAGGACTCAAGCCATGTGGTCCTGTCCACCATTAAACCACCTTTCCAAGCAGCCTCCATGTCTCCAGTGTCTTTTTCCCCACTTGGAGCTGAACCCAGAAGGATATTTCTTCCAACAGGGGTATACCCCCTCAAAACCTCCTACACCAGAAAACAGAATTCTTTTAAAGTAGGAAGGCAAGACGCAAAAGTGACACAGCTCAAGCATTCCTGACTTGCAAGAAGTTTGAAATGATAAATCTATGGGGTTTTATACCTGTTTTCCCTTTGAAGCGTGTGTAGTTTTGATGAGATTTTGTGTGTGCCTTTAGTTACCGTGATTGCCTTGCGTTCTGTCTTCTTGCCTTAATGGGCTAATCTTGTCCGAGTACTTTGTCTTTCCTATCCTGGTAGTTAATCCTGTCAGGGGCAGGAAAAAAGGGGTTCTTGGTGAGTTATTTTTAGCTGGTTTTAAGTATTTTCAGGATCTGCTTCTTTGTTATTTCTAGTGAGCTTTTGGCAGTCTGGCCAAACTTCCAATCTACTTTGTTATTCTTAGCAAGAGGTGTTAATGTCTTTTGGCAACACACCCAGACTTTCAATTTGGTCTGCTTGCTTGCTCCGGTTTGCCTCAGGGTTTGTCTTTTCTAAAGGTAAAAAAGCTGGTTTTATTATCTACACCACCAACGTTTCTGGCACTGTCTTTTTGGGGTATACCTCCCACACCACTGTGTTTGAAGATGCTTTCTCCAACTCTTTTAATATATAATTAAACTTACATTTGGCATCCAAAGATCCTCTTTCCCAGTGCAATTTCCTTTGTCTGGCACGTTTATGCTATATTTTTGAAGTGAACAGAGAAATATAGCACACCATAAGTGATGAATTACAGATAGTCTTTTACCACAATTGAACCCAAAATCTCCATTGCTAGGTGACATATATGTTGAGTTCTGCCTCATTTTACAACCTTTCTTGCCACAGTTGTTAAGGGAATCAGTGCAGTCGTTAAGTTAGTAACATGGTTGTTAAGTGACTCTTGCTTCCCTATTAATTTTGCTTGTCAGGAGATCGCAAAAAGTGATCACGTGACCCTGGGGCACTACAATGGTCAAAAATATGAGCCAGTTGCCAAGCCACCAAAATTTGATTACATGACCATGGGGATGCCGCGATAGTCGTAAGTGTGAAAAATGATGATAAATTATTTATTTCAATGCCGTTTTAACTTTGAATGGTCACTAAATGAATAATTGTAACTCAAGGACTACCTGTACACTTAGAGCAGTGTTTCTGATCTATAGTGATTTTAAATTGGGTGGAGTTCAACTCCCATGCTGGCTGGAAAATTCTGAGAGTTGAAGTCCCTTAAATCTAGGGATGTTTTTTTTAAAAAAATAAAGTGGTACTCACCTGCTTTCAAGAAGCTGTTGAGTTCAAGGCTCAAAGACTCCCTTTACTACTTGACGCCTCCTGGGCAGGGTCTGTGGATTTTTCCCCAGACGGAGATGGTCCGTGCTGGCTGGGTTGAATCTCCGGGCCCCATCTGGTGATTTGGTTGGCTGGGAGTCCCTTCATGGTCGCCAATTGTTAGATGGAAAGAAAGTTGCCTCCGTGGGTTCGGTCTTCCCGGCTGGGAGAGCGTCACTGGTGCGGTGAAAGAATTTAAGATCGAAGCAAGCTGCATTGGAAGCAAGGTTTCTTTATTTTCTTTCAGTAAAGCAAGACCAACAGTTGTGATGATTTAACACAATATAAAGGCAGAAAGCAAGGAGCTTGAACCAGAGGCTTGTCTTTACTCAGCAGCAGCCATTTTAGAACAACTTCCTGCCCCCAGATCACATGACTAGTAAATGTTAACTGTTTCCTAACATGCATAAAGAACTGGGCATAACAATTGAACTTGAGATATAACATAAAGCATACACATCATTACAACAGTGACGTGGACTAGCGTTCCTGGGTGAGCTGACATCAATATACATTAAGTGTACATTTTTATACCATTTTTCTCTTTGAAGTCCTTTTGTTTTCTTTGTACTATTGTGCGATCACTTTTTGTGTATGCCCTTGCTAATGGTTCTAATCCTGTCTTGCGTTTGTTATTCCTCTGCCCTAAAGTAATCCCCGTGGGGCAGGGATGAACCCTAGTGTCTTCTAGTGTATTTTCCATTTTAACCGTTTTATGATTAAATCTTCACCCTGAGCTAATCAGTTCTCCATACTCCTGATTAATCTTCGCCCTGAGATAATCAATCTTTGTTATCACTCTGACATTTCGCTATTTCGATTGAAAAAAGTTTTATTGGTTTTAACATTTTTAAAAAGGAAAGGGGTAGGTAAGGTATTAGATAATATTTTAGAGCTTCCACGTCGGGTTTGGTGACCGCCTCCGAGTCTTCATACATGTTCCATTAGGAAATAATAAAAGGAAGGGGTACATACATTTTAAATCATAAATTTTCATATTATTTTATACATTCAACTAGTTTGTTCTAACATCCGTACAGGAATTACCATCATAAAAAAAGAGACAAAAAGTTATTTTTGCGATCTGAGCCTCTTTGCTATAGTCTCTTCCTCCTCCACCCCACCAGCAGGCGGACCCGTGGCCCCTCCCGTTCCCATCTCACCATCATCCAGGATTGAGGCAGCGTTTCTCAAATAGTGGGGCGCGCCCCCCTGGGGGGGCGCGAGGCTCTGTAAAGGGGGGCGCGTTTGACCTCGGCAAATCGGCTCTGCCGATTCCCTTTCTCCCTCCTCCTCCCTCCCTCCACAGCCGGCATGCTGGCCACTCGTCGTCTTCCAGGGACTGCCGTTCCTCACACACACACACACGCACGCACGCACGCACGCACACACACACACACGGAGGCTTCTCAGCTCCTGGAAGGAGCGGAGCGAGCGAACGAGCGATCAAGCACGGGTGGCCGGGGCAGGCTAAGGCGGGTGAGCCGGGCTGAGGAGACTCCGCGGGGAGTGGGGGCGGGGCGGGGACGACGACACACAGACAGAGAGAGGCACAGACACAGAGAGAGACAGGGAGGGGGGGAGGAATCAGAGAGTGACAGACACACACAGAGAGACAGAGAGAGACAGGGAGAGAAAGAGAGAGACACAGGAAGTGCGTGAATGCAAGACACACACACACACACACAGTGATAGATGGGCAGACGAAGGAGAGACAGACAGAGATAGAGAGAAAGAAAAAGAAAGAAAGAAAAAAGTGGGAGAGAGAAAGAAAGAAAGACAGAGAGAGAAAGAGAGAGACAGAAAGGAAAGAGAAAAAAGAGAAAGAAAAAAGAGAAAAAGAGAGAGAGAGAAAGAGAAAGAAATTTCTTTCTTTTTTTATTCTCTTATACTTAATAAGGATACAGTGTTATGCAGAAGTGTACTTATAACAATTTTATAGACAAATGATACTATTTACAGTCGCGCGGGGGGGGGGGGGGCGCCAAATGTTTTCTTCTTCCTAGGGGGGGCCTGACAGAAAATAATTGAGAAACACTGGATTGAGGAATGTTTTTAAAGAAAATTCTCCGCCTCTTCTACTGTTTTGATTCTAACTCTTCCTCCCTCCCAGAATACCAGCATCCCTTCAGGCATCAGCCACTTGAACCACACCCCCTTTTTAAATAATTTTTTAGTTAAGAAGGAATAATTCCTTCTTATATCTCGTATTTTCTTTGGGATCTGCTTCAATATGGCCACCTCGTTTTGCTGATACATCAGAGGGCCCCCTCTTTGCGCTCTCAGTATCTCGTTCCTCGTTGACCTTCTTACAAATTTAATATGTATCTCTCTGGGTACCTCATTTATTCTGGCAAATGCTGAATTAATTCTATAAATCAAATCAATGTCCCCCCAAATAAATTCCTTATCTTTCTTAATGTAATCCGCTAGCATAGTAGCCATCAACTCTTTTAAATTCTCATTAGGTGATTCTGGAACATTCTGAAATCTTAAAAAGAAAGACATACGTTCAAAATCAATTTTAGACATTTGACCAGTAATATCTGTAATTTCTTTCTTAAAGTCTTTTATCCCCTCCTTCATCTCAACCGCCCCCCCCCTTCCAGCCCCTCAATTTTTTGTTTATTGTTTGTTATTTCTCTTTGTGCCTCCAATAATTCCAATCTAGTGCTTAAATTGTCTTTCCGGATTTGTTGCATTTCATTCATTATTCTTTGAAACATCTCCTCTACGTTTAATGGCTGAGGGCTTGGTGACTTAGGATCCTCTACTTCTGTTTCCTTCTGTAACAAAGCTGAAATCTTTGGTTGTGAGGATGGGCTGGGTTTTGTAGATGCTGGAGCAGAGCTTGGTTTCCCAGATGGGGGTTTCCTCGATGCCATAATTAAAGTTTTAGGTGTTAATGCGTAGAGAAGAAGGAAGGAAAAAAAATGGCGCTGTTGGGCGGGCAGTCTGTGAAGTCCGAGACAAAAGCAGCTGCAGTTCAAATTAAGTTTACAATGTCCAGAGAGAAAAAGGAAAAAAAGGAAAAAAAATTCCAAACAAAAGCAGAAAGTTTCGCAAAGGGAGAGAACACTGAAAGACACCAGAGCAGGTCCTTTTCTTATATATTTTGAAAATAGTCTAGTTTTGTTGAAATAGAGGAATGCTTATTTTCAAAAAGGAAAAGTTCCGTCCTGGGAACAAAGAGAACGCCATCTTTCCGCCTTGCCGGCAGGGTGGAACAAACAAAAGTAGGAACAATCAATTTAAAATGTAGCAAGGCTCAAGATACATTGTCTAACAGCAATCCCTTAGTTAACAAGAAACTTCCTTTTTCAATAAATCCAACGGAAGTCACTTTCACTCTCTCCGCAGCGCGGGACTCTTTATCCAAAGCCGCTTTATTTCCAGGGGGTTGTTTCCAACTCCCCCCTACTTCTCTTTCCATCGAATTGAATGTAGAAAAATCCAAATAAGGCACATACCATTTTTTTAATCCGGAGCCTCGGCGCAGCCATTCAGCCCCGAAGTTTCAGCTCCTTTTAACATCCTCCATGTTCCAGCTTCTTCGGCGAAAGGGAAAATCCCCCCGCGAAAGTTCCCCAGCCCCTAGGGCGAAGCGGGAGCAGCCCCCCCGACCGCCGTCGAGATGGGGGCCCTCACCGCAAGCCGCCCATGCAGAGGGGGGGATTATGGCCGTCCGTCGTCCCCCCCCCGCGCCCAGGGGCGCAGCTGAGGCAACACAGCGGCGGACGTGAGGATTCCACGTCCGTCCGCGTCCGAAGCCGGAAACGACCTCCAAAAGTTATCTTCTGACTTTCCTGAACCAACAAGGCTGTGGCCGCAATGGCTTGTATACAGATTGGCCATCCTTTTATTACTGGGTCCATCAATTTTGACAAAAATGCTACAGGTTTCTTCAATCCTCCCCATTTCTGGGCTAAAACTCCTTTGGCTACTCCGTTTTCTACTGCAACAAAAAGATAAAAAGTTTTTTCTAAGTCTGGCAATGATAGAACCGGTGCCTTTTCTAATTTTTCCTTTAGTTCCTGAAACTTTTTCTTCTCTTCCTCTGACCATTCAATTACCCATGGTTCAGAGTCTATTAATTTTGAGTACAAAGGTTTGGTTGTTTCTGCATAATTTATGATCCATTGTCTGCAATATCCCACTAATCCCAGAAATTTTCTAAGAGCCTTTTTATCTTTTGGCAGTGGTTGTGTTATTATGCCCTCTATCCTAGAGGGAGTGATTTTTCTGCTGCCTTTACTAATTAAGTGGCCTAAATATTTCACTTCCCTTTCCACGTATTGGAGTTTATTCTTAGAAACTCTCAGTCTTTGAGATGCTAAATAATTTAATAAATCATTGGTTCCTTTTTCTACATCTTGTTTCTTTTCTCCTGAAAGCAACAAGTCATCCACATATTGTATCAAAGATAATTTTGGGTCTTTCTCAAATTTTTCCAAGACTTGTTCTAAAATTTGGCCGAATAAGTTAGGACTTTCAGTATAGCCTTGGGGCAATACTGTCCATCTGAATTGACTTTTTCTTCAATTATCTGGATCTTCCCATTCAAAGGCGAATATGTCCCGGGACTCTGGATCAAGTGGACAAGCCCAGAAAGCATCTTTTAAATCTATTACACTAAACAATTGATGCTCTGGTGGAATTCTGCTTAGTAATGTGTATGGATTAGGGACTATGGGGTGTCGGGATACAATTATCCTGTTGATTTTTCTCAAATCCTCCACTAGACGAAAATTCCCATCTGGTTTTCGAAACGCTAAGATGGGGGAATTATATGGGGACATGGCTGATTCTAAGAGTCCATCCTGTATTAATTCCTGTATCACTGGTTTTAACCCCCTTTTTCCTTCCAAACTGATTTCATATTGCTTCTGCCTTATGGGTTCTGTGATTTTTAGAGTAATTTTTATAGGGGTCACTTGTAATCCACCCTTATTTCCTTTCCTGGCCCAGACTATTGATGTTATTTCTTCCTCATTTTCTTCAGTTAATATTAACATCCGATTTTTAATTACTTGTATTCCCCACTCCCAGCTCTGGAGCACATCTCTTCCCAACAGATTTACTCCTGCTGCTGGTATATATAATGGTTGGATTTTGGTTTCATAATTTTTCCATTTCAAAGTTGTTTCTTCTAATTGAGGGACTTCAAAAGATTTTCCAGCTACCCCTGAAATTTTTATGGTGCTGTTTATTAACTGGCAACCCTGGGGTATATTTATTAAAGATGTCCTTGAAGCCCCAGTATCTATTAAGAAAACTAATTCCTGCTGTTCAGGTTCCACGTGAATATTTATCAAGGGCTCTCGGTGGAACCGTAATATCAAGGGCCCCTGACTCCCCTATTCGTCATCTTCGTCTATTAATCTATAAACTTTCTGTTCTCTCTCTCTCTTTCTCCAGCTGTGGACAATTCCTTGAGAAATGTCCTTCTTTTCCACAATTGAAACACTGATTCCTGCTACCCTGTCCCACCATTCCTCTACCTCTTCCTCTCCATTGTCCTCTACCCCCAAATTCTCTTCTCTGTCCCTTCTGATCTCCTAACTTCTTGTCCATCATTACTCCTACTGCAGACAACACCACTTTCTTATCTTCTCGCCTTTCCTGCACATCATGATTCACAAATACTTTGCGAGCCTCTGCTAACAAATCCATTATACTCTTTTCTACCCAATCTATTTTCTGTATCTTTCTTTGTATATCTCCATAGGCTCCTATCACAAACTGACTCTTCAGCAATTGTCTGAAACCTTCAGTATCCTCTTTTATTCCTCCATATTTTGTCATCTGATCTCTAAGTCTCTCTGGGTAATCTCCTGGTGATTCTTCCTTTTTCTGTTTCACATTATAAGCCTTGCTTATATTCTTGCTTTGGGGCACACAGTTTCAAATACCTTCTATAATCATTTGCTTTAAATCATCAATGTTTTGTCTATGAATAGGGTTATTGTTATCCCAATCTGGTCGTTGCAGTGGAATTTTTTCCTTTGGTGTTACATCATTGGCCCCTGAGTGATGATCCTTCCAATATACCATAGCAGCCTTTCTAATTAAATCCTTTTCTTCTGGAATGAATAGGAAACCCAGAGAGTATTGGAGTTCATCCCAAGTGTAGGTATTTGGACCCAAAAAGGAAGCAAACTGTTCAGCAACTGTCTGTGGTTCCTCTTGAACCTTCTTCAGTCTTTGTTTAAATTCTCTAAGTTCAGTAGCTGTGACATTTACTGCCACATATCCCATTACTGGTTGTCCTTGTGCATTTATGCCCTGAGGTACCTGTCGTAATGGATATAATTTTTCTTCTTTTTCTTCCACCTCCTCTTTTTCCCTTACTCTTTGTCTAGTAGTTCTTTCTGCTATTCGTACGTCTGCACCCCCTACTGCTCCTTGATCATCTTGTAGGACTGCAGCATTTGGTACTATATTTTTACAGGGGGAGAAGGAGGGGGAAGCGGAGGGGGGGGAGATATTCTAAATGATCCCATCCCGAGTTTTCCACTGTTTTCCCCTCTTCCATCTTTAAATTTTTATTTTCTTCCAATGGTTCTGGTCCTTCCCAGTTCACAAAATACCAAGGCTTTACATATGGTATTTCACTGCTTAAAGTTGGTCTTTTAAAAATGTATTGCTCTAGTTTCCCTATCCAATACTTATTTGTCTCTCCCAGCCTTTTCCAACGGTAATCGGGTGGATAGATTACATAATAAGGCCATTTCTTCAGACACAAAGTTATCATTCTACTTTTTGTTAACTTACAAGTCCATGCTTCCACATTCCCATCATCTCATTGACTCAATAATTGTCCTAACGGACTGTCGTAAGGTATTTCTACCTCCTGATTAGTTAATTTTACAGTTATTCTCTTTTTTTGGGTTTGCCACAACAACTATAATTATTGCCCATCTTCTTGAGAGTTTCCCTGATTATGGTTTCCTGAGGTTCTCGAGGTTTACGGCCACTCAAGCTGCACAACACCAATTTGCACCCCTTTGGGCTGGCCTTCCCCCTCTCAGGAGTAAAGAAATGCAACCTTTCAGGTCCACACTCGCTCTGGACTCACTAGTGTTCCCAGAACACAGTCCAATGTACACACACTGCCATTATTGCAGAACCTCCCACAATCGCTCCCCTGACCACCCAGGTACAATTGTGTATTTCCCTCCTTCGGGGCAAAAGTTTCTTACCTTGGCCGGTGCACTGTGTCACCTGATCCTGGGCCTCAGTTGGTTGTTGTTTCCCTCTCTCTGTTTTCCTTTGATATTGAAAACCAGAGTCTTCAATTTAGTTGCCTCGGGGCCCGCAACTGGAAGTTAAATCTCAAATAACTCTAGGCAGTTGAAATCAACAGGCGCACCCCCAGAATTACTGAGGATCATCCCCCAATTGAGGGCCTCAAACCCCACATTGGGCGCCAAGATTGTGAGATATTAAAACCCAATTCTTATACTCACAATTCAAAAGAGAAGTCTGGTTCACAATTCAAAAGGGTTTATTGCAAAGAAATTGAAAAGGCAGTTGCAAGTGCGGCCTCCCAGACTCTTCCCAATGGCTTGAGTACAGGGAGCGCAAAGATAGATTTCAAGTAATACAATTTATACGTTTCTAACTCATTGTGCATGACGCCTAAGAAGAGGCCCTCCCCCTTTCCAAAATCATTCTATGTGGTTAATTCGCATTTCAAGAGGACAGCAAGACTCTTCCTGCAGATTGTCTGTGCTTCTTTGTTATTTCAATTTAGGCTGCGGATGTTACCATTTCACCAACTGGTGTGTTTGTCTGTATTTCAATGTCAAAGGAATTTTAGCAAGTCATTCTGTATGACTTTACTGCTTAATTTACAATGGTGCCAAGAGTCTTACATCTTTGTTTTACATTTTGAGTTTGAGTTTGAGTTTGAGTTTTATTGGTTTTCTATACCGCACTACTCCCGAAGGACTCAGGGCGGTGTACAGCCAGAATAAAAACATATTAAACTTTGGCCGAAAAGTGGAAAAAGAAAACCCAACCAACCCTGATTAAAATTAATAAAAATTTGAATTTAAAAATCATGTTTTATGCCAGCCCGGCTTGTTGGAAGAAAAAGGTTTTTAGAGCACGGCGGAAGGTGCGTAAGTCAGGGATAGTTCTTAATTCCGGGGGCAATTCATTCCAGAGGGCAGGTGCTCCCACAGAGAAGGCTCTCCCCCTGGGTGTCGCAAGTCGACATTGTCTAGCCGACGGCACCATGAGGAGACCCTCTCTATGGGAGCGTACTGGCCGGTGGGAGGCTCTCGGTGGCAGAAGGCGATCTCGTAAGTAACCCGGTCCTAAGCCATGGAGCACTTTAAAGATAGTAACCAACACCTTGAATTGCACCTGGAAAACCACCGGAAGCCAGTGCAGCTCGCGCAGGAGGGGTGTTACATGGGAGCATTGCGTCGCCCCCATAATTACCCGTGTGGCCGCATTCTGGACCAGTTGAAGCCTCCGGGTGATCTTCAAGGGGAGCCCCATGTAGAGAGCATTGCAGTAGTCCAGACGGGAAGAGACAAGGATGTGAGTGACTGTGCGTAGGGCATCCCGATCTAGGAAGGGACGCAACTGGTAAATCAGGCGAACCTGATAAAAAGCCCCCCTGGCGACAGCCATCATATGATCTTCCAAGGACAGCCATGCATCCAGGAGGACACCCAAGTTGTGAACCCTTCCGGTGGTTTTACACTTTATATGAAAGAGTAACTTATTATTTATTTATTTCCTTCATAATTGTCCTGATCCCCTGGTAATTATTCTCAGGAGCTTCTTTTAAAATGCGTTCAGAGTTCCTATATGGGTGAGTCAATGCTGGCATTGTTATTCTAGTGACTTCTAGTCTGGTTCTTGTGACAATACTGTTTCTTAAGGTTTCTGGCCTGGTCTTCCTAGTACAACACTGTCTCGGTGAAGTTCCCTTCCTACAGAATTCCATAGGGTAAATGGATTAGTAGATTGCAATGTAAGGAGCAGAGCAAATATTAACATTAGTTGGTGTCACCATGCAAAATGTCCATATTGATTTCTGCCCAAAAATCCTTCCAAAAGGGTGACTTTTAAAAAAAAATGTTCATAAGGTCTACCAAGTCCAGGTTGCAAAATTCAGGATGATCACCAGATGGCACATTTTCTTTTTTTTTATTTTAAATAGATATTTTTATTTTATTTTCGATTTTCAAAGTAAATAACAACATATATACTGTTACATAGCCAGCATCATATTATATTATTAAATGTTTACATCATTCCATTTTACCATCATTTCATTTTACCATCAACACCCAGAAAACTCCCAGAGGGCTCTTCTGCTCTCCATACACCATATTTGTGCCTTATCCATCATTTTCTTTCCCCTTTCTCCTTCTCCTCCCTACCTCCTTTCTTCCCTCTAACGCCCTCCCCTTCTCTACTTCCCCTTCTTCTCTCCTTCTCCTCTCTCCCCTTTCCACTCCTCCTTTCTCTTCTCCTCTTCTCCTCTTCCCCCTCTTTGCCCTCTCTCCTTTCTCTCTCTTCTTCCCTTACCTCTCTACTCCACACTCTTCATCTCATTTACATGGTGTATTTCGGCCTCGGAGCCAGTTCTATTTTGTGTTGATGATATTTTATAATTTCAGATTTAAGATTTATCGCTCAATTTTCATATCAATTATTACAATTCTTATGTCTCAGTCCCAAATCTTGCTAGTTGTTTTAATACCCTTTTAAGTAGAGCCTAATTATATAATAACGTTCTATTTATAAAACCAAACAAAAAAGAACAAAAAACAGTATAAATAAATTTAAATAAATTTAAATATAAGAAGGCCTAATCGGGTATCCATAAATTCTGTGCCTTCCAGGAGTGGTTATTATTCATGGGTTATCTCATTGTATTAATTTTAAATCTAACAATTTATCCTGTGAGTCAATATCAGTATCCACAAGTCTTATCAAGTATTCTAGCCTCAATCTATTTTTTCTTTAATAATATCTTTAAATCCTATTTACTATTAATATCCCTTATTTAATCCCTTCATATCTCTATAGATTCCATATAATTATCTAAAATTTTATGTAACTATTAATTGATTGATCATTTACCAAGAGTGATAGTATTCTATAACCATCTTAATCGCCTAATTCCCCATCTATAGATAAGCAAATATATATCATTCACTAACACATAATCTTTCTATAACCATCTAAATAGCATAGTTCCCCATCGATAAATAAACAAATATATATCATTAACCAAAACATTTACCAAGAGTATTCTATAACCATCTTAGTAGCATAATTCCCCATCTATAGATAAGCAAATATATATCATTCACTAACACATAATCTTTCTTTAACCATCTAAATAGCATAATTCCCCATCGATAGATAAACAAATATATATTATTAACAAAACCTTTACCAAGAGTATTCTATAACCATCTTAATAGCATAACTCCCCATCTTAGATAAGCAGATATATATCATTCATTAACACATCATTTTTCTATAACCATCTAAATAGCCCAATTCCCCATCTATAGATAAACTAATATATATCATTATCAAAAACCTAATCTTATTATAAGCATCTATAGTTATTACTAACAATCAATTAATTAATAATCCTTGATGGTAATTTAAACCCAGCCTAGTTATTGCTCATCAAGGGATAAAAGTTCCTCTTTTCAGCCGTTGTCTCTCCAAGGATGAATTAAATTTGCCTCTTTTAAAGTCCACATTCTCCATCGACTTTTTTCCCTCTTCTCATGTTCTTTATAAACTTCCATTGGCACATTGTGATCCTGTATAGCTGTACAATCATAGTGCTGACCAATTCTTTTCCTCAAATTTGATTTATTTTCAAATATCAAGTGTAACTCTGGGGTGATTTCCTCTATCTTTTGTTCTCCTTTTCCTTCCTTTTGCCAGACAGGTTGAAATTCAAATTTCTGATGAGGTCTTGATCTTATCTCCTCTCCTGGATCTTCTCCCTTGTCTTCAGTTAAATCCAGTCCACAAACAGCCTCATTTCCATTTTCTTCTTTAATTTCTCTAATCTGTTCAATTTCTTCACTTGGTGTAATGTCGAGTATTGCACGGAATTCTCTCAATTCCCTCAAGATTTCAGCCAAAAGCTCCTGGTTTTCTGCAGTGTATATATCTATGTGCGTAGACATTTTGGCAAATCCGCAAACTAGGAAAAAGTAGCTCCAATTACCTTGTTAACACTTAGTTTATCTCTGTTAGTTTGTTTCTAGACAATATTTCCAGTAAATCTGTTCATATATGTCCGCCCACTGTTTTTCCAAGAGCGATACGATGTAGGAAATAGTTTAAATAGTTTCAAAGTGTTACAGTCCTTTTTGTTGGAAGGAAAACAGAGACAAAAAAAAGGATAAGATATAGTCCTTATTTAAGTTTAAAGATGCGCAATAGAGTGTCCAAATAATTATAGGATTGTGGAAGTGCTCCAAGTTTCAAAGTTTTGAGTGAAATAAATCAAAAAGACAGAAAAAAAGAATTAGAAAAGTCAGTCACAATCCAATCCTTTTCAGCGCAAACATAAGTAACTCTTATCAGTTCAGTCGGCCATTTCAAAACGTTCTGTGAGGCTGAGGAATCTCACACTTCAATCCAAGCTCGCCGCTTATCTTCAACTTCAAAGCTTTGGTAAAAGAAAAAGGTTTCCCAGCAGAGTGTTTCAGAGACCAAATAAAGTACCTTCCCGAAGTATTCCAGCAGATTTTTCCCTTTCTTGTTTCAAAGATTCTCCTTCGCCTATGGTCCACCCTCCAGAAAGGGGGGGGGATGCGATTCGTCTCCCTTCAGAGATGTTGCTTCGTGTCGGGCAGGGATCTTGCGTGGTCCCTGCACCCAGCGAAGATTTATCTCCTAATCACCACCTCTCCGGGGCGGCTTAGATTCCTTATAGAATCACGGGGGAGGCGAATTCCAGCCGGGTCCCTGCAGTTTAGGGAGCCCGGTTGTGTCGGCTCGGGAGGCTCCGCCTTCTTCTCTCCAGATGGCACATTTTCTGTATCTCTTTGCTGAGTTCAGATATAACCTAGATTTTTGTGGCCAATATCGCATAATTCTGGTATAAGGCATATCCATACCTTCCTAATATAGAACCAGACAATAGAATGTAGAGCTGGGTTTTTAAAAATAGTCAGCACAGCTAAACATGCTGGATAAAAGAATTTTTAAAACATGAATGATACTCATAGTAAAGGGTTGTCCATAAAGTCGAATTGATATTATTTAATCACAGATTGCATTGTAGCCAACCAAGTACTGTTCTTGTTATACCTTTCCTATCTACAGTATAAAAGCAGTGCTGTTCATTGTTTATCATGTGCTAATAAACAGTTGTGATCTTTGTCTGAAAGTGTTCAATCTTAGTCCATCTCAATTTGTTGATGTCTGAAATGTCTACAATTGTTTCATTTAATCGTTCTTTGTGTTGATTAGATTTAGATTAGATTTAGATTTATTGGATTTATATGCCGCCCTTCTCCCAAAGGACTCAGGGTGGCATATAACATAAGAGACATATAGTACAAAAGTTAAAAAGATATTAAATAAAAAATCCAATAAGCAATAAATTAATAAACATTATAAAATAAATTAACATTGGAATTAAAATTAATACGTTATTTTGTTCAGGCCCGGCCGGCTTGCTGGAAGAGCCAGCTTTTTAGGCCGCGCCGGAAGGACGGGAGGTTGGGAATTATGCGAAGCTCCGGGGATAGCTCATTCCAAAGGGAAGGCGCTTCCACAGAGAAGGCTCTCCCCCTGGGGGTCGCCAGCCGACACTGTCTGGCTGACGGCACCCTGAGGAGGCCAACTCTGTGGGATTGTACTGGATGATGGGAGGCTACCGGTGGCAGTAGGTGGTCTCGCAAGTACCCTGGACCTAAGCCATGGAGCGCTTTAAAGTTGAAGCCTCCGGGTGCTCTTCAAGGGTAGCCCCATGTAGAGAGCGTTACAGTAGTCCAGGCAAGAAAGGATGAGGGCATGAATGACTGTGCACAGGGCATCCTGATCCAGAAAGGGGAGCAACTGACATACCAGGCGAACCTGGTAAAAGGCCCCCCTGGTCATGGCTGTCAGATTGCAGGCCCTTTCTGAGGGGACTACAGTTTCTCCCCCTCTCACCAAAGTTGGAACCAGGTGAACAAATCGGGATGATGGGAACCACAGCCACTCAGTCTTGGAGGGATTGAGCCTGAGCCTGTTCCTCCCCATCCAGATCCTAACAGCCTCCAGGCATCAGGACATCACATCGAGGGCATCATTGGGGTGGTTTGGGGTAGAGATGAAAAGTTGGGTATCATCAGCATATTGATGATACCGTACCCCAAAACCACTGATGATCTTGCCCAGCAGTTTCATATATATGAAGAGGGGCAAGAGAACCGACCCCTGGGGCACCCCACAAGTGAGGGGCCTCGGGGTCGATCCCTGTCCTCCAGTCAACACAAACTGTGATCGATCCCACAAGTAGGAAGAGAACCACTGCAAAACGGTGCCCCCCACTCCCAACCCCCCAAGTCGTTGCAGTAGGATACCATGGTCGATGGTATCGAAAGCTGCCGAGAGGTCTAATAGGACCAGGACAGAGGAGCAGCCCCTGTCCCGGGCCTGCCAGAGATCATCAACCAACGTGACCAATGCCATCTCCGTGCTGTACCCGGGCCTGAAACCCGACTGAAATGGATCCAGGTAGGCAGCTTCATCCAGGTACTGGGGGAGTTGACGTGCTACCACACTCTCAACGACCTTTGCTGCAAAGTGAAGGTTGGAGACCGGACGATAGTTGGCTAAAGAAGCTGGATCCAGGGAAGGCTTCTGGTGGAGGGGCCTCACCACTGCCTCCTTCAGGATGGTAGGAAAGAACCCCTCTGTCAATGAAGTGTTGGTAATTGCCTGGAGCCAGTCTCGTGTCACCTCCTGGGAAGCCGAAATTAACCAAGAGGGACACGGGTTCAGCACACAAGTGGCAGCACTAAGTCTCCCCATAATCCTGTCCATGCCCTCGGGGGTCACAGGATCAAACTCATCCCAGATGGTCTCCACAAGATTCATCCCCGTCGACTCGCCCAAATCTACCCAGTCGGAGTCCAAGCCTGTCCGAATCTGAGTTATTTTATCCTGCAGATACTGAACAAATTCTTCAGCCTGACCCTGCAAGGGGTCTTTCCCAGTTCCTTGGTTGAGTAAGGAACGGGTCACCCTAAACCAGTGCTTCTCAATTATTTTCTGTCATGCCCCCCCTAGGAAGAAGAAAACATTTCGCGCCCCCCGCGCGACTGTAAATAGTATCATTTGTCTATAAAATTGTTATAAGTACACCTCTGCATAACACTGTATCCTTATTAACGTATAAGAGAATAAAAAAAGAAAGAAATGTGGATCAATTTACAACAAAGAATAGCTTTATTAACTGTAGCAGAAAAGATTTAAAGTGTATTAGAAATTTAAAAAAAATTAAATCCTTTGCCGAGGTCAAACGCGCCCCCCTTTACGGAGCCTCGCGCCCCCCCTGGGGGGCCCGCCCCACTATTTGAGAAGCACTGCCCTAAACAGAGCGGCTGGACGGTTATCTGCGGACGCGATAAGAGCGGAAAAATGTTGCCGTTTTGCTGCTTTTATCGCCACTAAGTAGGATTTAACATGAATTCTTACTACTGTTTGATCAGATTCGGACCGACTGGCCTTCCAACCACTCTCTAGATGTCTTTTTTGGCATTTTATCTCGCGGAGCTCCTCGGTAAACCAGGTCAACCAAAGTCCCTGAGTATGATGACAAGTGGGACAACGCAGACAACACCATCCACTGCGTCTACCCAGAAAGGCGGCAGAACCCCAGGGACGCAGAGAGCAGACAGCCACGTTGCCCGAGCTGCATGGGCTTCCTCACAAGGGCGGCTTGCCGTTTCCGGGATGCGACATGCCGCCAATTCCAGAAAAAGGGCCACATTGCCAAAGCCTGCAAAGCACCCCAACCCATTCCTTTTCAGCCAAAGCCTGTAGCCCCGTCAGAAAGACCAGGGAACCCAAGAGCCAGCCAACAATGGAGCAGACGAAGAGAGGACCAATAGCAAGCAGACGAAGAAAGGACCAATAGCAAGCTACCAGTCAAATCCATCACACAACCGTGGGACACACAGATGCATATGAGCAGGAGAAATACCACGCAGTTGTGACCATTGAAGGGGAACCCTGCAAAATGGAGCTGGACACAGGGTCATATTTCACAATAGTATCGTGGAAAACAATCAAGAAGTTGAACCCAACCGCAAGCAGGAAGTTCCTGAAGCCGCCAAATGTCTGCCTGAATGGCTATCAAGGGAACCGGATAGAGGTACTAGGCAGAATGGAGGTCAAAGTAATGTTCCATGAGTTCCAGGGCCAGCTGCCACTCACGGTCATTGGCAGCCACCGGCCATCACTGCTGGGAATAGAATGGTTTAAACTCCTGGGCCAGGACATCACCGGTCTGCACCACATAACCACTCACGAAATGGACCAGCTGGTGGCGGAGTTCGCGGACGTCTTCGAGGGGGCCTAGGTAAATATACGGGGAAACCCATTTCATTTAACCTAGACACCCAGGTAACCTCCATCAGGCTCAAACCCCAAAGAGTACCATTTGCGTGGCGGCCCAAGGTTGAGGAACAATTAGACAAGCTCATTGCCCAGGGAACCTCATGCCAATTGGCCACGCGGTGTGGGAGACCCCCATAGTCACCCCCGTAAACCCAGATGGGTCCGTCCGCCTCTGCACGGATTACAAGTGTACACTGAACAAGGCCACCCAGTGCCAGTGGTGCAACATCTGTTGCATTCCCTAGGAAGCGGGAAGGTATTTGCCAAGCTGGACCTTGCCCAGGCCTATCAGCAGCTGCCCGTAGACGAAGCCACCACTGAAGCACAAACCATAGTGACTCACAGGGGGGCATTTAAATGTACCAGGTTGCAGTTTGGGGTCAGCGTAGCCCCAGGACTTTTCCAGTGCTTAATGGAGCGACTACTGCATGGGTTCCCAGGGGTGGTGCCATACTTCGATGACATTTTTCTATCAGGAGACTCAATAGGCCAGTTGATGGAATGCGTGCGCTAGACCTTGGGGAGGTTCCAGGAAAAAGGACTCAAAGTAAACCCTAATGAATGCAAAATCGGCGTAAGGCAGGTAGAGTTCCTGGGCTAATAGATGGGTCAGGCATCCACCTGACTGACAGCAAGGTGAAAGCCATTAAGAATGCCCCCACCCCGAAGAATAAGGCAGAACTGCAAGCCTTCTTGGGACTGTTAAATTTTTACAGCATTTTTTTTACAACAGAAGGCCACCGTTGCTGACCCGCTCCACAACCTCCTGGGGAAGATGACGCTGTGGACCTGGGGACAGAGGGAAGACCAAGCATTTGCAGCAGTTAAAGACCTCCTCTCATCCGACAGCGTCCTTTTTCAATACAACCACACATTGCCGGTCCGGATCACCTGTGATGCTTCCCCCTTCGGAGTTGGGGCGGTCCTAAGCCACCGCCTACCAGACGGAACAGAAGCACCGATAGCATATTATTCAAAGACCTTGTCACCGGCTGAGTGCAACTACAGCCAAATTGATAAAGACGCCTTGGCCATGGTGGCAGGTTCCACAAGTACGTATATGGAAGACATTTCGAGCTGGTCACCGACCATAAGCCCTTATTAGGACTCCTCACTGGCAACCAACAGACCCCTCCATACATGTCCCCGAGAATGACCAGATGGGCCATCTTCCTCACTCCATACGACTACGAGCTGATCCACCAACCTGACAAAGACATCAGCCACGCCGACGCTCTCAGCCGCTGCCCTCTGCCAGAACTAGTGGAAGACCCCGCACCCACCACCCAAGTACTGCTGATCGACATCAACCCAGCCAGGCCAGCAACTGCCAGAAACATCGCCGAACACACCCAAAAGGACAAAATATTATGGAAAGTTCTGAACTGGATGGTTGTTTAAAAAAAAAACAATTTTAATTGGTTTTACAAGTTATAGAAAAGGAAAGGGGTATATAGGGTTCATAAAAAATATTTTGGAGCTTCCATGTCAGGGTTGGTGGTTGCACCCGGGTCTTCACAAAATATAATTGATTAAATGGTGGTTAGAGATACATATATATCACATTTTAAAATTCATACATTCAATCTTTGTTTCATATTGACATCCGTTTCAGGAATTACAGCAATTCAAAGTAAACTTATTTCTGGGATCTGAGTCTCTTTGCTATTATATCTTCTTCCTCCTTCCCTCCCGTGGGCGGGGCCATGGCCCCTCCCATCCCCTCTTGTTCATCTCCCAGGATAGAGGCATACTTTTTGAGAAAGGCCTCCGCCTCTTCTACTGTTTTGATTCTAGTTGTCAAGCCTGCTTCTTAGTTGGCTTAGGAAAGATCACACTTAGACATTGTTTTGAAATGAATAAGGCTCCTTTTACTAAGTAACAAAAGTGTACAGACCAAGTAAAGCTGAGAATGAATAGTTTAGGCGCGAACAGAAAGTATTAAGCTTAAGCCCATCCCAATCCCCAAGCCCCCCCCTTTGCACTGTCCAATATGCTTCCATCTCCAACATCAGGTGGGCAGGTCTTCACCATCCTGGAATGCAGGTCCGTTAACCAAGAGATAACACGAACCATCAACATTGTCCACCAGCAGAACATACTCATCCCAACGCCCCCCACCCTCCCCGTTTCCATGACAGCGAAGCAGGAACTAGCGAGACTGACATCCGGACCTCCTCCAGGGACAGCGGGAAATCCGGGGCAGCAATCGGAACACGATAGGCTACACCTGAAAGACAAGGAAGGACAGACAAACAACAGAAAGGAGAAGGGAGAAAAGAAAAAGAAAAAAAAATCAAGGTTTGTGTGGATATTTGGCATAAAACTGGCGTACCAGTTTAGGAGCTTTGAGATGCTCCTTATCCACCCATTCGTTGTGAGAAGGGGGAAAATCTTTCCACATGACCAGGAACTGAGTCTTATTTCTGCGGATTCTGGAGTCCAAAATATCGCGGACCTCATAATGTTGGTGACCATCCACCATGGTAGGTGCAGGCGTATCAGGCAACTGTTTGCGGAGATGGGAGGTACGAGCAGGTTTCAGCAAGTGAACATGGAATACAGGGTATAGTCGCCGGTAGGTCTTTGGGAGATCCAAACGGACCGACACAGAGCTGATAATCTTGGTTATTTTGAAAGGACCAACAAATTTGGGACCCAACTTCTTGCATTTCTGGGGGCTATCTAAATTTTTGGTAGAGACATAAACTAGATCGCCGACTTTGTAGGAGGGAGGGATCGCCCGTTTCCTGTCAGCGTACAATTTGTGCGAATCATGGGCATCGTTCAAAGTTTTTCGGAGAACTGGCCAAACAGAAGACAGTCTTGAGGTCCATTCAGTTAATGACGGAACTGTCGGCGAGTCATGAGGCAGTTCGGGGATGGGTACAAAGTCTTGCCCGTAGATGATTTTAAAGGGAGTCATATTTGTACTGGAGTGAACAGAGTTATTATATGCCACTTCGGCATGTATGAGAAGATCAGCCCAATCATCCTGTTGAAAATTAATAAAGCAACGCAAGTACTGTTCCAGAACGGAATTAACCCTTTCACAAGATCCATTCGTCTGAGGGTGGTAGGCGGAGCTTAAGCTCTGGGCGGAGCCAATCAGTCGCAAAAACTCTTTCCAAAAAAGGGAAGTAAACTGGGTCCCCCTATCGGAGATGATGCGTTGCGGGACGCCATGAAAACGATAGATATGAGAAACGAATAGTCGAGCCAGAGTTTTGGAAGAAGGAATTTTAGTACAAGGGACAAAATGAACTTGTTTAGAAAAAAGATCGGTAACTACCCAGATAACGGTATAGCCCTGACTGGGCGGAAGATCAACTATAAAGTCCATTGAAATTTCCTTCCAAGGTCTCTCCGGCGTAGCTACAGACTGGAGAAGACCTTGTGGCTTACCCGGCGCACGTTTGGAAGCCGCACATACGGGGCAACTGGCAATATACGATTCAACATCTTTTTTCAAGGAGGGCCACCAGAACTGTCGTTTAACAAGGTGCACAGTTTTAACGAAGCCGAAATGACCAGCTAAACGTGAGTCGTGTGCACGTTGCAAGACAAAAGGACGTAATGTAGCAGGAACATAGATCTTCGAGCCAATCCAGGGAAGATCGTCTCTGGTAGTGCAATCACCAGAATGTGCTGAATACCAATCATCAGTAAGTAGTTCGTCCTTAATGCGAGCAATCAGGTCAGTAGGTGGAGTAGTTTGGACAGTCGCATGGCCCTTAGCAGATACTGGAGAAGCGGGCAAAGTGAGGGGCATGATGGGTTGTACTATAGTAAGTTTGGAAACATCATACTGTGGCAATCTGGAAAGCGCATCAGCCATGAAATTTTTGCCTCCTGGAATATATTTAAGGTGGAAATTGAAACGATGGAAATAGTGAGCCCAACGAAGTTGCCTTGGGGACAATTTCCGAGAGGAGGTAAGAGCTTCCAAATTTTTATGATCCGTCCAAACTTCGAAAGGGTGGGGTGCACCTTCAAGGAAATGACGCCAAGTCATGAGAGCCCACCGAACAGCAAAAGCCTCTTTCTCCCAAATCGCCCAACCACGTTCGGACGTAGTGAGTTTCCGAGAGGTGTAGGCACAGGGTTGCAATTGGCCACGTTGATTGAGTTGTAACAAGACCGCTCCCACAGCGACATCACTGGCATCCGCCTGAATTACAAACGGGGAATTTACATCGGGGTGTTTAAGAATAGGTTCAGCCGCAAACAAACGTTTAAGCTTCTCGAAAGCGGCTTGACATTCCATTGTCCATTTAAGTGGGGACCCTGGACGAGGCTTTCCTTCACCTTTTGTTTTTAGAAGGTTTGTAATGGGTAAGGCAATATCAGCGAATGATGGAATAAATTGGCGGTAAAAATTTGCAAATCCCAAAAAACTCTGTAGTTGTTTACGGGTACGTGGAGGGGCCCACTCTGTTACTGCCTTGACTTTAGCAGGATCCATTTCAACTCCCTCAGAAGAGATACGGTAGCCCAAATAGTCAATTTGTTCTTGGTGAAACTCACACTTAGAGAGCTTGGCATAAAGTTCTGCGGAACGCAGTTTGTTTAGCACGGAGCGTACCAGTTTAACGTGCTCGTCGTGAGTTTGTGAGTAAACCATTATGTCATCAATGTAAACAATTACTCCCTTGTAAAGGTGCTCGTGGAGAACCTCATTTATCAGTTGCATGAATACAGAAGGGGCACCTTGAAGACCGAACGGGAGGACTTTAAATTGAAAACATCCTAGCGGACAGTTAAATGCTGTTTTCCATTCGTCCCCCTCCTTGATTCTGACCCTGTAATAGGCTTCACGTAAGTCCAATTTCGTAAAAATCTTACCAGTAGCCAGGTGAGCCAGCATGTCCTTCATGAGCGGAAGGGGGTAGATATTGTGTTCACAAATGGTGTTGAGATAGGAGTAGTCCTGTATTAATCTTAGAGTACCATCTTTTTTTTCCCTAAACATAACTGGTGCAGCTACACGCGGTCTAGCTGGTTCAATGAAACCCCGTTGAAGATTTTTATCGATGAATTTACGTAATTCCTCCATCTCCCGTGGGGTCATGGAGTACATGCGAGGTTTGGGCAATTGAACCCCAGGGAGGAAATCAATTGAACAGTCAGTAGCTCTATGAGGAGGGAGGGAATCACAAGATCTTTCACTGAAAGCATCCTTTAGGTCCCAATATTCCCTGGGAATTTTCTCTTCGCCTGGTATGACTTCAGGTGATGGGAAATCCAATAAAGGTGCAGCAGATTCAATAAGGGGAGGTGGGTGATTTTGTGGGGGTTGATCATTCTCTGACGGAAGAGAGGTATGTTCCGGGAGAGATAAAGGTATGCGCACCCAACCTTCCTTCCAGTTTATCAGAGGATTCCATTTACGAAGCCAATTTACCCCCAAAATTACAGCATTATCGGCAATGGCAGTTACAATAAAGTTGATGGTCTCAGTATGGCCTGTGCCTATAGAAACATGAATTGGTTCGGTGATAAAAGATGCTGGGGTTCCCCCAGCTACAGAACCATCCATTTGGCAAAAGGCTATGGGAGTTTTCAGGGTCTTAAGGTGGAAACCCATCGAAGACACGATGTCTTGGCTTATGAGACATTTTGAGCACCCAGAGTCAATGAGAGCCTGCACATCGCATGTACGGCCAGTAGATGGAGCTAAAAGCTTTAAATTAATATAAAGGGGCCCGGAGCGATGACTCACCAGATTGTCGTCAGAAGAGTCCGAAGACGCCTCCCAATCATCAGGGCCAGCGGTGGGCTGGTCAGCAGAGAGGTTGCTGGGCTCCACCCCACTCATAGCTGGTTTGGTGCGCGCGATTGGCGTCTTAGGATGTTTCCGGTCCGAGGAAGAAAGAGGGCGTGGAGGTGGTCTTGATCGGCATTTGTCTGCCCAGTGCCCCTCCTTTCCACAGCGATAACAGCTGCCTGAGCGAGGCTGGGTTGCTCTCCCCTCCCCCCTTTGCATGCGTACATCTTTCGCAGGGGGGTGAGATTTGGGGCTATCTTCCTGTTGTTTCTTCTCCACACGGACTGGATCTTGTAAGTGGGCTTGATCCAACTCTACATCTGAAGCTAGATCTATCCATTCATTCAAAGTTTCGGGGTGAAATCTGTTCACACATGTTTGGTAAATGTCTTTATTCAGCCCTTCAACATAAATGTCCATTAGGGCCTGTTCACTATAACCAACCATAAACACTGATAATTCCTGGAAAATTTGCGTGTAAGCCTGAACAGACATGCCCCCCTGCTGTAAGGTTTTTAGTTTCATCTTTGCTTTCCTTTCAACACGGGGGTCTTCAAAACGCCTTCTAAGAGCATTCATGAAACGATCGAAATCGCGCAGCGCAGGTGAGCGGCAATTATGCAATGAAACCAGCCACTTAGAAGCTTGATCTTCTAAGGTCATAGAAACAATTCTGATTTTGATTTCATCGTCTAAGTCAGCTGCGTAAAACTGCATGAAATTATCGACGTGAATTAGAAAAAACGCCAGTTTGTCGGCACTTCCGTCGTATTTTACACCCAAAGGAGGCAGTTTTGCAAGTCGACGGGGGTTAATGGGATTGGCTTCTCTTCCGGCTTGAGGGGGAGGGGAGGGCGTTGAAATTCTGCTTTGCCTGGCAGAAGCTGCCTCTCTCCGCAATTCCCTGCCGGCCTGAGGAGGGGGGGATGGTGTTGAAGCCCTGCTTCGCCTGGCAGGAGCTGCCAGTGAACTTTTTGGCTGTTTGCGATCCACCTCCCTCCCCCAGATTTTTTCCAGGGCCATTCTTTTCTCATCTGCCTGGCGGAGTAAATCCTGAGCCATTTCTTTTAATTCCCTTTCTTCTCTTAAGAGCTCCGGAATGACCTTCTTTGGGGAAAGTCGACGCCTGGAGACGTTTACCCCACTCATTCCTACCCCTTCGGACCAACGTTTTGGTTTGACTGATTCTTCAGCTGGCAGATTTAGATCTAGGCCAGCCAAGCAGTCCATCACTGACCTGGTCTCTTCAGATTGAACAGGAGGATGCGATGCTTCAGCTCCCAAAATAGGTTCAGGCAGGACCTCCACCAACGGAGGCTCCTCTTGTGAAGGTTCCGACATCAGGTCAGGGTTTTTTGTGATTCTCAGCTTAATGTCAAGCCTGCTTCTTAGTTGGCTTAGGAAAGATCACACTTAGACATTGTTTTGAAATGAATAAGGCTCCTTTTACTAAGTAACAAAAGTGTACAGACCAAGTAAAGCTGAGAATGAATAGTTTAGGCGCGAACAGAAAGTATTAAGCTTAAGCCCATCCCAATCCCCAAGCCCCCCCCTTTGCACTGTCCAATATGCTTCCATCTCCAACATCAGGTGGGCAGGTCTTCACCATCCTGGAATGCAGGTCCGTTAACCAAGAGATAACACGAACCATCAACATTGTCCACCAGCAGAACATACTCATCCCAACGCCCCCCACCCTCCCCGTTTCCATGACAGCGAAGCAGGAACTAGCGAGACTGACACTAGTTCTACCTCCATCCCAGAATACAAACATTCCTTCAGGCATTAACCATTTGAACCAAACTCCGTTTTTGTATAATTTTTTAGACAAGAAGGAGTACTTCCTTCTTGTTTCTCTAATCTTTTTTGGAATTTGCTTCAATATGTTAATGTCTTTTTGTTCATACTTCAAAGGCCCCTCTCGTTGTGCCCTTAGTATCTCATCCCTCATGGACCTTCTTAAAAATTTAATATGGATCTCTCTGGGTACTTCATTTATTCTGGCATATGCTGAGTTAATTCTATAAATCAGATCTATTTCCCCCCGAAGGTATTCTTTATTTTTTTTAATGTAATCTGCTAAAATTGTACTCATCAGGTCTCTGAGGTCCTCCCCCTCTCTCTCAGGAATATTTTGAAATCTAAGGAAAAAAGACATTCTTTCAAATTCAAACTTAGACATATGTCCAGAAAATTCTACATTTTCTTTTTGCAATTCCCTTATCTCTTCTTTCATCTCGACTGCCCCCTCCTCCAACACTCCAATCTTCTGTTTGTTGCCTGTTGTGGTTCTTTGTGTCTCCAACAATTCTATTCTTAGGTTCATTAAGTCTTTCCGCATTTCTTGTATTTCTTTCATTACATCGTAGAGCGTTGGTTCTTTGGTATCTTCTCCTGCCACCTCTTTCTGTAACATCGTAGTAATTTTCCCTTGTTGTAAAGTGGGGCTGGCTCTGGCTGATGATGGGGCGGAAAAGGACTTTCCAGGTGGAGGCTTTTTTGGAGGCATTTGTCTTACAATAAAGATGGCATCAGGGAGCAAGCAGTCAGTGAAAAGTCCAACTCAAAGTTCAAAACATATGTTGTATAAAATCCAGGGAGATAATTGTATTATCAAATCCAAAAGAAAGAAAAAAAGATCCACCTATTGGGAGATACACCAAGGGCTTCTTGAGGAGGCTTTAAAAGTAATTTTTGCCTTTATTTTTAAAAAGTTGGAGGAATGTTGTCATGAGTCAGTGAAAGTTTCCGGCTGGGAACAAAGAAAACGCCATCTTCCCGCCTCAACTCAGGAAAGGAGAAAGCAGTGAAAGTTCTCCCCCCCCCCCGAGGCTCAGATACAATGTTGCTAGCTGCGGTTCCGCAATTGAAACAGTTTCTTTCTGATGTTACAAGGACGGATGTTATTAATTCTCTCTCTGCTCTCTAGGGAACATCTTTAGCAGCCGCTTTTTTACGAGGGGGGGTTTCTACGAGTAAACTCCCCCGTCTATTTTTCTTTTTACTGAAGATTGAATGAATAAAATAGTAAAACTCACAGTCCACACTTTTTAAAAAGAAGTCCCGATGCACTCCTCCAAGCCCGGCATTTCAGCCCGTCTTCTTCATTTTTGCATTGTTCCAGCCAGCGTTGGCGAGGGGATCCCCCCCCCCCCCTGCTTTCAGCCCTCTGGCTCCTAGAGCAAAGCGGGAAAAGGCAACCCACCGACCGTCGTTTTGCTGGAAATAAAAAGTGCTGAAATCACTAGCAACTCTCGCCTGCTGCATTCGCACCAATCTAACAGTATTGTTAATCATTTTATATTTTCTGTTGATGTGATTTTCGTGGTAAAAAGACAGAAGTGATTTACTGCTAGACCTGCTGGACCACCTACACCTGGAAAAACCTTGGTACTTACCTGGGTGTTGTCAAATGAGTCCTTTGAGAGAAGGGCGGCATATAAATCCAATCAATCAATCAATCAAATGTGTGGACTACAAATGTGCAGAGAGTTCTGATGAACAGTTCAAAGCAGGGAGAGATGGGCATGGGTAAAACTGAACAGAAATTAAGTTCTCAGTTATAGGTACAGGCTCAGTCATGGCTAATGTCTTCAGCAAGTTTTTCTGTCCAAGATGAAGGTTCTACTTAATAGTCATTAAGCACAATTGAAAGGGGGGGGGATCAGATGTTGAAGCCCAGAGCATCAGCCTTTCTCTGCCAACCATTCCTTTGCTCTGCTTCTGAATCTGTAAATGACTGCATTAGACAGAATATCAGAGGCTGTGCAAGAAATTCCAAGGGACTTAAAAAAGACCCCTAGGGTTTTACATTTGATAGTTCGCTAAAAGCAAGCTTGAATATGAATGAACTAGCTGTACCCGCCATGCGTTGCTGTGGCCAAGTTTGGTTAAATAAAAAAGTTTCCACTCATAGACCCTCTCAGCGACCCCCTTCCTTCTCTGCCTCGATTTCCCCTCCCTCTCCCTCCCCTCCCTCTCTTACTCTACCTACCTACCTACCTACCTATTGTATTTCTCCCCCCCTCTCTATCCCTCTACCTATCGACCTACCTACTGTATTTCTCCCTCTCTCGCTCTACCTACCTACCTACCTACCTACCTACCTACCTACCTACCTACCTACCTACCTACCTACCGTATTTTTCCTTCTCTCTATCTCTCTCTCTGTTGAGTCCCCAAGCCTATGTCCCAGACAGCTCGTCTGGTAACCTATGAGTCACCGCATTCTGGAGCTGAGCCAGCAGCTGCAGTGATTAACAGAGACAAGCTGTCTGGAATCTGTCTGGAAAGGAGTTACAATGTTGCAAGTGCATTGCTAGGAGTTTCCTGCCTGGTAACTCTATATAAGAGGTTGCCAGAGAAGAAACCTTGCCAGTTGAATCTTGTGTGTGTTGTAAATAGTGTGAATAAACGTTCCTGTTGTTTTGACCATGCCTGAGTCGGAATCCTTTGTCTGATCTAACACTGGCGACGAGGATGGGATTCAGGCCGTGGCCTTAGAACGCAACGGGTAACGAATACTTCAACAACAGAGCGCAGCGCGACGCACAGCCTCACCATGGCTACGGCGACAATGCCTCCGTTTGCACCGTTCGACCCGATGAAGGAACAATGGGCTTCCTTCTTAGCCCGGTTCGAGTGCTTCTTGATAGCCAGCGACTACGGCGAACTCGCGCCTGCCAGGAAGCTGAGCCTATTCCTCCAGTGCGGCGGCCCTGAATTGTTTGCTACCGCCCGAACCATAGCAGCACCCGCAGCGGTGCACGAAGTGCCGTGGGACGATCTCCTGGGCCGCCTGAGAGCACACTACGCGCCGGCGCCTTCCCGCATAGCGCATCGCTATGCATTCAGGCAATGTGTGCAACAGCCGCAACAGTCGGTAGCCGAGTTCCTGCAGAAATTGAGAGCGACCGCAATCCCCTGCGAGTTCCCTGCTGGCTTCCTGGAGGAATCCCTACTGGAGCAGTTTGTATGCGGCGTAAGAGACATCCGCCTAAAGCGCCGCTTGCTTTCAAAAACTGTCCTGACTCTCGAGCAAGCGGTGGAAGAAGCACGCGCGACAGAATTGTCGGAGATCTCCACATCCGACATGGGCCGCGCGCGCCCTCCTCTTTTCCCCACTCCACGAGCGTGTCTGGTAGACGAAATAGCGCCGCTGGATGAGCTGGAGGAGGAAGACCGTGGGGACTGCATGAGGGTGACCGGGCGCGTGCTGAATCGCGCATTCACACCGCAGCAGAAGTCCGGGAACTGCCTAGGCTGCGGAGGGGCCCACCAGAGACCAGAGTGCCCATTCAAGGCATCGGTGTGCCGCAGATGTGGCAGGAAAGGACACCTAGCAGCTGTGTGCCGTGCTGCCACTCCAGTGACAACGCCAGCTGCCGCCTCCAGAACCGTTCCACCAGGACAACGAGGGTCGCAGAAGTGTTCAGGACGCTACCAGCCACAGCCGACCGACTGCTTCGCGCTGGCGGAGATGCCCCCAGCTCTAAGCTACGACCAGGCAGAGAGTAGGAGACTGTCAACAGTGGTTTGCTTAGAGGGGGTGGGGGTAAAAATGGAAATAGATTCAGGGTCCTCTAGATCACTCATGTCCTGGGCGCATTTAGTTAAGCTTTGCCCCAAGCTCAGGAAGCGGGATCTCGGCCCCACAGCGACGATCCTGAAAGATTACCAGGGCTCACAAATTCCCATTCTAGGTCTGCACAGAGTGAGAGTAGACTACGGCCCCTTCCACGGATCCCTTCCCATCCTGGTAGTGGCCAAACCCCTAGCTGCCTTGATCGGATTGGACTGGTTTCCAGCCTTGGGACTGTCAGTCCAAGGAGTACACAGCGTGCCAGCCAGTTCTCCGGTAGACGAAGTAATCAGAGAGTTCAACGACGTCTTTGATGGCAGCTTAGGAATGTACAAAGGCACTCCAGTTTCCCTAAATTTGGACCCCCAGGTTGCTCCAGTCCGCTTGAAGGCCCGCAGGCTGCCGTTCGCGCTGAAGCCCAAGGTTGAAGCGGAATTGGATCGATTGGTGGCGCAGGGCGTGCTCGAACCCGTCGATCAGGCGAAATGGGAGACCCCAATTGTGGTCCCCATTAAGCCCGACGGGTCCGTGAGGATCTGCGCCGACTATAAGTCGACGATCAACCTCGGGCTTCAGGCGAACCCATACCCGGTTCCGGTGGTGCAAGACCTACTCCACTCATTGGGACGAGGTCGAGTGTTCGCGAAACTGGATATGGCGCAGGCCTACCAACAGCTCCCGGTGGATGACGAGGCTGCGGAAGCGCAGACCATCGTGACCCACCGTGGGGCTTTCCGCTGTCGCCGTCTCCAATTCGGCGTGTCCGTAGCCCCGGGGATCTTCCAGAGCCTCATGGAGCGACTGCTCCATGGGCTCCCTGGCGTTGTACCGTATTTTGACGACGTCCTGATTGCTGCTTCCAGCATATCAGAACTCGCCAAAACGTTACGGAAGGTCCTCAGAGTTTTCAGGGGCGCGGGTTTAAAGTTGAAACGCAGCAAATGTACGTTTGCTGCGCCTAGGGTGGAATTCCTGGGTTTCATGATTGACGCCCAAGGAATTCACCCAACCCCCTCCAAGGTCGAGGCCATCCAAAAGGCCCCTACTCCTGCCTCCAAAATGGAGCTGCAGGCATTCCTCGGCCTTTTGAATTTCTACGCGCCGTTTATTCCCCATAAGGCATCGCTAGCCGAGCCGCTGCATCGGTTGCTCGACCGATCCGCGGCCTGGCACTGGGGCAGCCGCGAAGCACACGCGTTCGCGGCTGTCAAAGCCATGCTCACGTCAGATGCGGTACTAGTCCAGTACCATGACAGGCTTCCTCTGACGCTTGCGTGCGATGCCTCCCCTTTTGGCCTGGGGGCTGTCCTTAGCCACGTCTTTCCAGACGGCTCGGAAGCCCCCATTGCTTTTTACTCCCGGACAATGTCTCAAACAGAGAGAAACTACAGCCAAATCGACAAGGAGGCTTTGGCTGTAGTGTCCGGGATTAAGAAGTTCCACAATTACCTCTATGGGCGGACCTTTTCTGTTGTCACGGACCATAAGCCGCTCCTTGGGCTATTGGCCGGTGACCGTCCGACACCCCCCATCCTGTCGCCCAGGATGACCCGCTGGACGGAATTCCTGGCAGCGTATGACTATACGCTGCTATACCGTCCTGGCAAGCAGATAGGGCATGCTGATGCCCTAAGCCGCTGCCCTCTCCCGGGGCCGGATCCGGCCCCTGTGCCTGCTCTCTCTGTCCTGATGGTCGCGGAGTCGGACTTGCCCCTGTCCTCTTCCGCCATTGCCGCTCACACCCGCGCAGACCCCGTCCTCGCCCAGGTCTGCCGATGGGTGCTGAGGGGCTGGCCTTCGGGCTGTGTGGCTGAAAACTTTCGGCCTTACAAGTCACGCCAGCTGGAGCTCTCGCTCCATTGCGGGTGCTTGTGTTGGGGAGATCGGGTCATCGTCCCTTCCCCTCTCCGGCACATGGTTCTTCAGTCGCTCCATGCCAACCACCCAGGCATCGTCCGTATGAAGGCATTGGCCCGGAGCTATGTCTGGTGGCCCGGCATGGACGCTGAAGTGGCGGAATGGGTGGCCGCCTGCTCCTCCTGCCAATCGTCCCGGCCGGCCCCGCCGGTCTCCCCGCCGAGGGAGTGGGACGCCCCCAGGTGCCCATGGTCCAGGCTCCACTTGGATTTCGCGGGTCCCTTCCATGGCCAGAATTTCCTCGTGGTGGTGGATGCGTTCTCACGCTGGGTGGAGGTGATTCTCATGGCTTCCACCACAGCGGAGAGCACGGTGCGTGCCTTGCGCCGTCTGTTCGCGACCCACGGGTTGCCGGACGTCGTTGTGTCCGACAACGGACCCCAATTTCAATCCTCCACCTTCTTGGACTTTCTGGCCACCCAAGGGATCCGCCACGCGCCGGTCGCCCCTTATCACCCGGCGTCTAATGGACGCGCGGAACGAGCCGTGCGCTCAGCCAAGGAAGCCTTGGCCCGTTTGGATAAAGGGGACTGGCAGGCAAGGGTGGCCGCGTACCTTTTGGGACAGCATGTCACACCTTGCCCAGCCACAGGGAAAAGCCCCGCGGAGCTCTTGATGGGCCGACGCTTGCGGACCACTCTGGACAGACTGCACCCCGATTACGACGGGTTGCAGAGGGGCAACCTGCACATTCCCACTCCTCGTTTATTTGAAATTCGGGACCTGGTTTGGGCAAGGAACTTTTCAGGGGAGCCGCGATGGATTGCCGCAACCATTTTGGACGTAACCGGACCCTGTTCTTACAGAGTCGGCCTTCAGGATGGATCCGAGTGGCGGCGCCACCTGGATCAACTGAGGCGCCGCCTGCCCGAAACAGCAGTCACCACGCCAGGCCGTTCCTGCCCGTTGGCCCCCGTTGGGCCGTTGTTCTCTGCTCAAGCCGAGCAGTTGTTTGGAACCCCGGAGTCCCTAGCCGGTCCAGACCTCGTATCGGCGGGAACAGCACGGGGAGACCGCCAGGACCTCACAGCCCAATCTGACTCTCAGCTGGGGGCCTCGCCCATCGGGGAACCACCCTACCAGAATAATACTCACCAGCAAATGCCAACTACCTCAAGCCCGGTCGCCACGCCCCCTCACCCGGACTTGCTAGGGTCGCCATTGCCACCTACGGCGACTCCACCTCCGAGGGCAGGCCGCGATGACGTAGGCGAAGGCTCCGTGTCCCACAGGGAGGAGCCTCCTCAAGAACTAAGGCGGTCAGGGCGGACCCGACACCGCCCCGCCTATCTGAATGACTACGCGTGCGCATGTACTGTGTTGGACAGAGAACCTAGACACATGCGCACTGACTATGGGGGAAGGAGTGTTGAGTCCCCAAGCCTATGTCCCAGACAGCTCGTCTGGTAACCTATGAGTCACCGCATTCCGGAGCTGAGCCAGCAGCTGCAGTGATTAACAGAGACAAGCTGTCTGGAATCTGTCTGGAAAGGAGTTACAATGTTGCAAGTGCATTGCTAGGAGTTTCCTGCCTGGTAACTCTATATAAGAGGTTGCCAGAGAAGAAACCTTGCCAGTTGAATCTTGTGTGTGTTGTAAATAGTGTGAATAAACGTTCCTGTTGTTTTGACCATGCCTGAGTCGGAATCCTTTGTCTGATCTAACACTCTCTACCTCCCTACCTCCCTACTTACTGTATTTCTCCCTCTATCCCTCTACCTACCTACCTACCTACCTACCTACCTACCTACCTACCTACCTACCTACCTACCTACCTACCTACCTACCTACCTACCTACCTACTGCATTTCTTCCTCTCCCTCTCTATCTCCCTACTTACCTACCTACCTACCTACCTACCTGCCTGCCTACCTACCTACCTACCTACCTACCGTATTTCTCCCTCTACCTACCTACCTACCTACCTACCTACCTACCTACCTACCTACCTACCTACCTACCTACCGTATTTTTCCCTCACTCTCTATCTCTCTACCTACCTACTGTAGTTCTCCCTCTCTCTCTATCCCTCTACCTACCTACCTACTTACCTACCTACCTACCTAGAGAGAGAGGAGACGCCGCTGACTTTGGGGGGGGACTTGGCGGAGGGGGGGCGGTGGAGGAGAGGCCGCTGACTCGGCAGTGGCCTTGTAGGGGGGGGAGTTGGCAGCGGCGGAGGAGAGTGAGGTCTCTGAGGAGGCAACCGTTGCGGATATGATGCAGACCTCTCCGTTGCTCATGCAAGTGACATGAGCTGAAAAACGGCTGGGTTGGAGGGGCCACGAAGGGGAGGGGGATGAGTGAGTGAGTGAGTAAAACACACAGAATAGCAGCAGTTTTACATTTGTGTGGTGTGTACCTGGCACCAGTGTGCCATCCACACAATCTATACATATCATTGGTGCTGCACTTGTAAGGAACGTTGTGTGAAAGTTTGGTGGCAATTGGTGCAGGAGTTTCTGATATTAGCGGTTTTGAACAAACTCATAGTTAACTTTTTATTTATATAGATTAAAGAAGAAGGTGTCACGGAGGAGGGGAATCTCAAGTGCAGCCCCAACTGAGCCAAACTGCTAATGAAAATTAATAAGATGATGGATGCAAATTGCTGGCTCCGAGAGATAATCATGCATGTTAATGAGAAATGGAGATGGGCATTAGTAGAACCTGTCCTATTTGAATTAAAAAAGAGATCATCTCAAATATGAATATTTCATAAAGGTCCTGTCATTTGCCTAAACTGAATATACCATATTTTTCGGAGTATTTATTCCTCTAAAAAGAGGCTGAACATCTGGGTGTGTCTTATACATCGAATACAGCATTTTCTTGCCTCCTGGAACCCCACCGCTTCACCAAAATGGCCACGTGCATACCCTTATGGAGGCTTCCAGAGAGCTTCTGGGGGCTGGGCAGGGCAGAAATTAGCAAAAAACAGGGCGTTTTTACCCCCCCCCCCAACCCCCAGCAGCACTCTATAAGCCTCCATAAGGCTATGCATGCAATTACTTTGACCAAAAAACGGCCCCTTTTCACAAAAAAACGGGCCAATTTTTCCTCATTTTGTCCCCTCCCCCCAGGAGCACTCTGCAAGCCCCCCCAAGGCTATTCATGCCTTTTATTTGGAAAAAAGAGCCCATTTTCATGAAAAACGGGCTGTTTGGGGGAGGTTTGCAAAGTGCAAAAAGGTTTTTTCCCCCTTTTAGAAAGCTGTTTAGTTAGAGTGATTGATGAGAATTACGTTGGTACTGACCCTGCAGAAACAAAGATTTGTTCCAAAGGTGGTCAGTGATTTCCTTCTCCAGCACATGGGTAAATACACCTGGAAACATCTACCTACCTACCTACCTACTCTCTCTCTCCCTATCTACTGTATTTCTCTCTCTCTCTCTCTCTCTCTCTTTCTCTCTCTCTATCCCTCTATCTACCTATCTACACTCTCTCCTATCTATCTACTGTATTTCTCTCCCCCCTCTATATACCTACCTACCTACTCTCTCTCTCTCCCTACCTATCTACTGTATTTCTCTCTCTCTATTTCTCTCTCTATCCCTCTACCTACCTACCTATCTACACTCTCTCTCTCCCTACCTACCTACTGTATTTCTCTCTCTCTATTTCTCTCTCTATCCCTCTACCTACCTACCTATCTACACTCTCTCTCTCCCTACCTACCTACTGTATTTCTCTCTCTCTCTCCCTCCCTCCCTCTACCTACCTACCTACCTACTCTCTCTCTCTCCCTCCCTCCCTACTGTATTTCTCTCTTTTTCTCTCCCTCTCTATCCCTCTATCTACCTACCTACTTTTTTTAAAAAAAATTGCCTCTTCAAAACCTAGGTGTGTCTTATACACTGATGCGTCTTATACTCCGAAAAATATGGTACATGGTTTGATTAAGGCTATTTTACCATCTATGATTTTTTTTCCCTTTAAAGGATGACTGGTGTAGAGAGAAAAATGTGCCCTATCACCTAAGATTATCCTGTGTATTATATGGCTGTCAATATCTATTAACATGGAATACTTCTATGAAAAAGAGGTAAGCTTTTACTCAGCTTCCTTGAACCTATGTCATAAATACAGCCTGAAGCATAAATACGGCATCTACATTTTCTTTTTTTATGCCCAAATCTTTACATTACAATATGTGATGTAGTCAGAAAATTCTGTAACTGGCAGACATCCAACAGACATGCTGGAACACTTAAGAAAGGTCCCTGATGAAGCTGAATTGTTTATAGAAAGGTCTTGGGAAACTGCTTTGTCAGTTGGAAGAATTTTCAAAGTTTTTGACTGATTTGTATAGTTTGCAGGTGGTTTAGGCTAACCAGCATGATCTTGGATAAGAATTCTGGGATATTTAAAGAGATACTTGTAATTATCATCCTCGACTTACATCCACAATTGGGACCAGAATTTCCATTGCTAAAGGTGACTGTTAAATGTGTTGTGTTAAATTTTAAAACCTTTTTTTGCTGTGGTTGTTAATTGAATCACTGCAGTTGTTAAGTAAATCATGTGATTGTTAACCACATTGTTTGTCAGAAGCCAGATGGGAAAGTCACAAATGGTGATCCCATGACCCTAGGATACTGCAACTGTTGTAAATGCATGCAAGTTGCCAAGTGCCCAAATATTGATCATGTGATCGTGGGGATGCTGCGATGGTGCTAAGTGCAAAGACTAGTTGTAAGTAATTTTTTTAGTATCATTATAACTTCAGATTTCGATGCTTGATTTTATCCATGACCCATTTTTACATTTTATAATCATTTTGTACTCTAAAACCGATCTGCTACGACTGCGAGAGTCCCGGCTCTTGCAGGTTTGGCCCTCCGCTTTAGCGAGGGCCTGCCTTGATGAAGGATTTATTAATCTGGAGAGGTGGGCGAAGCGCGGCCTTAGGGGTTTTTTAGTTTCTAAATTATTGTCTATTTTAGGGGGTACCAGGGAGGGGGGAGGGTATAAGCAGTTAGGAAGAGAGGGCCAGGCCGGCAGTCGGCGGAGGGTAGCGGAGGGATCCGTGAGGGGGGGGGAAACACGAGTCGTCCCTATGGAGGGCATTTCCATCCCGACGGTCGTGGGGAGAGGCAGGTCCGAGGGGAGGCAAGTTCCATCCTCCCGGTTGGGGGCACGCAGCCGTTGGTTGCATACGGTTGGGTGTCACAACCCCTGCAGGCTAGGTGGTCAGGGAATACAGAGCCAGGGCCTGAGGCTGATGTTTTGCAATGCCAGGTCCGTTGTCAACAAAGCCCCCCTCATTTGTGACCTTGTGTCAGAGGGGGAGCCGGACCTGGCAGGAATCGCGGAGACCTGGTTGGGTCACGAGGGCGGACTCCCCCTCGTTGAAATGTGCCCACCAGGTTACCGCGCTTTTCATCAGCCTCGGACCCTAGGCAGGGGTGGTGGGGTGGCGGTTATTGTAAAGGAAGGTCTTGAGCCGAGAGAGACCACTGTGCCACAGACCACCGGTTGTGAGTCCCTCTGCGTGAAGTGGGGCCTAGGGAGGCAGTTGGGCGTGCTGGTTATATACCTGGCTCCCCGCTATGTAGCAGCAGCCCTGCCTGAGCTCCTGGAGGTGATCGCTACGGTGGCAGTGGAGACCCCCAGACTCTTAGTCATGGGGGACTTTAATCTGCCATCGGTGGGCGAATCATCCGAGGTAGCTCGGGAGTTCATGGCTTCCATGACGGCCATGGACCTGACCCAATTAATTCAAGGCCCCACCCACGAGGGTGGACATACACTGGATCTCATCTTCGTCTCTGGCCAGTGGAAAAGTGATCTGATTATAGGGGATATAGCCATCACACCCTTGTCATGGTCAGACCACTCACTTCTCCGGCTCGACTTTCCAACCGCTACTCCCCTCCGCGGGGAGGCGGAACCTGAGTCACCAATCTGGTTCCACCCCAGGCGCCTGATGGACCCTGATGGGTTCCAGGCGGCGCTTGGGCCACTTCCTGTACCCCTGACCCGCGCCCCGATAGAGGACCTCACGGCCGCATGGAATAGTGCGGCCGTGGGGGCCTTGGATCGGGTCGCGCCCTTGCGGCCTCTCTTGCGGCGGCGAGCCACCCTGGCCCCTTGGTTTACCGAGGAGCTGAGGGTGATGAAACGCCACAAGAGATGCCTAGAGAGAAGATGGAGGTCTACCCGATCTGAATCTGACCGGACACAGGTAAGAGCCCATTTACGGACTTACATTGTGGCGCTGAGAGTGGCCAAACGTCATCATTGTGCCACTCTCATAGCATCCGCAGATAACCGCCCTGCCGCCCTGTTTAGGGTGACCCGCTCCCTCCTTCAACAGAGGGTGCGGGAAGCCCCGCTACAGGGTAGAGCAGAGGAATTTGTGATTTATCTGCAGGAGAAAATCGCTCAGATACAGAACGAGTTAGCCCCCATTCATGGCCCAGTGGGTTGCCACGAGGCGGATCTTGTTTGGGAGGAGTTTGACTCCGTCACTTCCGAGGATATGGACAGGCTACGTGGGCGACTGCGAGCCACCACATGTTTATTGGACCCGTGTCCCTCCTGGCTTGTACTGGCATCCTGGGAGGTGACACGAGGCTGGCTCCAAGAGGTTGTCAACGCTTCTTTGAGGGAGGGTTCCTTGCCTGCCTCCCTTAAAGAGGCCATGGTGAGGCCCCTCCTGAAGAAGCCCTCTTTGGATCCAGCTCTTTTAAACAACTATCGTCCCGTCTCCAACCTTCCCTTTTTGGCGAAGGTTGTCGAGAGTGTGGTGGCACAACAGTTTCCCCGTCACCTGGAGGAAGTTGATTATCTAGACCCGCGCCAGTCCGGCTTTCGGCCCGGGCATTGGTCGCGTTGGTCGATGATCTCTGGAGGGCCAGAGATGGGGGTTGTTCCTCCATCCTGGTCCTATTAGACCTCTCGGCGGCTTTTGATACCATCGACCATGGTATCCTATTGCACCGGCTGGGGGTGTTGGGGGTGGGAGGCACCGTTTTGCGGTGGTTCTCCTCCTACCTCTCTGGCCGGTCGCAATTTGTGTTGACAGGGGGGCAGAGGTCGACCTCGAGACCCCTCACATGTGGGGTGCCTCAGGGGTCGGTCCTCTCGCCCCTCCTGTTCAACACATATATGAAGCCGCTGGGTGAGATCATCCGTGGTTTTGGGGTAGAGTACCATCTCTACACTGATGATACTCAGCTGTATATATCTACCCCAAACCACCCCAACGATGCCGTAGCGGTGATGTGCCAGTGCCTGGAAGCCGTGCGGGTCTGGATGGGAAGTAACGGACTCAAGCTCAACCCGACCAAGACCGAGTGGCTGTGGTTTCCGGCTGCCCGGTTCAACCAGCTGTCTCTATCGCTGGCCATAGGGGGCGAACATCTTGCCCCTGTGGATGGGGCGCGCAACTTGGGTGTCCTCCTGGATTCCCGGCTGTCCATGGAAGATCAAGTGACAGCCGTGGCCAGGAGGGCGTTTTACCAGGTTCGCCTGGTTCGCCAGTTGCGCCCCCTATTGGACCGGGATGCCCTTCGCACAGTCACTCATGCTCTCGTGACATCCCGACTGGACTATTGTAACTCTCTCTACATGGGGCTCCCCTTGAGGTGCACCCGGAGGCTGCAGTTGGTCCAGAATGCAGCCGCGCGAGCAATAATGGGTACCACAAGGTACACCCATGTAACACCGCTCTTGCGCGAGCTGCACTGGCTACCTGTAGTCTTTCGGGTGCGCTTCAAGGTGCTAGTCATCATCTTTAAAGCGCTCCATGGCTCGGGACCTAGCTACCTGCGGGATCGGATTCTGCCTCATACTTCCTCACGGCCGATTCGCTCCCACAGAGAGGGACTTCTCCGGGTGCCGTCCACTAGACTTTGTCAGCAGGCGACGCCCAGGGGAAGCGCTCTCTCTGTGGCGGGCCCTGCCCTCTGGAACGACCTCCCCCCCGATATTAGAACTACCACGGACTTCCGTTCCTTCTGTCTGAAATTGAAAACGCACTTTTTCTGCCTGGCCGGCCTAGGGTAGCCTCTTACCATAGTATTATAGGGTTTAGGGTTTTAGTGATTGGTTTTGGGGAATTTTAGCGCAGGGTCTTATTGTTTAATGTGTTTTTAACTGTTTTGTATATCTATGTATATTTATTGTTTTAATTTCCCTGTGCACCGCTCCGAGTCCCCTTGGGGAGAGGGAGCGGTCTAGAAATTAAATATATTATTATTATTATTATTATTATTCTGCTAAATGAATGACTGTAAGTCAAAGACCTGTACTTATCTACTCCTCCTTATTATTGAAACTATATATGCTTTTCAGAAAAAAAGGTTCTTATTCCCAATTAAAATATACAATAATCTCAAAGGTTCCTCTCTAACACAAGGTCATTAAGATATAAAATTACCTAGTTGTCTATAAATGATAATGCATATCAATCCATGATTACATGACCATGCATCTGTATATGGCCTAAGTAAAAAGCACATTATCAGCTATTCTTTTTCATTATCAAAAGACTAAAATTATGCTTTAGGTCTAAAAGCAAAGTTACAAACACAGAATTACTCTTAAACATGTATGAATGTATTGACCATCAATTTCCTCATCTTTAATGCTGTCTCAAAAATCTCTCCTTCATAACAAAATCCAGTGTGTGTTACAGCAATCTATATAAATAAAAAGTTAACTATGAGTTTGTTCAAAACCACTAATGTCAGAAACTACTGCACCAATCGCCACCAAATTTTCACACAACGTTCCTTACAAGTGCAACACCAATGATACGTACAGATTGTGTGGATGGCACACTGGTGCCAGGTACACGCCACACAAATGTAAAACTGCAGCTCTTCTGTGTGTTTCCCTCACTCGTTCACTCGCCCCCCTCCCCTTCGTGGCCCCTCCCACCCGGCCACCTTTCAGCTCACATCACTTGCACGAGCGGTGGAGTGGTCTGCGTCATATCCACGACAGTCACCTCCTCAGCGGCCTCTCTCTCCTCCTCCGCTGCCGCCCCCACCCCCCTCCGCCAACTCCCCCCCCACAAGGCCGCTGCCAAGTCAGCGGCCTCTCCTCTGCTGCAGCTGCCTGCGCCGCCAACTCCCCCCCACAAGGCTGCTGCCGAGTCAGCAGCCTCTCCTCTGCTGCCGTCGTCGCCCCCCCTCCACCAACTCCCCCCCCACAAGGCCGCTGCCGAGTCAGCGGCCTCTCTCTCCTCTCTCTCTAGGTAGGTAGGTAGGTAAGTAGGTAGGTAGATAGAGGGATAGAGGGAGAAATAGAGTAGGTAGGTTGGTAGGTAGAGGGAGAGAGGGAGAGGGAGAAATACAGTAGGTAGGTAGGTAGAGGGAGAGACGGAGAGAGGGAGAAATACAGTAGGTAGGGAGGGAGGGAGAGGGAGAGAGGGAGAGGGAGAAATACAGTTGGTAGGTAGGTAGGTAGGTAGGTAGGTAGGTAGAGGGATAGAGGGAGAAATACAGTAGGTAGGTAGGTAGAGGGATAGAGGGAGAAATACAGTAGGTAGGTAGGTAGGTAGGTAGGTAGGTAGGTAGGTAGGTAGGTAGGTAGGTAGGTAGAAATACAGTAGGTAGGTAGGTAGGGGGATAGAGGGAGAAATACAGTAGGTAGGTAGGTAGAGGGATATATAGAGAGAGGGAGAAATACAGTAGGTAGGTAGGTAGGTAAGTAGGTAGGTAGGTAGAGGGATAGCGAGAGAGAAGGAAAAATACAGTAGGTAGGTAGGTAAGTATGTAGGTAGAGGGAGAGAGGGAAAATACAGTAGGTAGGTAGGTAGAGGGATAGAGGGAGAAATACAGTAGGTAGGTAGGTAGAGGGATATATATAGAGAGGGAGAAATACAGTAGGTAGGTAGGTAGGTAGGTAGGTAGGTAGGTAGGTAGGGGGACAGAGAGAGAGAAGGAAAAATACAGTAGGTAGGTAGGTAGGTAGAGTGGGAGAGAGAGAGAAGGAAAAATACAGTAGGTAGGTAGGTAAGTAGGTAGGTAGAGGGAGAGAGGGAAAATACAGTAGGGAGGTAGATAGGTAGAGGGATATAGAGAGGGGGGGGAGAAATACAGTAGGTAGGTAGGTAGGTAGAGTAAGAAAGGGAGGGGACGGAGAGGGAGGGGAAACCAAGGCACAAACCTATCAGGGGAAACTTTCATTTAACCAAACTTGGCCACAGCAACGCGTGGCGGGTACAGCTAGTAATCCTATATGGAATGAGTTACAAACTATGTTTAATGTTTTTCTGACTGAGGAGGGCAAACAGATGGTTGGGGGGAAAGTTAGCTCGGAGATACCAGAGAATGCTAGAGATGTTTTGTTTCCCTTTGAAGATCCTATGTGGGATCCAAGCATCCCCGCAGATTTGAGGGAGTTGTCAGAAGACAGCAACTGAGTATTTGCAGCTTTCATTTAACCAAACTTGGCCACAGCAACGCGTGGCGGGTAAAGCTAGTATAGAAATACAGTTCTTAATGCAAGACGAAGGGAGGATTATGAACAGCAATCCATTATCCAAGTCAGGGATGTCAAACTCAATTTCATTGAGGGCCGCATCAGGGCTGTGGTTGACCTTGGGGGGCTGGGCGGCTGTGGCCAACTGGGTGGGTGTGGCCAACTTGATGCTACTCATTGGGCATGGCCAGCTTGACGCCACTCCCCAAACTGCTGGGATGTTTCCTCTTTGCACTGGGTACACAGGGCTGAAGCCACACTGGCCCGCTGTTTCTTCTGTGCATTGGATAGACTCGGCCAAAACGACGTGGCCGGCCCCTTACATTTTCCAGGACGGGCCAGATTCAGCCTGCGGGCCCTGAGTTTGACACCCCTGATCTAAGTAATCTTTATTTACTAATCCAAAAAGACGTGAATTTTAGTATTGTTGACCATCCGGGGATGGGGATGGGGGATCCACAAGTAGTAGCTGGAAGCATTAGTTTATTGAAAACAAAATCATGCCAATGCAAGATGAACTTGATAACAAATGGATCTCATCCTTAAACACCATCAACTTTTGGGGCCCCCAGGGAAAACAAACCCAGATATTAAGGAGTATCACTTGCAACTCCAACAGCTGATTCCATTCAATTTTTGTATTCATTTCCACATATATTTGCTTTTAAAAGCATTGAATATTTTCCAATTATGGTTGTGGACTTCTATTTGCACTCCTCAAAGAGTAAGCCTCACCAAACCTTGTGAGAATTATTTCTGAGTGAAACGTGTATAGAATTGCACTATAAATCAGGGCCCAGAATGTTGTGTGCCACACATTTTCAGCTAGGGACAGTATAGGGAGATGGCTAGACCTCGGCTAGATATGAATCTAAGCAATCATGTTGTCCTTGTTTTAATTTTCCCAAACTGTCTTTCTATAGACGCCCCATTACATTCCATTTAAGGAAGCCCATTTTTATCCCAGGATGGACAAGAAGGCAACCGGGGGGCTTTTGAATAAACCAATGCAGGGATGACCATGGGGAGAAATAAACAAGATCAAAATGGCCATGCCATAATCAAAACTTTGCCCTGTTTTTATATGTATTGTGATAGGTATATCATGGATGGGGCTTCAATCACATGGTTGAGGTCACCATCTGGATTTTTTTTTAATGCACCCCTGAACCAATGGCAGGAAGAAAAGAGGTAAGCAGCTGTCTTATGCTAACAGTCTATTTTCAATGAAAAGTTGCCAAAGAAGTTTGGGATGAAAAGTCACCAAAGAAGATTGGGAAGCCTGGGGGCTGTTTTCACTGGCAGAGGGCTTCAGGAGGCCATTCAGGCCGAAAACAGGGCCTGGGAGGGTCACATGTGGCCCTCCCAAGCTCCATTTTCGCTGGCAGAGGCACCGCAGGCCGGTCCTTTGCCGTTTTCACGGCTGCCTCACAGGCCAGAATTAAGTACCTCACGGACCTTGAGTTTGACACATCTGATCTATGGAATCACAAGCTTACTGGTTTCACCAACACCTCCCAGCCATCTACAGTATATGGTTATGTCTACACTTCATCTGAGCTTCTGTCTGGTTTACTGGTATGATCATGCATATGGCTAACTTTAGTCCTTTGTTAAATGATTCCCAAGAGAAAGAGACACCAAGGATTCTCAGATGCCGTTCAATACATATATGTTACACAGTTCTTCTTTTTCATCTATAAAAAAATCCCAACCCTAATAAAATAATAAATGTGACCAAAATGATAGCTATTGATGAATATGCATGCCAGCATTTTTGGAATTCTTTTACTTTCCTCAGACTGCCACTGGAAATAGTTGGAAGAATGTAGTTTGATCCAAAGCCAAAGAGAAGAAAAGCCACCCAGGAGGGGCTGTTAGGTGTTCATCCACTGTATGTAACTTTCAAAAAAGTTTATTTATTAGATTTTTATCCTGCCTTTATTCTTTGCTGAACTCAAGGTAAAGTACATATGTAATGCTTACATCTCTGTTTTCTCTAAAATCAGAACCCTGTGAGGTGAGGTAGGCTGAGAAAGACCAAGTCACCCAGCAAACCTTTCTACCTAAGAGAGGACTAGAACTCATTGCCTCCCAGTTTGTATCCCAGCATCTTAGCTACTACCCCAGACTGGTTCTCAGTTGCCCAAATCCATTTTAGTGGGAGGAAGTACCCATCTGCAGAAGGATGAAATTAAAATGCCCTCCCAATTTTATAACAATGGACTCATTTCTAGAAGGAGGAATGATCAAAATTCTTGGTATATACATGCAAAAATCAACACCTCTCTACAAATAGAAAATTTCCAACCCATTTGCAGAAAGGGGAACCAATTCAGTAATTCAGCTTTAAAAGAAATGTAAGGGGAACTCTGAAAGAAAAAAAAATGCCTTTAATGGAGCAGTCTCAAAAGGATAACATATTGCAACGAAGCCGCCACTGTTGCAGCTCCTGGACAGCCACCCTCATGTTTGTGATCCGGAGGGTAAAGGGGTAAAAGGCTGCTACCTCCTAGCTCGGGAGCCAGCCAGGGGCGAGCCGGGAAGGGGCGATGGCAACAACAGAGTCCAGCACTCGGGGTGGGCAAGGTTAGCATGCTCCCAGCTGTGCCCTGTGGTGCCTCCATCTGCCAGCTCAGGGCAGCAAGTAAAGAAACAAATTCTAGCATAACCCCCCGTTTCTGACTTTTATTTGTATAAATTTTAAATTCTTAAGGTTTTATAAGGGTTTTAGCACGGGATATAATTTAAGTTTTTTAATAATGTATTTTTGTAATTTTGTATGGTTTTTTAATATTGCCTGTGCACCGCCCTGGGTCCTTGCAAGGAGAAGGGTGGGGTATAAATTTGAAAAAAAATAAAATAAAAAAAAATAGTGAGTGTGAGGCAGTTAACAACTTCTCGCACTCACAAGAATTTTTTCTTTACTGTGCAAGATTTTTCCCTGCACACAGCAGCTGAGAGACGCTTGCAGTGGGGTGCAAGTTGGGGGTGGAAGGTGGGGCAGGGGATGGGTGTGCCGCAAGATGCGCATCTTACCAGAGACACCTCTCCAGATGAGCTTGAAAACTTCCAAAGTTGCTTCAGGAGCCTTGCAGCCTTGGAGTTGTCCTGGTCCTTCTCACTTGCAAAAAGTTTTTCCTTGCTGTGCAAGTGCTGGGAGTTGCTCCAAGACTGCAGGCTCCGAGGCTGCAGACATCTGGGGAGAGAACACTGTCCAACTGCCCCCTCCCAAAGCAACCTCAGAAGTTTTCAAGCTCATCTGGAGAGGTGTTTTTTTTTAATAAAACCATGAAAAAGCCGCAAGATCTGGAACTGCCAGTCTCTGGTAAAATGCGCATCTCGCAGCCCGCCCTGCCCCGCACCGCCCCATTTCCTGCCCCACCTGCCACTCCCAAATTGCACCCCACTGGGAGCGTCTCTCAGCTTTAGTGTGCAGGGAAAAATCTTCACGAGAAGTTTTTCTTTACTGTACAGTTTTTCCATGCACACAACGGCTGAGAGACACGACGGAGCTGTTGGTATTCTTCTTTACATTTATCATTCTTGTTAAGTTTGCAGGAATTCAGTCCGAGTCAGGCTAGTCATTGGAACAGGTTTATTTACAACTAGCAAGAACTATATACAGGTAACAAGAGAGCCAGCTAACACAGACTTTGATAGCTATTTATACTTTAGCACAAGGCAGAAAAAACCTTAGCCAGACAGAAAGTCTGGCCCGGCCAGTCGCGTCTCGGCCAATCAGACGCGACTGGTTGTTACAGTGTTTAACAGACCTCTGGGTCAATCTCAGTTCCCCAGACTGAATGTCTGGCCGTGGGTTGAGAACATAACACTTATACATTTATTATTTCATTTCATAAGTTATAATGTACATTTTGGGTTGCTTTATTTACCATCCCTTCCTTTTTTTGTAACACCTCCTTGTTTTCCCTTTCTTTTCTCCCTCCCTTCTCTACTTTCTTCCTTCCTCCTCTCCTTCCCCTTCCTTCTTCCCTTCCCTTTCTCCTACTCCTGCTCTCCTTCTTCCCCTTCCTACACTCTCTTCTTCTCTTTCTTTCCCTTCCATCCCCTTCTCCTTGCCTCTTTCTTCTTTCCCCCTCTTCCTTTCATTCTCTCTCTTCCTTTCTTTTTCTATTATTGTTGGTGTATATTTCAAAACTCAGTTTATATTTCCTTGGGATGGTATTTCTGCCAACCCAAATATAATTTAGTATCATTTCTTATTCTCTTACCTTCGCTAGTCTACCCTAGTTATGTTTCCCCCCTTTATAGCTCGCTCTTCAATATATCTTCTTCTTTTTTTCTATATAAATAAAAATGTAGCAATAGTTTGTTCAAAACCGCTAATCTCAGAAAGTACTGCACCAATCGCCACCAAATTTTCATACAATGTTCCTTACAAGTGCAGAACCAATGATATGTATAGATTGTGTGGATGGCACACCTGTGCCATGTGCACGCTACACAAATGTAAAAGTGCGGCACTTCTGAGTTTTTTACCTCCCTTTAGCTCCTCCCACCTGGCTGCTTCTTATTCTGCGTCACACACATAATAATAATAATAATAATAATAATAATTTATTAAACTTGTTGACCGCTCCCTCTCCCCGAAGGGACTCGGAGCGGTGCACAGGGCTAATAAAACAATAAATACATACATATAGTTAAAAAACAAATTAAATATTTCCCTGCGCTAAAAATCCAATTAAAAACTAAAATCCCCATCTAAAATTTCTAGCAGCCCCATCGAAGAGAGACTATCCTAGGCCGGCCAAGCAGAACAGATATGTTTTTAGTTTTAGACGGAAGGAGCGGAGGTCCGTGGTAGTTCTAATGTCGGGGGGAAGGTCGTTCCAGAGGGCTGGGCCCGCCACAGAGAGAGCCCTTCCCCTGGGCGTCGCCCGCTGACAAAGTCTAGTGGACGGCACCCGGAGAAGTCCCTCTCTGTGGGAGCGAATCGGCCGTGTGGATGTGTGCGGCAGGATCCGATCCTGCAAATAGCTAGGTCCCGAGCCATGGAGCGCTTTAAAGATGATGACTAGAACCTTGAAGTGCACCCGGAAGACGACAGGCAGCCAGTGCAGCTCGCGCAAGAGCGGTGTTACGTGGGTACACCTTGCGGTTCCCATAATTGCTCGCGCGGCTGCATTCTGGACTAGCTGAAGTCTCCGAGTGCACCTCAAGGGGAGCCCCATGTAGAGAGAGTTACAATAGTCCAGTCGGGATGTCACGAGAGCATGAGTGACTGTGCGAAGGGCGTCCCGATCCAATAGGGGGCGCAACTGGCGAACCAGGCGAACCTGGTAAAACGCCCTCCTGGCCACGGCTGTCACTTGATCTTCCATGGACAGCCGGGCATCCAGGAGGACACCCAAGTTGCGCACCCCATCCACTGGGGCAAAATGTTCGCCCCCAATGGCCAGCGATGGAGTCAGCTGGTTGAATCGGGCAGCCGGAAACCACAGCCACTCGGTCTTGGTCGGGTTGAGCTTGAGTCCGTTTCTTCCCATCCAGATCCGTACGGCTTCCAGGCACTGGCACATCACCGCTACGGCATCGTTGGGGTGGTTTGGGGTAGATATATACAGCTGAGTATCATCAGCGTAAAGATGGTACTCTACCCCAAAACCACGGATGATCTCACCCAGCGGCTTCATATATGTGTTAAACAGGAGAGGCGAGAGGACCAACCCCTGAGGCACCCCACATGTGAGGGGTCTCGAGGTCGACCTCTGCTCTCCTGTCAACACAAATTGCGATCGGCCAGAGAGGTAGGAGGAGAACCACCGTAAAACGGTGCCTCCCACCCTCAACCCCCCCAGCCGATGCAATAGGATACCATGGTCGATGGTATCAAAAGCCGCCGAGAGGTCTAATAGGACCAGGATGGAGGAACAACCCCCATCTCTGGCCCTCCAGAGATCATTGACCAACGCGACCAATGCCGTCTCGGTGCTATGCCCGGGCCGAAAGCCGGACTGGCGCGGGTCTAGATAGTCAACTTCCTCCAGGTGACGGGGAAACTGTTGTGCCACCACACTCTCAACAACCTTCGCCAAAAAGGGAAGGTTGGAGACTGGACGATAGTTGGTTAATAAAGCTGGATCCAAAGAGGGCTTCTTAAGGAGGGGCCTCACCATAGCCTCTTTTAGGGAGGCAGGCAAGGAACCCTCACTTAAGGATGCGTTGACAACCTCTTGGAGCCAGCCTCGTGTCACCTCCCAGGATGCCAGTACAAGCCAGGAGGGACACGGGTCCAATAAACATGTGGTGGCTCGCAGTCGCCCACGTAACCTGTCCATATCCTCGGAAGTAACGGAGTCAAACTCCTCCCAAACAAGATCTATCTCGTGGCATCCCACTGGACCATCAATGGGGGCTAACTCGTTCTGTATCTGAGCGATTTTCTCCTGCAGAAAAGTCACAAATTCCTCTGCTCTACCCTGTAACGGGGCTTCCCGCACCCTCTGTTGAAGGAGGGAGCGGGTCACCCTAAACAGGGCGGCAGGGCGGTTGTCTGCGGATGCTATGAGAGTGGCACAATGATGACGTTTGGCCACTCTCAGCGCCACAATGTAAGTCCGTAAATGGGCTCTTACCTGTGTCCGGTCAGATTCAGATCGGGTAGACCTCCATCTTCTCACAGCAGTGTGTGCTGACGCCGTTTCCCCCAATGTCACATTTCCAACAGTTGCTTCCTCAATGAACTACCCTTCCCACATGGCCCTGCGGCCCTGATGGCGTGAGACATATACGTGCGCGTGGACGCACGCACGCACGCATGCATGCTCAGCCCCCTGTCTGAAGATTACCAGGATAAGGGGGCAGAATTTCGGGGGCAGGGCTTCCCCCCCCCCAATCGGAGCCGCCAGGTGTAGAGGCAGTCTACCTGAACTGGGGGGGGAGGAGGAGGAGGAGGAAGGCGTCCTTGCGGCCCAAGAGACAAATCACCTGGGTGCTTCCGGGATTCGGGTATGGGACTTCTGCTCTCGGTCCCCCATCACTCCCCACGTTTGCTGGCGCCGATGGAGCCTTACCTGCTGTTGCTGGAGGCTGGAAGCCAGGATAATCAAGGCCAAAGGTTTTTCCGCCACAACCGCCCCTTCCTTTCTTTTGGGGGGGGGGCAATTGGAGAGGTGAGAGAGGACCTGATGGTCGCTTGGAGGGAGGGAGGGATGGGGGCCTAGAGGAGGTTGACTGGGGGGGGGTCTGGGGAGGGGAGGGAAAAGTAGAGGGATAGAGAGAGGGAGAAATACAGTAGGTTGGTAGGTAGAGGGATAGAGAGAGAGAGGAAGAAATACAGTAGGTAGGTAGGTAGGTAGGTAGGTAGGTAGGTAGGTAGGTAGGTAGGTAGGTGGATAGAGAGAGAGGGAGAAATACAATAGGTAGGTAGGTAGGTAGGTAGGTAGAGGGATAGAGAGAGGGGGGAGAAATACAATAGGTAGATAGGTAGGTAGAGGGATAGAGAGTGGGAGAAATACAGTAGGTAGGTAGGTAGGTAGGTAGGTAGGTACGTAGGTAGAGGGATTGAGGGGGTGAGAAATACTGTAGGTAGGTAGGTAGGTAGGTAGGTAGAGGGATAGAGAGAGGGAGAAATACAGTAGGTAGGTAGGTAGGTAGGTAGAGGGATAGAGAGAGGGAGAAATACAGTAGGCAGGTAGGTAGGTAGGTAGAGGGATAGAGAGAGGGAGAAATACAGTAGGTTGGTAGGTAGAGGGATAGAGAGAGAGAGGAAGAAATACAGTAGGTAGGTAGGTAGGTAGGTAGGTAGGTAGGTAGGTAGGTGGATAGAGAGAGAGGGAGAAATACAATAGGTAGGTAGGTAGGTAGGTAGGTAGAGGGATAGAGAGAGGGGGGAGAAATACAATAGGTAGATAGGTAGGTAGAGGGATAGAGAGTGGGAGAAATACAGTAGGTAGGTAGGTAGGTAGGTACGTAGGTAGAGGGATTGAGGGGGTGAGAAATACTGTAGGTAGGTAGGTAGGTAGGTAGGTAGAGGGATAGAGAGAGGGAGAAATACAGTAGGTAGGTAGGTAGGTAGGTAGAGGGATAGAGAGAGGGAGAAATACAGTAGGTAGGTATGTAGGTAGAGAGAGAGAGCAGTTAGGTGGGTAGGTAGGTAGATAAAGGGATAGAGAGCAATAGAGATAGATAGATAGAGAAATACAGTAGGCAGGTAGGGAGAGAGAGTAGGTAGGTAGGTAGGTAGGTAGGTAGGTAGAGGGATATAGAGAACTAGAAAGAGATAGAGAGAGAAATACAGTAGATAGGTAGGGAGAGAGAGTGTGTAGGTAGGTAGGGAGAGGGATAGAGAGAGAGAAATAGAGAAATACAGTAGATAGGGAGAGAGAGAGTAGGTAGGTAGAGGGAAAGAGAGAGAGAGAGAGAGAGAGAGAGAGAAATACAGTAGGTAGGTAGGGAGAGGGCTAGAGAGAGAGAAATTGAGAGAGAGAGAGAAATACAGTAGGTAGGTAGGGAGAGAGAGAGAGAGAGAGTAGGTAGGTAGGTAGGTAGGTAGATGTTTCCAGGTGTATTTATCCATGTCCTGGAGAAGGAAATCGCTGACAAACTTTAAGACTTCGTTTCTGCTGGCACAGCACTTGATCAATGTAATTCTCATCAGTTAAAGAGCTTTCCAAAAGGAAAAAAAAGTTTTTGCACTTTGCAAACCTCCGAAAAACGGCCCGTTTTTCGTGAAAACAGGCCTGTTTTTTTCAAATAAAAGGCATGAATAGCCTTGGGGGGGCTTCCAGAGTGCTCATGGGGGGGGCGCAAAAAAGATGAAAAAAGGTCCCTTTTTTTTGAAGACGGGCCTGTTTTTTGTCCAAAAAATTGCACGCATAGCCTTATGGAGGCTTATAGAGTGCTGCTGGGGGCTGGGGGGGTGGGAGGAACGGCCCATTTTTTGCTCATTTCTGCTCTCCCCAGCCCCAGAAGCTCTCTGAAAGCCTTCATAAGGCTATCCACAGCCATTTTGGTGAAGGGGGCGGGGCTTTGGGAGGCAAAAAATGCTGTATTCGATGTACCCAGATTTTCAGCCTCTTTTTTGAGGAAAAAAGGTCTTATACTCCGAAAAATATGGTAATAATGATCAAGTACTAATAATATTTCCTTATAAATTTTAGTGACCTTTCCTTACATAATTGATGTTTTCTTTCATACTTTTAGATTTCTAATTTCTGTTTCTGTTAGTTAGTCATTGATAAAACAAATCCCATGTGAAAAAGTATTCGAAGCTTTCTTGATTTTAATTGTCATTTTATTCATTCCTGCACATTCTAATATTTGAACATTTTCATATCTTTATTTTTCCACTGTTGTGCAAACACAATTCCAGCAGCTGCTAACGTGTAAAATTAAATATGTATTGTTTTCCCTTTGAAATACCCAAGAAAATATTTCTAGTTTTAAATCCATATCTTGCTTTACCATTGCTTCTAACCATGACACCACTAACTCTTGAATAGCTACTTGGACTGACCTAAGTACTGAACCTAATTCATATATTCCTGTTTTTTGAACTGAGGAATAAATTTCAGAAAAAGAAATCTGTACTGCTCTGTGAATCTACCTATGACATTCATTCTTCTTGATCTAATGTCTTAGATGAAAGACTATATCTTTCCTGTTTGTTAGGGGATATCCTTCCTGAAAAGGCTGTACATTGTTGGGTGAAAACAGAAGTCCCTTCTGCTACCTGTACTCCTCAACTTACAACCACAATTGAGTCCAATATTATTTTATTTCTTTTGCAGTTAGTATTATTTATCAGGATGAAGAGACAACAGAGTATGACTGTTTTCTTCTCCCAAAAACCAAGAGAGGAGCAATCAGCTGATCCACAACAGTCACCAGCACCAACACCACCAATGCCAGCAGTGCCAGCAGTGCCAGCACCAGCACCAGCACCAGCACCAGCACCAGCACCAGCACCACTTGAGGTTGGAGAAAGCAGCAAGTCCATCTCCTCCACTGAAGTTCCACAACTTCCTGACTGCTGGAGTTTGCAGCAATACAGAAACTTCCAGGAGAAGTATGATGGACTGGCAGTATCCAACAAAATGTTAGGTTGTGAGTACTGTGCGAAACCCATGTTCTCATTAGAGAAAGGTATTCATGTTTCTAGAGAGTGGAAAAATTTCCAGGTTGTGGCAGCAGGGACAACTAAGGAGAATTGGCAATCCTCTCTCAGAAAAAAATTGAAGGAACATTTTCAATCAAAAGCTCACCTTATTTGTAGAGAGAACAGTAAACAACAGGAGCACGATGCTTTAACCAAATCCATAGATACATCATTTGACAAACATTTATCCAGTACTTGCAAAATATTTTTTACTGTTTACAATCTGACACAAAGATGCAAACCATTCTCAGACATCAAAGGGCAGGTAGATTTGCTAACTGCGATTGGAGTAGATGTGAGAGTAGGCTTCCATTCACGGAGATCCGTAGTAAAAATAGTTGAATTCATTGCAAACGAAATTCAAACCACCATGTTTTCCAGCATTATTGCAAAGGATCTAAAGGTGTGTCTAATAATCGATGAAGCCTGAACGCTTTCTTTTTTTTTTTTAAATTATTATTTTTATTATAATTTTCAACAAGTTATACATCTACACATAAAATTTACTTTTTTTTTTTTTAACAATAATCAATAATCCACCCGGTGCTATACAAAAATGAAAGGAAGAGTTGGTTCTTTGGATATCTTCAATTGTCTTTAAGATCTCCAAAATCCGCGTTCCCTGGGTACAGGTATCGAGGCATCCAAAGTTCCAAGTGCATAGTCCACAAATGGGTTCCAAGTCTTCCAAAAAATGTCTTTTTTGTAGACCCCCTCTCTGAATTTAATATCACAAGTCATTTTATCATTTAAGGCTAATTTCCACATTTCACAATACCATTCTTCTATTTTAATATTTACCTCTATTTTCCAATATCTTGCTATTATAATTCTACCCATTATAATCATAATTCTAATCAGTTCTTTCTCATATTTTGTTAAGTTCCCACTTCCATATTACATCTCCAACATTTATTACTGATTTTTTTATCCATCAATGATAACCTTAATGGAGTCCAATACCATTTCCAAACAACCTTAAAGTTGTGCTCTTTAATCCTTATAGACATAATCCTCATAATTCGACTTTTCCAATTCACATTCCAATCCGAGTCTAATATTTTAACCTTAAGTTCTTCCTCCCAATTCGTCTTCATTACCATTTGTGGATTTCCATCAAAGTTTATAATCTTATATATCTTACTAACGAGTCCCTTTAACCCAATTTCATCCTTGATGATTTGAGATACTAAACTTTCAAATTCAGTTTTACTTCTGCCTATTTTACATGTTCCTCTTACTTCCATAGACCATTTTTCTACCTGTATTTTTTCAAACCAATTCAACTCCAATTTTTCAATTATTTCTTTTTTTCTGCTCTCAATTTCTAATGCTCTTAACCAATTTACTATACTTCCTATATTTTCATCCTCAACTACTTTATCTCGACTTATATTTGTTTTAATCGGCCAACTTCCAAGTGTCTTCCCCAAGAAGGATATATCCGGAATCAATATTTTGACAAATTTATTCCAAATTTTACTCAATCCCTTTAACCAATAACTATTAATTGCCTTTTTTGTTTTTATTTTATCTAAAAACCATGTAGGGCCAAATCTCTTAATATCCTTTAACTCTAGATCTCCCCAATGTCCGTCTCCTCCTTTAAGTATTTTTATTACAGTTCGAATATTATAGGCCCTATAATAATTAAGTAGATTGGGAATTCCCAATCCACCTTCCTTTTGATTTTGATACCACATTTTCTTCATTAATCTAGGTCTTTTCCCACCATTGCAGAATTTATCCTATTTCTTCTGATATCCTTCCATATCCTTCTCTGTCAAATTTAATGGTAGCATCTCAAATAAAAAATTAAACTTTGGTAACAGCATCATCTTACACATTGCAATTCTGCCAAACCAAGACAACTTTATCTCTTTATATTTATCTATCTTTTTCTCTATTTCATTCAACATCACATCATAATTAATTTTTTTCAATTCTCTAACTTTAAGTGAAAGTGTTATTCCCAAATATTTCAATGTATTTTTAATTCTTATCCCAAATTGTTCTTGGATACTCTCCCACCCTTTATCATTTTTGTTCATTAATAATTCAGATTTTGACCAATTTACCTTTAAACCTGTCATTTCTTCAAATTCTTTCAAATGTTTATTTATCCTCTTCAAATCTTTCTCTATATCTTTCAAAATAATCAAGGTATCATCCGCGTACAAATTTATCTTATATCCCTTGTATCCTTCCACTTCTTCATCTTTTTCTATCAATTTAGTCAAAACTTCCATAATTAATAAGAATAATGTTGGGGACAAGGGACATCCCTGTCTCGTACCTGCTTCCAATTTAATCTCTCCCGTCATTATCCCATTCACCTTCACTTTTGCACTACTTTTTTGGTACAATTTTGAAATAACATGTATAAACCTATTACCGAAGCCTAATGCCTCGATAATCACCCTAATAGTTTCCCATTGTACAGAATCAAAAGCTTTAAAAATATCTAGTGATACTATGCCTATTTTATCCCCATTACTCTCAGCTACATCTATAATATTTAATACTCTTCTTATTATATCACTCATATATCTACCTTTAACAAAACCTACCTGATTATAGCTTATATACTTATCTATAAATCTATTTAACCTATTACTTATGATGGCAGTAAATATTTTGGCATCCTGGTTAATTAAAGAAATGGGTCGATAGGACTCGATCCTCTCCAAGTCTTTATCAGGTTTAGGAATTATAGTTATTACCGTTCTATTCCATGACATCGGGACTTCTCCACCGTGTAAAATTCCATTAAATAATTTTTGCAATTTTGGTATTATTATTTCTTTAAAATCTTTATAAAATTCAGCAGGTAACCCATCTTCACCTGGAGTCTTCCCTAATTTTATCCCTTGTATTATTTCATTAATCTCATCATATGTAATATCTCCTTCCATCAAGTCCTTATATGTTTGATCTATTTTCACAGCATACTTTTCAAGATGATTTTTCAATTTTTCCAAATCAATTGATTTCTTTGAGTATAATTTTTGAAAAAACTTCCTAACTACTTCACATTTCTCCAGTCTCTTATAACATCTTATACCTTTTTCGTCTATCAAGGAGCCAATTTCTCTCTTTTCACTTTTATTTTTCGCCATCCTTGCTAATAACCTAGAGTTTTTATTACTAAATTCAAAAAAATCCCTGTTTAAATATCTTATATTTTTTTTAACCAATTCTATATCTTCTTCAATCAGTTTAGTTTTTAGTAAATTCAATTCTTCCAAACATTTCCTATCCTTTGTAAGTAAAAATTGGTTCTCCAATACCTTAATCTGTCTTGTATCCTGTTCCATTTTACTTCTGTATTCTCTGTATTTCCGACTTGACAACTTAATACTTTCTCCTCTAAATACTGCTTTCATCGTGTCCCAAACCGTTTCAAATTTAACCTCTCCATTATCATTAAATCTCCAACTTTCCTCCCATTTTTTAAGAATCCATGCTTTATCTTCCTCCTTTTTAAACAATTTTCCATCATATCTCCAACCTCTTTCTTTTTTTCTAAAATTAAAATCTATATCCATCGTAACTTCTGCATGGTCGGAGTCCTTGAAAACTCCCACATCTATTCCATCTATGTTATTCAACAGGTCTTTAGAGACAAAAATATAATCAATTCTTGAATATGAAAGCAATTCTGATAGTTTTTGTTAGAGTTGAGGATCCAGAATGCCCAGCAACCATTTTCATTGAGCTGTTGGAATTAGAGAAACAAGATGCGGAGACTATATGTTCTGCAGTGATGGGAACCTTGTGTAAAGTTGAGTTTACCATCGAATATCTGCAGAAGAATTTAATAGCTTTCTGCTCTGATGGTGCCAATGTTATGCTTCGGAGAAAATCTGGAATCAGCACCAGAATAGCTCAAGACTTCCCAAACATCGTAATCTGGCACTGCTTGAACCACCGCCTCCAACTTGTGCTGGATGATGCAATAAAAGAAATACAACAACTCAACCAATTCAAGATCTTCCTTGATAAAATACACACCACTTTCCAGAAATCCTGCAAGAGCCAGAATGACCTTTTCCAAATCTCTGAACAATTGGGCATTGAAATTGTGAAGATTGGCAGAGTTTTGGGACCAAGTTTGGCTGCCTGTAGTTTAATGGCAACCATAGCTGTGTGGCATGCTTATCCAGCGCTACATCAGTTTTTTCTGGGCAATGAAAGATTCCCAGGCACGGCTTCCTGTTTTGAAAATCTACATTTTTTGAAGGATTAGGCCCTCATGATCGATATTCTAAATTTATTTATTTTTATTTTTATTTTATTAAATTTATACCCCGCCCTTCTCCAAAAGGACCCAGGGCGGTGCACAGGAATTTAAAATACAATACAAAATCAGGTAAAAAATGTAAAAAACTTATTTGATACCATCCTGCGCTAAAAACAAATTAAAATCCCCAAATTTAAAACTGTCTAAAATAGTCATTTGTGGAGGTTACACTAGGCCGGCTAAATGGAACAAATGTGTCTTTAAACACTGGCGGAAGAGGCGGAGGTCGGAGATGGTGCAAAGTTCAGGGGGTAGGTCATTCCAAAGGGCAGGGCCCGCCACAGAGAAGGCTCTTCCCCTGGGTGTCGCCAGTCGGCATTGTCTGGCTGACGGCACCCTGAGAAGGCCCTCTCTGTGGGAGCGTATCGGTCTAAGGGATATATGGGGCAGGAGGCGGTCTCGCATATAACTAGGTCCCGGGCCATGGAGCGCTTTAAAGATGGTCGTCAAAACCTTGAAGTGCACCCGAAAGACCACAGGAAGCCAGTGCAGCTCGCGCAGGATTGGTGTTATATGGGAGTGTCTGGGCGCTCCCGTAATCACCCGCGCGGCTGCATTCTGGACTAACTGTAGCTTTCGAGTGCACCTCAAGGGAAGCCCCATGTAGAGAGCATTACAGTAGTCGAGTCGGGATGTCACGAGTGCTTGAGTGACTGTGCGCAGGGCAGCCCGGTCCAGTAAGGGGCGCAATTGGCGCATCAGGCGTACCTGATGAAAGGCCCCCCTGGCCACGGCCGCCACATGGTCCTCCATGGACATCCGGGAATCCAGGAGGACACCCAAATTGCGCGCCCTCTCCACGGGGGCCAGTGTTTCGCCCCCAATGGCCAGAGTTGGAGTAATCTGGCTGAACCAGGGTGCCGGGAGCCACAGCCACTCAGTCTTGGACGGGTTGAGCTTGAGTTTGTAACTACCCATCCAGATCCGTACAGCTTCCAAACACCGGGACATCACCTCGGCGGCATCGTTGGGGTGGTCTGGGGTGGATATGTACAGCTGAGTATCATCAGCGTACAGATGATATCCCACCGCAAAACCACGGATGATCTCGCCCAGCGGCTTCATATATGTGTTGAATAGTAGGGGCGAGAGGACCGACCCCTGAGGAACCCCACATAAGAGGGGTCTCGAGGCCGACCTCTGCCCCCCTGTCAACACATATTGCGACCGACCAGAGAGGTAGGACGAGAACCACCGTAAAACGGTGCCTCCCAGCCCCAACCCCCCCAGTCGGTGCAATAGGATACCATGGTCGATGGTATCAAAAGCTGCTGAGAGGTCTAACAGGACTAGGATAGAGGAATATCCTCTATCCCGCGCCCTCCAGAGATCATCAACCAACGCGACCAATGCCGTCTCGGTGCTGTGACCAGGTCGGAAGCCGGACTGGCGCGGGTCTAGATAATCAATTTCCTCCAGGTGTCGCGGAAACTGTTGGGCCACCACACTCTCAACAACCTTCACTAAAAAGTGAAGGTTGGAGACCGGACGATAGTTCTCTAACAATGCTGGATCCAGGGACGGCTTCTTGAGGAGGGGTCTTACTACCGCCTCTTTCAAGACGGCAGGCAAGGACCCCTCACTCAGAGATGCGTTGACAATGCCCTGGAGCCAGCCTCGTGTCGTCTCCCAGGATGCCAGTACAAGCCAGGAGGGACACGGGTCCAATAAACATGTGGTAGCCTTAAGTCTCTTTGACAACCTGTCCATATCCTCGGTAGTAACAAAGTCAAACTCCTCCCAGGATGGTATCACAAGAACAGCCTCGGACAGTCCGACTGGACCACTCTCGATGGAGGGTAGCTCATTCCGAATCCGAGTGATTTTCTCCTGCAGATAAATCGCAAATTCCTCTGCTCGACCCTGCAAAGGGGCTTCCCGCGGCCTCTGATGAAGGAGGGAGCGGGTCACCCCAAACAGGGCGGCAGGGCGGTTATCTGCGGATGCAATAAGGGTGGCACAATATTCACGCTTGGCCACCCTTATCGCCACTAAGTAAGTCCTAATATAGGTTCTCACTAGTGTTCGGTCGGCTTCGGAGCGAGAGGATCTCCATCTGCTCTCTAGGCGTCTCTTGTGGCGTTTCATCTCCCTAAGCTCCTCGGTAAACCAAGGAGCCTGGGTGGTTTGTCGCCGCAAGAGAGGCCGCAAGGGCGCGACTCGGTCCAAGGCCCCCGTGGCCGCACTTAACCATGCGGCCACTAGGTCCTCAGTCGAGTCGCGGGGCAAGTCCACAGGAATTGGCCCAAGCTCCCTCTGGAACCTTGCCAGGTCCATCAGGAGCCTGGGGCGGAACCATATAGGAATATCAGGCTCCGCCTCCCCGCGGTTAGGTGCGGCGATCGGAAAGTCCAGCCGAAGGAGAGCGTGATCTGTCCATGACAGGGGTGTGATGGCTAAATCCCCTATTCCCAGATCACGACTCCACTGTCCCGAGACAAAGATAAAGTCCAGGGTGTGTCCACCCTCGTGGGTAGGGCCTAAAACTACCTGGGTCAGGTCCATGGCTGTCATGGAAGCCATGAACTCCCGACCTGCACCAGAGGTTTCGCCTACCGACGGCAGGTTGAAGTCCCCCATGACCAAAAGTCTGGGGGTCTCAACCGCCGCCTCGGCTATCACCTCTAGGAGCTCAGGCAGGGCTGTTGTTGCATAGCAAGGAGCCAGGTATACAACTAACACGCCCAACTGCCTCCCTAGGCCCCACTTCACGAGGAGGGACTCACACCCGGTCGTCTGAGGGATCGTGGTCTCCTTCGGCTCAAGACCTTCCCTAACCATAATCGCCACCCCCCACCCCTCCCTAGGGCCCTAGGCTGATGGAAGGCTCGGTAGCCTGGTGGGCACATTTCCACGAGGGGTAATCCTCCCTCGTGGCCCAACCAGGTTTCCGTGATACCCACCAGGTCCGGGTCCCCCTCTGACACAAGGTCATGGATGAGGGGGGCTTTTTGTACCACGGACCTGGCGTTGCATAACATCAGCCTAGGGCCCCGGGTCTGTGGTTCTTGCCCACCTAGTCTGCGATTGGAGTATGGGGGGTTGGAGCGCGTGACCGCCCGTAACCAGCGGCCACGGGCCTCCAACCGGTAATGTCCATCCCGTCTCCCACCGCCCCTGCCCCTCCCCAAGACCGAACTGATGGGAAATACCTCAGTGGAAACGACCCCCCCTTCCCCCTCCTCCGTTTCTCTACTTCCGCCGGCCGGCCTTATAATTTGACGTCCCCCCACCTGACTATCCCCTCCCTCCTCCCTGGAACCCCCTAAAAGCCAAATTAAAAAGTTAAAAAGGAACCCCCTGAGTTTGCGCTTCGCCCACCTCTCAGGAACAATAAGTCCATCCTCGAGGTGGGCCCGTGTTAGGCTAGGGGGCCAGGCCTGCGAGAGGGGAGACTCTCGCGGGCAAAGGAGGTCACGCCTTGAATACATTTCTGGGGAACACGAAGGTTGCATAGACCAAGGGGAATGTAGTTGCAAGTTAAAGTTAAAGTTAAAACAGAGTCCAGATAAAGTGCTGATGTAAAGTGACAGTGTAAAGTGCAAATAGATATAATAGGAGATGATAAATCCATAGGGGTAGGAGGAGTAAAGTCAAACAGTAAAAAAGTCCGGCAGATGGGGAAGATCACAATTCAGCCCCTTTAAAGGGCCCCGTCCATCTGCCCTCTTCAGCCACACAGGCCTCAGTCTGCATTTAGTGCCATGCAGCTAGATGGTCCACCGCACGGCCTGATGATAAATGCTTGCCATGTGCAGGCTCGGCTTACCTCCTCCAGTCCCATGCACTCACTCCAAGTCCTCCTCGGCCAAAGTTCCACCACTCCACGACCCGGCTGCTTGGCTGCTTGGCCTCCTCTTCCTTCCATTCGCTCCTTCTTTCCACTTAATTCACTCCTTCCTTCTGCTTCTGTTTCCATTCCATTCCTTCTTTCTCCTTCTCCTTTCTCCTTCTTTCTTCCCATTTCTTTCCAATCTCTCCTCTCCTTCTTTCCTTCTTTCTCCTTTCTCCTTCTTTCACCTTCCCGTCCTCTCTCCTCACGTTTCCTCTCTTCCAGTCTCTCCTCTCACATCCTCTCTCCTTCCTCTCACCTCCTCTCTCCTTTCCAGCTTCTCCATCCACAGCCGTTGTTCTCAGTCGCTCCTGCCGCTCCAGCCCCGGATCAGGTAGGGGAACACTCGGGTCGTGGTTGGATGTAGGTTGCATGGTCCGCCATCCACTCGTGCAGCCCGATGGAAAATCCTCCCTTCTGCCCGGCCATTTGCTTGCCTCCAGCGTCCCGGCTTCGCAGGCCTACCTCCTCCTGCTTCCTGTCGCGCCAGGGACGCGCTAGGCCGAAACAGGCCGATTCGGGCCTTCTCTTCGCTCTTCGCCCCGCCGTCACACACTCGGCTCGCCCTCCGTCTCCAAACGGCCTGGTGTGACGGCTGGCATGTAATCTTGCTGGGCCAGCCCTCGAAGACGGTCAGTGAGGACTGGCGACATTCCCCTGGGGCAAAACAACCCCCGGGCCCCGTACTGCACTCAAAACCGGACCTCCATCTCGCGCATGCGCAAACTTGAACTTGTTCAAAATGAGATTTTTCTTCTGTCAAATGCCCTGCAAGGGAGAATCACAGATATCATCAAGGCCAAAAAATTAGTATTGCGAACAATTAAAGCATTTGAAGTGCTTAGACAGGGAAAGGGCACATATGAAAAAAACATTGATGCAATGCTAGCTACACAAGCCTTCAAAAACATAAAATTAGCTCCAAATCAACAATTTGTTGCCCTTCCTCGTGAAAAGCTTTTGTCAAGCATCACCACCAATTTGAATAAAAGGCTGATGGATTGCGACCATCTAAAAACGGGTAGCCAATTGCCAGCCGCAAACAAGTTACACTTTATCACATATTTGGAGCCAGATTACTGGAACATTGAAGTTGTAGTCATTCCATGGGCAGAAGCAGAGGCAGCATTGATTGAATTTGGTGAAATTTTTAATTATGAAATTAATTTGAACGACTACAGAGATTTTTTGGAAAATGTGCTCAAAAATCCAAACAAGTACAAAATTCCTGAAGGTATCAGAAAAGCTAGAGATATTGTCAGCACAATTGCTGTTAGTTCAGCAGAGGCGGAAAGGGGGTTCTCAAAAATGAACCTCATATGTTCAGAGCAAAGAACTTGCCTAATTGTTCCAAACGTAAGTAATCTGATGACGATAAGTGTTGTTGACATGCCTGTTGAGAGATGGGACCCAATTCCTGCAGTGAAAAAGTGGCTCAGAGCACACCATCACACGGCTGATGATCCATGAGTAAAGACCAAGAAAAGTGCAACTGAGGAGTCTGGAAGCCTAAGAACAATCTGGAAATATCTTCAACCAGAAAACCAATAACACAAGTAAATACTTGAGTGTATCTCTTTTCATTGTGTTATTCTTATGTAAGGTGTAAGTGCATGCAATTAAAGTCTTCCTTTCTGTGTCTGTTCTTTGTGCAGGTTATTGGAGCAAGGTGGTGGTGCAGAACACCGGCAAGGCAGTCATCTTCCCTCTGTAAGTAGCAGTTTCATTGCTTTGTGTGCTGGTTTCATCCTTACTGTAGTGCATGCAAATTGAAGAGTTCATTTCTGTGTCTTTTTGTGCAGGTCAGTGATATTGAAGACTGGCAAGGACAGTCATCTTCCTTCTGTAAGTAGCTCTTTCTGTAAGTAGCTCGTTTCTGAGATTATACCTACCTACCTACCAGGTGTGGGTTTCAAAATTTTTGGAACAGGTTCTGTGGCTTGCTGGCCATGTGACCGGGTGGGAGTGGCTTGCTGGCCATGTGACCGGGTGGGAGTGGCTTGCCGGCCATGTGACCGGGTGGGAGTGGCCAATTTGGAAAATGTGAAACTCACTTAACAATGGTCTTGGTTAGCAACCAAACTTTTGGGCTTAATTGTGGTCATAAGTTCTCTCTCTCTCTCTCTCTTTTTCTTTCTTTCCTTCTGTCTTTCTTTCTCTCTTTCTCTGTCTCTCTTTCTTTCTCTGTCTCTTTCTTTCCTTCCCTCTTTCTTTCTCTCTCTCTCTTTATTTCTTTCTCTTTCTCTCTTTCTTTCTTTCTCTCTTTCTTTCTCTTTCCCTCTTTCTCTCTCTTTCTCTCATTTTTTCTTTCTTTCCCTCTTTCTCTCTCTCTTTATTTCTTTCTCTTTCTCTTTCTTTCTTTCCCTCTTTCTCTCTCCCTCTCTTTCTCTCTCTCTCTTTCTGTCTCTTTCTTTCTTTCCCTCTCTCTCTTTCTTTTTTTCTCTTTCTTTCCTTTGTCTCTTTCTTTCTCTTTTTCTCTGTCTGTCTTTCTTTCTCTCTCTCCCACTTTCTTTTTCTTTCTTTCTCTTTCTCTCTCTCTCTTTCTTTCTCTTTCTCTTTTTCTTTTTCTTTCTCTTTCTTTCCCTCTTTCCCCCCCTCTCTTTCCCTATTTCTCTTTCTCTCTCTCTCTTTCTTTCTTTCCCTCTTTCTCTCTCTCTCTTTCTTTCTCTCTCTCTTTCTCTTTCTCTCTTTCTGTCGCTTTTCTTTCTCTCTTTCTCTCTCTCTTTTTTCTCTTTCTTTCCTTTCTGTCTCTCTTTCTTTTTTCTCTCTTTCTCTCTGTCTGTCTTTCTTTCTCTCTTTCTTTCTCTCTCTCCCACCTTCTTTTTTTCATTCTCTCTCTCTGTTTCTCTCTCCTTTGTTTGCCCATCTGTCACTCTGTGTGTGTGTGTGTGTGTCTGTCTGTCTGTCTCGCATTCAGGCACTTAAATCACTCATTTTGTGTCTCTGTCTATCTTTCTCTCCCTCCCTCCCACTCTCTGTCTCTGTGTGTGTCTGTCACTCTCTGGTTACCCCTCCCTCCCTGTCTCTCTCTGTGTCTGTGCCTCTGTCTGTCTGTCGTCGTCCCCGCCCCGCCCCCACCTCCGCGGAGCCTCCTCAGCCCGGGTCACTTGCCTTAGCCTGCCCCAGCTGCCCGGCTGCCCGCCGTGCTTGGTCGCTCTCTCTCTCGCTCAGGCTCCTTCCAGGAGCTGAGAAGCCTCCGTGTGTGTGTGTGTGAGGAACGGCAGCCCCTGGAAATGATGAGTGGCCAGCATGCCGGCTGTGGAGGGAGGGAGGGGGAGGGAGGAAGGGAATCGCGCGCTCTGCCCAGGGGGCTGCCCCCTCCTCCTCCTCTCTGCAGCGGCGGCGGCAGGGGCTGGGGCGGCGCGTCGCTGAGGGAAAAAGAAGACAACGCAGCCGCCTTGCTTGCTTTCCTGCCTGCCCGCCCAGCTGAGGGAGCAGCAGTTAGCAGCGGCGGTTAGCCCCCCCCCCCGGCGTCCAGCGATTTTAGCGTTGGCTGGGCGGCGGGGGGGGGGCGAGGACGAACGCGGAGGACTTACTTCCGGGTCCACGGTCGAAAGGGAACGCTCGGGATCGGGAAATTTGACGAAAGGGCTCACGCGATCCCGGGCGAACCCTTAGAAACCCACCCCTGCTACCTACCTACCTACTGTATTTCTCCCTCTATCCCTCTACCTACCTACCTACCTACCTACCTACCTACCTACCTACCTACCTACCTACCTACCTACCTACCTACCTACCTACCTACTGTATTTCTCCCTCTCTCCCTCTACCTACCTACCTACCTATTGTATTTCTCCCTCTCTATTCCTCTCCCTCCCTACCTACCTACTGTATTTCTCCCTCTCCCTCTCTCCCTCTCTCCACCTACCTACCTACCTACCTACCTACTGTATTTCTCCCTCTCTCCCTCTACCTACCTACCTACCTACCTACCTACCTACCTACCTACTGTATTTCTCCCTCTCTATCCCTCTCTGTACCTACCTTGGGGGAGGGGCCGCAAAGGGGAGGGGGGCGAGTGAGCGAGTGAGGGAAACACACAGAAGAGCTGCAGTTTTACATTTGTGTGGCATGTACCTGGCACCAGTGTGCCATCCACACAATCTGTACGTATCATTGGTGTTGCACTTGTAAGGAACGTTGTGTGAAAATTTGGTGGCGATTGGTGCAGTAGTTTCTGAGATTAGCGGTTTTGAACAAACTCATAGTTTACTTTTTATTTATATAGATTAACATTTTCAAAATATTTTTTCTCCAATTTTATCAGGATTGTTTTGAATAAAAACTATAATCTTGGTAATATGTTCATCTTAATTGTTGCTATTCTTCCTATTAACGGTAATTGCAAATTTTTCCATTTCTCCAACTCTATCTGTCAGGTTCTGTTCTTCATCCAGGTTCTGGATGAAGAACAAAGACTCAGGACACAGATGTTAGGTTAAATTCCTTGTTTATCCAAGCCGGTACTAACTGACCACCACTTTGCAAGACAAAGGAAATAATTGTTAGAGCTAACGCTCTGTGCTCCCCCCACCCCACCCCAATTTATGAGCCTTCCATCCAGCTCCACCTATGCTCGTGCTTCTCATCACGTGATCTGCCCCACCCATGGGCCATCCTCCCTCACAACTGATGCTCCCCTCCCCCCCCAAGCAGTTAAATGTAAACACTGCTTCCTGCATCCTATTATCAAATGCCCATCATCCAGCTGGCTGCCACAACTGCTGCAAACTTCTGGGTTGATGTCCCAGCTGGTCAGCGCTTGCCATGTCCTCTCTCCCTGGCAACCATGTGGAGAGGCTGCTTCAGTGCTCCTGTCTCGATGTACAGCTGAGGAGGGAGATGTCTGGGAGCTTCTCATGCCAGCCACAGCCGCAGAGAGACATGACTTCTGGGAACAGGTGAGATGCAGTGTTTCAATGTGTGGCATGTTCCCTGTCAGAATGGCAGATGGATGGGAATACCGAGGCTGACATGTGGCCCCCTCTATCACGGAGACTGTGTCTGCAACACAAAGATTACGGTGAGTGGTCATGGAAGAGAAGGGCCCCAGCTTCCCTGGGTACCCGCGGTGGAACCTGGCAACCAGCTGCGGAGCATTCACATCGAGGCTACGCACCCACAAGGCCTCGACGAGAGGGTACCCCTTCCATAAGATCAATTTTTTAATTTTTTTTTAATTTTCATACAAATAACCACATGTATACTATTACATAGCCAACACTATTTTATATTATTCAATATTATGTCAATTCGTCTTGCCATCAACCCATCATTGCCATCATTGGCTCTTCTGCTCTCCATACACCATATTTATACTCTATCCATCGCTTTCTTCTCCCTCTCTCTTCCTTCCTACCTCCTTTCTTCCCTCTGTCATCCTTCTCTTCTCTACTTCCCATTCCTCTCTCCTTCTCCTCTCTCCTCTTTCTACTCCTTCTTTCTCTCCTCCTCTCCCCCCACTCTCCTAACCCTCTCTTCTTCCTCTTGCCTCTCTTCTCTCTTCTACACTCTTCATCTCATTTGCATGGTGTATTTCAGCATCTGAGCGGGCTCCATGTAATGTTGATGGTGTTAGTAATTTCATTTCAATAAACATCTTTCATATTAATAATTTTAACATATATCCTCCTTTTAAAAAAAAGTATACATATATAGCAATTATATTTTTAAAACACCCCCCCAACTTATTTTTTGGCCGAAGTGTGGACCTGGTTACAATTTCCAGCTATTCTCATCATAATATTGCATACTTATCCATCATTACATGCCCCAAATTTTTAGTTCTCTCCTTATAATCTCAGTAATTTTCCATTACAAATGTCAACTCTCCGTGTTGACATTTCACACATACCATTGGTGGAGCCGGATCTGAGATTACAGTAGCTGGTTTGAGATGGGTGTATCTTTTGGGTAACATGATTTATGACACAGACTGAGGGGAGGAAAGGAACAGGGACAAAGTTCAGAAGCAGATAAACAAAGCAAAGAAATGGCTGCGAATAAATCTTGCCTAATGAATAAAGCCTAATGAAGCTGTTAATAAACCACAGGTTTTTGTATTAAAACATTGGCTCAATTATGAATCAGTTACGGCATCGTTAGGAAACTTTACAAGTATATTTCAAGTTCCCCCTCCATTTTTCCATATTTTACTTAGCTTACATTTAATTATCTTTTAATTACAATCCTTGCTATTCAATTCTTATTACAATTCCATTAATCTGCTATATAACATGACAAGCAATATGCACCTCACTTATATTCATCCTCTTAAAACTTCTATATGTATCCATATTCTAAATATTTTGACTTATATTTAATTATGTTTTCATTATCATATTCAATCAATTAGCAACTCAGTTTAACTACAATGTAAAAGAGCACATCGCATACCTCTCATTTATATTCTGTTGCATTATGATACTGCATCACGTGCTCAGCATTTCTGTTAGTGTAGACTGGTTCTGACCGGTTGGACATAAACAAGGAAGCTAGCATGAAAACTCACTAGTCATACCCTCTGACACCTGACACCTTGGAGAAAAGTTCCCACCTTCTTGCAATGTGCTAACTATCAACAAAGAGCACGTGACTCCTATTCTACTGTGTGAATTTCCTTATATGGTCATGATTTATGTATTGTTTACCTATGACGATGTATGCTTAACCCTGCCTTCTGATAAAGTTAATAAAAAGGCCTGCGGACCTTTGTCCGTCGCGCAGTCCCATTTCGTTCAGAGAAGATCTGGTGTCGTGTTCTTTTCTCCCTCATCCGTGGGCCGGCCCGCCTGATAACGGCGTGAAAGTTATCACAACATTTGGTAACCCCTTGACGTGATACCATTCATCATTTTCTCGCGACAGTTCTCTTCATAAGTATGGGGAGTGGTTTTTCTAAGAAACAGATCCGACACATCTGTGAATTAGGAGACCTTCTGAAGGCTTCCAAAATTATTCTTTCTGATAAGGGCACTCCGTTGCCTCAAATTACAAAGGCTCAACTAATTGAACTCCTAAAATATGTTTGGCTTAAATGTCCGGTCTATCCTGCAGATGGATCAACAAAAGTAACAATCTGGAATAGAATCTTAAAATATCTGAATGAGCCGCCAAAAGCTCCTCAAAGCAGGGAGTGGTTGCCACAGTAACATCGGCTACCCCCCCTTACAAGCCTGAATTACCATCAGCATCGTCTCTTCCTGCTATAAAAAAAAAAAAAGCAGGGGGAGAGGAATTTACACCTCTTCCAGCTATCAGGAAGAGTCTGTGTTGGGTTTTGATTTTGCTGCATACTTGAATCCTTTTCGCAAGCGTTATCTATTGCCTTTAATAAATCATTGCATGGATGATGTTTTAATTGGAACTTCAAAAGACAACACCTAATTGGCTTTCAGGAATGTAAAAGGATTTATTGCTTAGGAAAATTACTGTCAGGGTCCGCTTCTTCGAATACTCAAGAAAGACCACACTTAATCATAGTTTAGAATGAATAAGGTTACTTTTACTGAATACAGAAGAACAGCGAACCAAGGTCAAGCAGGAAGTGACTAGTTTAGGCGCGAAGCGTATATATCAAAGCTTAAGCCCACCCCAATAACCCATGCCCCCCCACAGCGGTGTCCAATGCATATTCCTCCAGGACATCAGGTGGGCCTTACGTCCAACGCCATCATCAGAATGGAATGCGATACCGTTAGGTTAGAGATAACACTGGCCCGTACCATCTTCCACCAGCACTCATAGTTAAACCCGTAACCCCAGCCTCCCCGTTTCCATGGCAGCCAAGCAGCAGCAAAGCGAAGGCAAAGCGAAGGCTGACATCCGGACCTCCTCCAGAAGCAGGGGATTTAGTTCTGCAAAATAGACAACAATAGACACACAACAACAAATAGAAAAGGGGAGAAAAAAAATGTTAGGGCTTGGTTGGATATTTAGCATAAAATTGTCGTAGTAGCTTTGGGGCTTTTAGATGCTGCTTATCCACCCATTCATTATGGGATGGGGGAAAATCTTTCCACATTACAAGATACTGAATTTTATTTCTATGCACTCTGGAGTCTAAAATGTCCCGGACTTCATAGTGTTGTTGTCCGTCCACAAGTAGGGGTGCAGGGGCAGCAGGATGAGGCTTACGAAGATGTGATGAGCGCTCAGGTTTCAGCAGGTGGACATGGAAGACTGGGTACAGACGACGGTAGGTTTTTGGTAGGTCCAAACGAACAGAGACAGAACTGATTATTTTTGTTATTGTGAAAGGACCTACAAACTTAGGGCCTAGTTTCTTGCATTTCTGCGGACTGTCCAAATGCTTAGTAGAAACATATACTCTATCCCCGACTTTGTATTCTGGTGGAGCGGCCCGTTTTTTATCGGCATAAAACTTATGAGATTGATGAGCATCATCCAATGTTTTACTTATGATGGGCCAAACCGAAGACAATTTACCACTCCAATCTGCCAGAGAACGAATCGCAGGAGGGTCGTGCGGCAGCTCAGGGATAGGTACAAAGTCCTGACCATAAATTACTTTGAATGGGGTCATTCCAGTACTTGTATGAACCGAGTTATTATATGCCACCTCAGCATGTATCAGAAGATCAGCCCAATCATCCTGTTGAAAGTTTATAAAACAACGCAGGTATTGTTCCAGGACGGAATTAGCCCTCTCACAGGCCCCATTAGTCTGCGGGTGGTAGGAGCTCAAGCCCTGGGAGGAGCCAATCAATCTCAAAAACTCCTTCCAAAACTGCGAAGTAAATTGAGTACCTCTATCAGAGATGATACGCTTGGGAACTCCGTGCAACCGATAAATGTGAGCAAGGAAAAGCTTAGCCAAAGACTTAGAAGACGGAATCTTGGAGCACGGTACAAAATGAACTTGCTTGGAGAACAGGTCAGTAACCACCCAGATGACAGTATAGCCTTGGCTACTTGGAAGGTCGACAATAAAGTCCATAGACATTTCCTTCCAAGGAGCCTCCGGTCGCGCCACAGATTGGAGGAGACCATGGGGTTTTCCCGGGGCACGTTTAGAAGCAGCGCAAACAGGACAGCTGGCGATATAGGATTCAACGTCCCTTTTGAGGGAAGGCCACCAAAATTGGCGTTTAACTAAATGTATAGTCTTTACAAAACCAAAATGTCCAGCTAGTCTAGAGTCATGCGCCCGCTGTAAGACAAAAGGCCGCAGGGTAGCGGGAACATAAATCTTCGAACCAATCCATGGTAGATCATCCCTGATAGTGCAGTCAGCAGAGTGCGTGGAATACCACTCATCGGTAAGTAGTTCCGACTTTATCCTAGCAATTAGTTCTTCAGGTGGGTCAGCTTGGATCGTGGATTGACCCCTGGTCGTGACGGGAGTAGCCATTAACGTAAGCGGTATTACAGGCTGAACAACCGTGAGTTTAGAACTGTCATATTGAGGCAGTCTGGAAAGAGCATCAGCCATGAAATTCTTCCCTCCAGGAATGTACTTGAGAGTGAAGTTGAAACGATGAAAGTAGTGAGCCCAACGTAGTTGCTTTGGGGACAATTTGCGGGACGTCGTGAGAGCCTCCAGATTTTTGTGGTCAGTCCAAACCTCAAACGGGTGAGGAGCTCCCTCAAGAAAATGATGCCAGGTCATGAGGGCCCAGCGGACAGCAAAAGCTTCTTTTTCCCAAATCGCCCATCTGCGTTCAGTGTTGGATAATTTACGGGAAGTGTAAGCACAAGGTTGTAGTTGGCCCTGTTGGTTCCGTTGCAACAGGACAGCACCTACAGCCACATCGCTTGCGTCGGCTTGAATAACGAAGGGGGAGTTGACGTCAGGATGTTTCAGAACAGGTTCTGCTGCAAATAAGCGTTTAAGTTTCTCAAACGCGGCTTGGCACTCCTTGGTCCAATTCAGAGGAGAGCCTGGTCGAGGTTTGCCGTCCCCGTTCGTTTTGAGTAGGTTCGTGATGGGTAACGCAATGCTAGCAAAAGAAGGTATAAATTGGCGATAAAAGTTAGCGAAACCCAAAAAACTTTGTAATTGTTTACGAGTGTGCGGTGGAGCCCACTCCGTGACAGCATTCACTTTGGCAGGATCCATTTCAATGCCTTCTGAAGAAATGCGATAACCTAGGTAATCAATTTTTTCTTGGTGAAACTCACATTTAGAAAGTTTAGCATAAAGTTCAGCAACGCGAAGCTTCCGCAAAACAGAGCGGACTAGTTTAATGTGTTCCTCACGTGTTCTTGTGTATATGACGATGTCATCAAGATAAACGATAATGCCCTTGTACAGGTGCTCGTGGAGAACGTCATTGATCAGCTGCATAAAGACCGAAGGCGCTCCTTGCAGACCAAAAGGCAAAACATTAAATTGAAAGCACCCTAAAGGGCAGTTAAAAGCAGTCTTCCACTCGTCTCCTTCCTTAATTCTCACTCTGTAATAAGCCTCTCTCAAATCAAGTTTAGTAAAAATCCTGCCTGAAGCAAGATGAGCCAGCATGTCTTTCATGAGTGGGAGTGGGTAGACATTGTGTTCACAAATAGCATTAAGATATTTGTAATTTTGAACCAAACGAAGAGTGCCATCTTTCTTCTCTCTAAACATTACTGGGGCGGCTACACGTGGTCTGGCAGGTTCAATGAAACCCCTCTTCAGATTCTTGTCTATGAAACTGCGAAGCTCATCCATTTCACGGGGTGTCATAGAGTAAATGCGGGGTTTTGGAAGCTGCACCCCTGGGAGGAAGTCAATAGAGCAGTCTGTGGCACGGTGGGGTGGAAGAGTGTCACAGGATTTTTCACTGAAAACATCCTTAAGGTCCCAATACTCCTCAGGGATTTTTTCTTCACCTGGAATGACTTCAGGGGCCGGTAGGGCTACGGTGGAACCCACAGGTTCAATGATGGGTGCCAGATTAAGTAGGAGACCATCAGTGGGGTTTGGGGTCGGGGGGGCAGTCCTCAATGGAGGGGGGTTCAGGCAGCATCAAAGGGATACGAACCCATCCTTCCTGCCAGTTAATCAGAGGATTCCATTTACATAGCCAGTTAATACCCAAAATAACAGCGTTATCAGCAATGGGTGCAACAATGAAGTTGATAGTTTCATTATGGGTGTCACCAATAGACACTTGAATTGGTTCAGTGACATATGATGCTGGATTTCCCCCTGCTACGGAGCCATCCATTTGGCAGAATGCGATTGGGACTTTAAAATTCTTTAGGTGGAAACCCATGTACTGTACTAATTCCTGACTGATTAAGCAACGTGAACAGCCAGAATCTATAAGAGCCTGTATTTTGCAGTTGCGCCCACTATTTATTTATTATTAAATTTATACCCCGCCCTTCTCCAAATGGACCCAGGGCAGCGCACAGGGATGTTAAAATAGATACAAAATATATAAAATATATCAAGATGGAGCCAGAAGCTGTAAAGGAATAGTAAGGGGCCCAGAATGGGGACTCACCCAATTTTCGTCCGAGGAGGAGGAGTCTTCCCAATTGTCAACTTCCTTGTTCTGTCGATCACCGCCAGAGAGATCCAGAGGCTCTGCTCCAATCATCACTGGTTTAGTGCGCACGCTCGGAGCTTTCGCTGGTTTCTTCCCCTCAGTAGAAGAATGCGGGCGTGGTGATTGTTTCATTCTGCAGTTATTGGCCCAGTGTCCCTCCTTTCCACAGCGGAAACAAGCACCAGAACGAGTAGGCGTAGATCTGCGATCTTTACTTTGTTTTTGGGGATCTCTCTCATACGCTTGGGGAGCACTTTGGGATTTCTTCTCAAAGTGGGAAAGAGGTTTTGACCGAGCTTGATCCAAGTCAACATCGCCCGCGAGCTGAAACCAATCTTCTAAGGATTGTGGCGTACGCCGATTAACGCAAGTCTCATACAGGTGGGAGTCTAAACCTTCAGTGTAAATATCAATTAATGCGGCTTCACTCCACCCCCTCATATAAGCTGAAAGTTCCTGAAAATGTTGCGTATATTCCTGAACAGATCTATTGCCCTGGCGCAGGTTTCTCATTTCCATTCTTGCCTTTCTTTCAATACGGGGGTCTTCAAATCTCCTTCTAAGAGCAGTCATAAATCCATTAAAATTCCTCAACAGCGGGGAATGATTATTATGCAAGGACACCAACCACTTAGAGGCTGTGTTTTCCAACGCCATGGAGACAATTCTTATCCTTGCCTCATCCCTTAAGTCACTGGCATATTGCTTTACAAAATTGCTGACATGCAGTAAAAAGAAACCCAACTCCTCAGCATCACCGCCAAATTTAACCCCCAGAGGGGGAAGTCTTGACGACCGACGGGGGGGGGGGGAGTGGGCTCTCCTCTTTGTGATTCTCTAGGGGTATCCACAGGGGGTTGAGGACTCGCTCCTCTCGGTTCTTGGGAGGTGGCTTCCTTCTCTTTTATTCCTTCCCCTTCCAGCATGTTATCTATGGTTTCTTTCCTGTCTTCTGCTTGACGCAGCAAATCTCTTGCCATATCTCTTTTTTTTTTATATTGAAAAAGTTTTATTGGTTTTACAGTTTTTTCCAATAGGGTAGGGTAAGGGATACAAAGAAATTTTGAGAGCTTTCGCGTCGAAGTCGTCGGCCCTTCCGGGGATTCATAATAAATCATTAACAAAAAACATTTTTCATAATACTACAAAGTGAAAACAAGTACATATTTCTAAGTTCTCAGTTCTATGCTGTCAGTCATTTGCAAAAATCCAGAACACATGTTATACAATATTACTCAAAAAATCAAAGCAAAGTTATTTTTTAGATCTAAGTCTCTTAGCAATTGTGTCTTCTATCCCTCCTTCCAGGCCCCCAGCGGGCGGGGCCGTGGCCCCCCCTGCCCCCCCTGGATCTTCCCCCAGGACAGAGGAATGTTTTTTAAGAAAGGCTTCCGCCTCAGCAACTGTTTTAATCCTCACTCTTCCTCCTTCCCAGAACACCAGCATCCCTTCGGGCATCACCCACTTGAACCAGATCCCGTGATCAAACAATTTTTTGGACAAGAAGGAAAATTTCCTTCTCGCTTCTCTAATCTTTCTTGGGATCTGCTTCAAGATGGCAACCTCCTTTTGTTGGTAAAGCAACGGTCCTCCTCTTTGCACCTTCAAGATTTCCTCTCTGGTTGACCTTCTAACAAATTTAACATGTATCTCTCTTGGTACTTCATTTATCCTGGCATATGCAGAGTTTATTCTGTAAGCTAGGTCAATGTCCCCTCTGATCTCATCCTTAGGTTTATGTAAATAATCTGCTATAATTGTACTCATGAGTTCAGGGAGACATTCACCAGGTTCCTCAGAAATGTTCTGAAATCTTAAAAAATATCTCATCCTTTCCATATCAATCCTAGACACATGCCCATTTATTTCTACAACCTCATTAGTAACATTTTTAATCTCTCCCTTAGCCCCAGCCAGCCCCCCTTCCAGCTCTTCATTCTTCTGTGTGTTCTCCAGCACTTGTTTCCGTGTGTCCAGTAGCTCCTTTTTAAAGTTAATGTTTTCTTCTCTCTGGGCCTTGATTTCTTGCACCAAAGTTTGTATAACAGATTCAAGAGAAGCCATCCTTAGTTCCAAGCCTGCCAGATCTGATTTTTGTGCCATGATTCACTGTTAAAGTCGATGCCACTAAAATGGCGTTTTTTGGGTGGGGCCGTTGAGGCAAATCAGGAGCTAGAAGTTCAAATCAGGATTGTGAAAAGTTCAGGAACCAAAAGAGAAACAGTTTTCCAGATCAAAAATTATAATAACGAAGGCACTCCAGAAAAGAAATCACATAGTCCAAAAAATTTTTTCTTCTTTAATAACAGGAAGTCCAAATCACAAAGCAATGCTGGAAATTTTCCATAAGTAAAATAGTCATTCAGGGACAAAGAGAAGCCACCTTCCACCGCCCAGACTCAGAGCCAGAAGGAGAGAGTAGTAAAAAAAAACATTGTTTCAAGCCAGCCAGACCTAGATACTTTGTTGCAAAGCCAACCGCAGATCACTTTCCCTTGCTGCAAACAGTCCGGATTGAAGATATCCGCTTCCTCGCAACGAGGAGCCATTTTCAAGTGCCGCTTTGAGTCCGAGGGGGGGTTTAACAAGCAAACACCCCCCTCCAAGATCTTTCAGCCCAGGCTGACAGCAGAGAAAAAAAAATGTTTAAAAGCACTCACTTTCCCCTTCGCAGCCGAAGCCCCGGGAAGCCTTCCGACTCAGCCGTTCAGCTCTCTCCATGGTAAAAAAGCGATGCCGCCCTCCGTTGGCGAAGGGGAAACCCCCCGCAGCATGTCCTCCTCCACCTGAGCCGAAGACAAGGGTCGCTTCCCCACTGGGGGGGCGCGACCCAGGCAAGCCGGCCCTACGGGAGACCCCCCAAAAAACGGGGCGTCTCGCCCCCGCGGGGGGGCAGGAAAAGAAACAAAGCGGCGGACGAACCCTAGGCTCGCCCATCGCCGCTGGAGCCGGAACCGGAAGTCTCTTGCCATATCTCTTAAGTCCCTCTCTTCCTTTAGCAATTCTGTTATGGAGGGCGGTTGGTAAGCGTACCGGCGCCTTGTGGTCATGACCCCCGAGCCGATATCATCCGTCATCCCCACTCCCTCAGACCAGCGATGACTTGATAAACCTTCTTGGGGGGGTGGCTCTAAGTTAAGGCCCGCTAAAAAGTCCATCACTGACCTCGAATCCTCCTTTTGGGCTGCGGGGTGAGAGGCGGCCTCTCCCATCGGCTCGTCTTTCGCAGGCTCCGACATTAGGTTTTGGAGTGTAGTGACTTCCTGCTTTATGTCAGGGTCCGCTTCTTCGAGTACTCAAGAAAGACCACACTTAATCATAGTTTAGAATGAATAAGGTTACTTTTACTGAATACAGAAGAACAGCGAACCAAGGTCAAGCAGGAAGTGACTAGTTTAGGCGCGAAGCGTATATATCAAAGCTTAAGCCCACCCCAATAACCCATGCCCCCCCCACAGCGGTGTCCAATGCATATTCCTCCAGGACATCAGGTGGGCCTTACGTCCAACGCCATCATCAGAATGGAATGCGATACCGTTAGGTTAGAGATAACACTGGCCCGTACCATCTTCCACCAGCACTCATAGTTAAACCCGTAACCCCACCCTCCCTGATTCCATGGCTGCCAAGCAGCAGCAAAGCGAAGGCAAAGCGAAGGCTGACAATTACACTGTATGAATGTTATAACTTTTTTCTTTAGTTTGTGTCTTTGTTTAAATGTACATAAAAGTTGGGATATGTTACTTGGAAGTTTACAATGTTGCTAGATATAAGGCTATAGAGTAATAGGAATTTTGAACATTAAAGATTTTTTGTATATAAGTAAGGATAATGCACCTTTGAATTTTGTAGAATTTTCCTTCCATGTCCTTTGCACATGTGTATGGAAATTCTCTCTTAGAACTTTAACTTTGATCAAAGCATAAAGTGTGTTCTCTTTGTTATTCAAGCCTCCGTTTAAGTCTCTTGTTTGGCTTATTGTGACTTGAACGTTTTCTATGGGTTTCAATGAATTTTCACCCAATGTGATTTCTTAAGGGTAGCCACATCTGGCTTCCCATACAGCTGAACCCCTTTGAGGTTCGGCAGGCATTCAACATGGTGGACTGGATACACTGGCGTGGGCCACAGACGATGTCAAAGAGCGCTCCTGGTCACTTTTGGACCAGTGACATGGGCTTGGCTGGACACCAGCAGATCCTGAATCCATCCAGTCCTGAATGCCAAAGAGGCTTGAAGAAGATTGTACTGTGCTAGGTGAATAGAGATTTTTTTTTCTTTTGGGGAAAAAGGGGAGTGTGTGAAAGGAGGCCTTCGACATGTATGAGTATATCTAATCTGTGTTTTCAGTAAGATCAGCCAGAAAGGATTGCATTGAAAGGTGTGTGTCTGTTGGAATAAATGTGAAACTTTTTAATTGTAAGGGAGTGGTCAGACCAAACCCAGAGTCTGCAAAAATGGACGCTCTGGTTGTTGCGTTGCAAATAAATCCCCCACTTCCTGCTTCTTTTTGTGCCCCACCGGAATTTGCTTTACTTGTGGGAGGACTGGCCATTTTAAAAATCAGTGCCGCCTTCCAGGTGGGGGTGAGGGAGGAGCCCTAAGACAGCATAGATCTTTCGACTCCTTCCGCCCCAATACTGTTTGCTCATGTTGCAAAAAACTTTTGAAATGAGCAGAAAAACTGCAGCCCCCCTTAATGGGAAAGTGGGAGGGGATGCTCTCACTGGAGCTTCTCTCTCTCCCTTTCACTCACACACAGTCAAAACAAGCAGATACCCACACATCCTTTTGCCCACTTCCCCCCCTCTTGCCTGCGTCTCTCTGAAGAATAACACAGAGGGAAGAGGAGGACAGAGGGAGGGGTGAAATCACACAGGCCAGACATAACACACACACACATCTTTAAGGGGAGTCAAAGTACATTCGCATTAATTTTATCATCAACATACCCACATTTACATACAAATAATCCCATTTCACTCTTTTTTCATGCAATTCAATCATTATAACCATTTTAATGAGCTGTATGATATTTCTTTTTCAGTTTTGACAACAATTTTGATTTTTCTTTTGGACATTTTTTGAGTTTTACGTTTATTTTAATCTATAAGCAGGAATGATTTTCTGCTATTTTGCCTGCATTTTACAATGTATTGACATACTTAATGAGAGTTACCTAGCTTCCATAACAATGAAGCTGATTTTTCCCACATCTTTTTTTGATGTCAGATTTACAGTACCCCATCCTATGTCATTTGTTTGTTTGTTTTTGATATCTGCCTTTGGAAAATTTCCTTCCATCTGAATTGTCTTTTAATTTTGAGTTTTGACAGCTTTTCAGAGCTCGCTTTTGCCATGACGATTAATTCTCCGCTTACAAAAAAAAAGGGGGGGGGAATTAGTTGCCACTATGATTTTGCTCCCAGAAGCCTCTTCACCTCACGCCCCACGGCAGATTTTTACAACCAATGGGGGCGTTACAATGTGGATTACCTAATCCAAATTTGATTCCTCAAAATTATGACATGATGATTATTAATTTAAAAGATTGTTTTTTCTCCATTCCTTTGCATCCAAAGGGTCTTTACATAGCCTCTGACAAAGTTCAAACTTTTCCTCCTTTTCAATATTTAGGTCATAAACTGCTTTCTTCTCATGCTGCTCCTGCATCTCCACAGGTACAGTTACCTCCAAAACCAACTTTGCTTCAATTACAAAAATATTTAGGTTCTATTAATTGGATACGTCCTTATTTAGGTCTTACTACTGTTCAACTTTCACCTCTTTTCAATGCCTTAACTAAAGGTAAGCAACCAGCAGACAAAATCCCATTGCAAAAAGAACATTTTGAAACGATGCAATTAGTGAATCAGGCTTTGAAAACAAAATGGATAGATCGTTTGCTGGATGGTTTTCCTCTTGCACTTTTGTTAATCAACACATTGCAGTTACCTACAGCTGCGATTGTACAAGTTACACCTTCACTGTTAATCCTTGAATGGGTACATCTTTCACATACACCTCGTTCTACTTTAACTACAAAGCCAGCTCAAATGGCACTCCTTATTACTAAGGGTCGCCATCGTGCTAAAGCACTTGCTGGACAGGAATAGAATAGAATAGAATAGAATAATTTAATTTATAGACCGCTCCTCTCCCCGTAGGGACTCGGAGCGGTGCACAGGGAAAACTAAAACCACAATACAATAAATATACAAATGTAATTAAGAACAAATTAAATCTGGGCCTGTGCTAAAATCCCCTTAACATGCTAAAATACCCAATTAAAACAGCTAGACCCTATAGAGAGAGGCTACCCAAGGCCGGCCAAACGGAAAAGATGAGTTTTTAATTTCAGACGGAAGGAGTGGAAGTCCGTGGTTGTTCTGATGTCGGGGGGAAGGTCGTTCCAGAGGGCTGGGCCCGCCACAGAGAGAGCCCTTCCCCTGGGCGTCGCCCGCTGACAGAGTCTAGTGGACGGCACCCGGAGAAGTCCCTCTCTGTGGGAGCGAATCGGCCGTGAGGATGTATGAGGCAGGATCCGATCCCGCAGATAGCTAGGTCCCGCAGATAGCTAGGAACCAATTACATTCTATGTTCCTTCTTCTCTTGCTACTTGGGAAACTCTTTTGGCCTCCAGCGAGGCATTGCAGTATGCTCTTGCTGATTGGCCTGGTTCTGTCTCTTGTCATCATCCTCCTGACCCAAGATTACAACTTTTGAAAACCACACCTTTCGTGTGGGAAACTCCTTTTTCTTCATTTCCAATTCCAGATGCTGTCACAGTTTTTGCAGATGGAAGTAAAACTTATGGTGCTTGTGCCTGGCAATCTGAAGGCCAATGGCACACAAAAATTACTCCACCACAGACTTCTGCACAACGCGCAGAACTGTATGCTTCAATTTTGGCTTTTCAACAATTTTCTCATCAACCTTTTAACCTGATTTTGGATAGTCTGTACGTTACACAGATTATCTCTTCTATCTATCAAGCCTACCTTTCACCTTCTATTGAATCCTCACTTTTGTCACTTTTTCTCACTCTTCAACACTTAATTTCTCAAAGAACAAATCTCTTTCATGTTTCTCATATAAGAAGTCATCAACCATTTCCAGGTATTCTCCAAGAAGGAAATGACATTGCAGATCAAGCTGCTTCGGACGCTACATCTTCATCTCTGGTTTATTCTCTTTCTTCCCTTACACCTTGGGAAAGTCACTCTTATTTTCATCAAAACAAAAAGGCGCTGATAAAACAATTTGGTATAACAACAGCAAAGCAACTGCTATATTGCAACAGTGTCCTACTTGTAGTAAACAAGCGCATTCTATCCCTATGGGAGTCAATCCCCGAGGAACAGAATGTTGTCAAATTTGGCAAATGGATGTTACTCAATATTCTTCCTTTGCTCCATGGAAGTATATTCATGTGTCCATTGACACATATTCAGGTTTCATCATGGCTACCCCTCAAAGGGGCGAAGCCATAAAACATGTAATTAATCATTGCATTCGTACCTTTGCATCGCTGGGACGCCCAAATGAACTCAAAACTGACAATGGGCCTGCTTACACAATAATAATAATAATAATAATAATAATTTTAATACTTATAAACCGCTCCCTCTCCCCATGGGGACTCGGGGCGGTGCACAGGCAGAATAAAAACAATAAGAAAGATACAAACAATTCTAAAACCAAATTAAACTAAACCTGTGCTAAAATTCCCATAAAACTAACTATATTAAAAATACCCAGTAAAACCCCCAAGACAGGGAGACTATCCCAGGCCGGCCAGACAGAAAAAGTAAGTTTTTAATTTAAGACGGAAGGAGCGGAGGTCCGTGGTCGTTCTAATATCGGCGGGAAGGTCGTTCCAGAGGGCCGGGCCCGCCACAGAGAGAGCCCTTCCCCTGGGCGTCGCCCGCTGACAAAGTCTAGAGGACGGCACCCGGAGAAGTCCCTCTCTGTGGGAGCGAATCGGCCGTGAGGATGTATGAGGCAGGATCCGATCCCGCAGATAGCTAGGTCCCGAGCCATGGAGCGCTTTAAAGATGATAATTAACACCTTGAAGCGCACCCGGAAGACGACAGGCAGCCAGTGCAGCTCGCGCAAGAGTGGTGTCACGTGGGTAAACCTTGAGGTTCCCATTATTGCTCGCGCGGCTGCATTCTGGACCAGCTGAAGTCTCCGGGTGCACCTCAAGGGGAGCCCCATGTAGAGAGAGTTACAATAGTCCAGTCGGGATGTCACGAGCGCATGAGTGACTGTGCGAAGGGCGTCCCGATCCAATAGGGGGCGCAATTGGCGAACCAGGCGAACCTGGTAAAACGCCCTCCTGGCCACGGCTGTCACTTGATCTTCCATGGACAGCCGGGCATCCAGGAGGACACCCAAATTGTGCGCCCCATCCACAGGGGCAAGATGTTCGCCCCCTATGGCCAGCGATGGAGTAAGCTGGTTGAATCGGGCAGCCGGAAACCACAGCCACTCGGTCTTGGTCGGGTTGAGCCTGAGTCCGTTACTTCCCATCCAGATCCACACAGCTTCCAGGCACTGGCACATCACCGCTACGGCATTGTTGGGGTGGTTTGGGGTAGATATATACAGCTGGGTGTCATCAGCGTATAGATGGTACTCTACCCCAAAACCACGGATGATCTCACCCAGCGGCTTCATATATGTGTTAAACAGGAGGGGCGAGAGGACCGACCCCTGAGGCACCCCACATGCGAGGGGTCTCGCGGTCGACCTCTGTCCCCCTGCCAACACAAATTGCGATCGGCCAGAGAGGTAGGAGGAGAACCACCGTAAAACGGTGCCTCCCACCCCCAACCCCCCCAGCCGATGCAATAGGATACCATGGTCGATGGTATCGAAAGCCGCTGAGAGGTCTAATAGGACCAGGATGGAGGAACAACCCCCATCTCTGGCCCTCCAGAGATCATCAACCAACGCGACCAATGCCGTCTCGGTGCTATGCCCGGGCCGAAAGCCGGACTGGCGCGGATCTAGATAATCAACTTCCTCCAGGTGACGGGGAAACTGTTGTGCCACCACACTCTCAACAACCTTCGCCAAAAAGGGAAGGTTGGAGACTGGACGGTAGTTGTTCAAAAGAGCTGGATCCAAAGAGGGCTTCTTAAGGAGGGGCCTCACCATCGCTTCTTTTAGGGAAGCAGGCAAGGAACCCTCACTTAAGGATGCGTTGACAACCTCTTGGAGCCAGCCTCGTGTCACCTCCCAGGATGCCAGTACAAGCCAGGAGGGACACGGGTCCAATAAACATGTGGTGGCTCGCAGTCGCCCACGTAACCTGTCCATATCCTCGGAAGTAACGGAGTCAAACTCCTCCCAAACAAGATCTGTCTCGTGGCATCCCACTGGGCCATGAATGGGGGCTAACTCGTTCTGTATCTGAGCGATTTTCTCCTGCAGAAAAATCACAAATTCCTCTGCTCTACCCTGTAACGGGGCTTCCCGCACCCTCTGTTGAAGGAGGGAGCGGGTCACCCTAAACAGGGCGGCAGGGCGGTTGTCTGCGGATGCTATGAGAGTAGCACAATGATGACGTTTGGCTACTCTCAGCGCCACAATGTAAGTCCGTAAATGGGCTCTTACCTGTGTCCGGTCAGATTCAGAACGGGTAGACCTCCATCTTCCCTCTAGGCATCTCTTGCGGCGTTTCATCACCCGTAGCTCCTCGGTAAACCAAGGAGCCAGGGTGTTTCGGCGCCGCAAGAGAGGCCGCAAGGGCGCGACCCGATCCAAGGCTCCCGTGGTCGCAATATTCCATGCGGCCACGAGGTCCTCCATCGGGGCGCGGGTCAGGGGTACAGGAACTGGCCCAAGCGCCGTTTGGAACCCATCCGGGTCCATCAGGCGCCTGGGGCGGAACCAGATTGGTGACTCAGGAGGGGAGCAGCGGTCGGAAAGTTGAGCCGGAGAAGTGAGTGGTCTGACCATGACAAGGGTGTGATGACTATATCCCCTATACCCAGATCACTCTTCCATTGGCCTGAGACAAAGATGAGATCCGGTGTATGTCCACCCTCGTGAGTGGGGCCTTGAATTAGTTGGGTCAGGTCCATGGCCGTCATGGAAGCCATGAACTCCCGAGCTACCTCAGATGATTCGCCCACCGATGGCAGATTAAAGTCCCCCATGACTAAAAGTCTGGGGGTCTCAACTGCCACCGTAGCGATCACCTCCAGGAGCTCGGGCAGGGCTGCTGCTACATAGCGGGGAGCCAGGTATACAACCAGCAAGCCCAACTGCCTCCCTAGGCCCCACTTCACACAGAGGGACTCACAACCGGTAGTCTGTGGCACAATGGTCTCTCTCGGCTCAAGACCTTCCTTTACTATGACCGCTACCCCACCACCCCTACCTAGGGCCCGGGGCTGATGAAAAGCGCGGTAACCTGGTGGGCACATTTCAACGAGGGGAAGTCCACCCTCGTGGCCCAACCAGGTCTCCGCAATTCCCACCAGGTCCGGCTCCCCCTCTGACACAAGGTCATGAACGAGGGGGGCTTTGTTGACAACGGACCTGGCGTTGCAGAACATCAGCCGCAGGCCCTGGCTCTGTACACCCTGGCCACCTAGCCTGCGGGGGTTGAGGCACCTGACCGTTTGCAGCCAACGGCTTCGCGCCCCCAACCGGGAGGATAACACTTGTCTCCCCTCGGACCTGCCTCTCCCCTCGGACCTGCCTCTCCCCACAAGCATGGCATTTGCTGCCTTTTGTCAAAAATGGAGCATAATTCACAAATTTGGTATTCCATACAATAGCCAAGGACAAGCCTTGGTTGAAAGAGCAAATCAAACCTTAAAACATGCTCTTGATCGTTACATTGGCTCACGGGGGAAAACAGCCCCTGGTCTCCCAGCTGTGCAAGACACCCTTAACTTGTGTCTTTATACCCTTAATTTTCTAAACCTGACTGGTCAACCTGCAATGTCTGCTGCTTGTCGTCACTTTTCTTCTTCCCCCTCTGCTGAACATCAGCGACCACTTGTCTATTACCGGTGCCTACCTGACCTGACCTGGCGAGGACCAGCAGAGCTCATCACGTGGGGACGTGGTTATGCCGCCGTCGCCCTACCTGAAAAGACTCTGTGGATACCTGCTCGACACGTTCATCCCTGTCATCTGCCACCAAAGACCAAAGATGCAGATACATCTTCTTCTGATCCTGTCACTTCTCCAGATTCGACTGCTGCTTGTGACAACCATCGTGATCAGTAAAGGACTTCTAACTAAAGACATCAACCAAAGAACATCAGGTACCAAAGCACTACACCGACATAATGACTTTACAACACCTCCAGTCCCATTGAGGCTGCGAGGGGACTTTGATAAACATTTTCACAAAGCCAAACGCAATGTGTTGTCTGGAGATACCACATATTGTGCGCCTTGCATCAAAATCACTAACTCACTGTTCCGCCAGACACCATCCCAAAACAAAAAAACAAGAAAAAGATATGAAATTGTACATAACCAGATTATCCTCACCAGCTGACTGTTATCAACACACTTGCAATCCCATTAACATCACCTTTCCTGTTCCACAAAACTGGCTAACTGCACAAAAGCCCCAAACAAATCTTTGGAAAAAATTACTAACATGAAATTCTTGACACTGCCAAAAAACAATGACTTTCCTTGGTCTACCCCTGACGGACTGTATTGGGTTTGTGGACGTTTTGCTTACAACAAATTACCAGCAAACTGGTATGGGTCTTGCGTCCTATCCACCATTCGCCCTGGTTTCTTCCTACTCCCACTACGACAACGACAAGATCTGGGAGTTCCAGTCTACGAAGAACTAGGTAATGTGCGAGACCGCAGAGACATTATAGACACTAAAGACATTCATAGAGGAGATTGGACTGACGAGGATTGGCCTCCTGAACGCATAATTGCCGTCTACGGCCCAGCAACATGGGCAGAGGATGGCACATTTGGATATCGTACTCCCATCTACATGATAAATAGAATAATTCGTCTTCAAGCTGTAATTGAAATTATTACAAATCAAACTGTACTAGCTTTACAACATTTAGCCCAAGAAAGTGCAAAGTCTAGAACATATATTATGCAGAATCGTTTAGCTCTTGATTACTTATTGGCAAAAGAAGGGGGAGTATGTGGTAAATTTAATTTGACTAATTGCTGTATTGAAATTGATGATAGTGGAAAAGTCATTCAGGAAATATCAGACACAATGGTAAAAATTGCTCATGTGCCTGTACAAACATGGCATGGTTTAAATTTGAAAGAAATGTTTGGTTCATGGTTTCCAAAATTACCCGGTTTGCAAGCTATTGTAGCTTTAATTGGTATGATTGCTTTAGGATGTATTGTTTTACCTTGTGTTTTGCCTATTTTTGCTCGTGCAATTTCTAATAGCTTATCTTTGTTTGCTGAGAAACGAGCTATAGCTCACATCAATGCTTTGTGGGAACAGAAGTATGCTCCTGGGCCCCAGGGAGACCCCCTGGAGAAGAAACCGTTAACCCAGGGCAGTGACGAGGAGGAAGAGGTAATTTTCAAACACCGAATCAAACCCCCCCTCAGACTGCTGTATGGTGACGAAGACCATCTTTTTTGAAAAAACAAAAACAGAGGAGATGTTGCATTATGATACTGCATCACGTGCTCAGCATTTCTGTTAGTGTAGACTGGTTCTGACCGGTTGGACATAAACAAGGAAGCTAGCATGAAAAGTCACTAGTCATACCCTCTGACACCTGACACCTTGGAGAAAAGTTCCCACCATCTTGCAACGTGCTAACTATCAACAAAGAGCATGTGACTCCTATTCTACTGTGTGAATTTCCTTATATGGTCATGATTTATGTATTGTTTACCTATGACGACGTATGCTTAACCCTGCCTTCTGATAAAGTTAATAAAAAGGCCTGCGGACCTTTGTCCGTTGCACAGTTCCATTCCGTTCAGAGAAGATCTGGTGTCGTGTTCTTTTCTCCCTCATCCGTGGGCCCGCCCGCCTGATAATGGCATGAAAGTTATCACTACAATATTCTCCACATAGTAATTCTAAATGTCCAATTAGCTAGTCATTCATATTAATATATGTGCATCTGTATGTATATATATATATGTAATTGTTTCACAACAACCTGTTATTATTAGGCCCCAATTAAGGGAGGAGACATACTGTTTCCCTGATCAGCTCTGATCAGCTCATACTCAGCCCTGATCAGCCTGATCAGCTCATAAAACTAACATATATACACGGGAAAATCCCCGAAGCCAGCAATACCAGCATACCTACACCCGTGAAAATCTACGAAAACAAATATATATATATGTGATTGTGAAACTGCGCATGCGCGGGAGATGGCGGTCTGCCGCTGAGCTCTGCACGGACCGCGGGGTTCATGGAGAGAAAGGGATGGTCCCGGCCCTTTTTACCAACTTGAGGGTCGGGGTCCAGTAAGCCCCCACCCTGGGTGTTCTATCGTGGCCCGAATGGCCCCACAGGGTGGGCGGACGGTTGAGAACGGGGCGAGCGGCCGGAAGGAGCCGGCCAGCTGGAGGTGCCGGGCGTTGGCCTAGTCAGTCGGGCGGCGCTGAAGATCGGAGGCCAGATAAAGGGAGCCTCGGAGAACCGGAGCGCCGGAGATGGAGCGCCGGAGAGCCGGAGGCCGGGTAGAACGGCATATGGGCGTATGGAGCGCCAAAGGCCGGGCAGAGGGGCGTGTGGGCGCTCCTCTGGGCCAGGAGACCAAGGCCGGGAAGAGACCAAGGCCGGGAAGAGACCAAGGCTGGGAAGAGCTGAGACTAGGCCGGGTAAGAACTATGAGGAGCCGAGAGGAGCGCTGGAGGCCGGAGAGCCTCGGAGGCCAGATACCGAGGCCGGAAAGAGCTGCGCGCAGCGCTATAGGAGTTGGAGGAGCGCTGGGGCCCAGGAGCGCCGGAGGCCGAGAGGCTGGAGGAGCCAGGAAGAGCAAAACGCTGGAGTGGAGCATTGGAGGCCTGAGATTAAAGAACAGAGTGGGGCGCTGGAGGCCAGGTAGGCCGGGAAGTGGAGCGCTGGAGGCTAGGCCGCCTAATAAGAACTGGGCCGAGGCCTGAGACTGAACATTGCAGGCCAAGGCCTGAGGCTGGAGAGACGCCAGACTGGACTTTCTGAGGCCATGCCCGAGACTTTGCACCTTTGCACCTTATTTAATTTATTTATTCTATTTATTACCCTAAGACTCTATTTTACGAGCTGTCCTGTAGGCTTATTGGATAGGAATTTTATTGTAACACCTTTTTTAACATCTTTTAATCATCCCTCAAATCAAATGATGCCCTGAATTTTATTCTATCCTGCTATGTACTCAAAGGCAGACCTTCTCCTACTGCGGGAATCCCCCCTCTCGCAGGTTTGGCCCTCCGCTCTTACAAGGGCCCACCTTGAGGAGGGATTAATTGATCCAGAGAGGTGGGCGAGGCGCAGTCTCAGGGGTTTTTTAGCTCATAAATTATTGTCTATTTTAGGGGGTACCAGGGAGGGGGGAGGGTATAAACAGGTAGAGACGAACGAGGAAAGTGGGGACCGGGCCAGCAGGCGACGGAGGGAAGCGGAAGGATCCGTTAGGGGGGGGGAAACACAAGTCGTTCCAATGGAGGGCATCTCCATCCAGAAGGTCGTGGGGAGAGGCAGGTCCGAGGGGAGGCAAGTTCCATCCTCCCGGTTGGGGACACGTAGCCGTTGGTTACAAACGGTCAGGTGTCACAACCCCCGCAGGCTAGGTGGTCAGGGAATACAGAGCCAGGGCCTGAGGCTGATGTTTTGCAATGCCAGGTCCGTTGTCAACGAAGCCCCCCTTATCCATGACCTTGTGTCAGAGGGGGAGCCGGACCTGGCAGGAATTGCGGAGACCTGGTTGGGCCACGAGGGTGGACTCCCCCTTGTTGAAATGTGCCCACCAGGTTACCGTGCTTTTCATCAGCCACGGGCCCTAGGCAGGGGTGGTGGGGTAGCGGTCATTGTTAAGGAAGGTCTTGAGCCGAGAGAGACCATTGTGCCACAGACCACCGGTTGTGAGTCCCTCTGCGTGAAGTGGGGCCTAGGGAGGCAGTTGGGCGTGCTGGTTGTATACCTGGCTCCCCGCTATGTAGCAGCAGCCCTGCCCGAGCTCCTGGAGGTGATCGCTACGGTGGCAGTTGAGACCCCCAGACTTTTAGTCATGGGGGACTTTAATCTGCCATCGGTGGGCGAATCATCCGTGGTAGCTCGGGAGTTCATGGCTTCCATGACGGCCATGGACCTGACCCAATTAATTCAAGGCCCCACCCACGAGGGTGGACATACACCGGATCTCATCTTTGTCTCTGGCCAATGGAAGAGTGATCTGGGTATAGGGGATATAGTCATCACGCCCTTGTCATGGTCAGACCAGTCACTTCTCCGGCTCGACTTTCCAACCGCTACTCCCCTCCGCGGGGAGGCGGAACCTGAGTCATCAATTTGGTTCCGCCCCAGGCGCCTGATGGACCCTGATGGGTTCCAGGCGGCACTTGGGCCACTTCCTGTACCCCTGACCCGCGCCCCGATGGAGGACCTCGTGGCCGCATGGAACACTGCAACCACGGGAGCCTTGGATCGGGTCGCGCCCTTGCGGCCTCTCTTGCGGCGGCGAGCCACCCTGGCTCCTTGGTTTACCGAGGAGCTGAGGGTGATGAAACGCCACAAGAGATGCCTAGAGAGAAGATGGAGGTCTACCCGATCTGAATCTGACCGGACACAGGTAAGAGCCCATTTACGGACTTACATTGTGGCGCTGAGAGTGGCCAAACGCCATCATTGTGCCACTCTCATAGCATCCGCAGATAACCGCCCTGCCGCCCTGTTTAGGGTGACCCGCCCCCTCCTTCAACAGAGGATGCGGGAAGCCCCATTACAGGGTAGAGCAGAGGAATTTGTGACTTATCTGCAGGAGAAAATCGCTCAGATACAGAACGAGTTAGCCCCCATTGATGGTCCAGTGGGATTGCACGAGACAGATCTTGTTTGGGAGGAGTTTGACTCCGTTACTTCCGAGGATATGGACAGGTTACGTGGGCGACTGCGAGCCACCACATGTTTATTGGACCCGTGTCCCTCCTGGCTTGTACTGGCATCCTGGGAGGTGACACGAGGCTGGCTCCAAGAGGTTGTCAACGCTTCCTTAAGTGAGGGTTCCTTGCCTGCTTACCTAAAAGAGGCTATGGTGAGGCCCCTCCTTAAGAAGCCCTCTTTGGATCCAGCTTTATTAACCAACTATTGTCCAGTCTCCAACCTTCCCTTTTTGGCGAAGGTTGTTGAGAGTGTGGTGGCACAACAGTTTCCCCGTCACCTGGAGGAAGTTGATTATCTAGACCCGCGCCAGTCCGGCTTTCGGCCCGGGCATAGCACCGAGACGGCATTGGTCGCGTTGGTTGATGATCTCTGGAGGGCCAGAGATGGGGGTTGTTCCTCCATCCTGGTCCTATTAGACCTCTCGGCGGCTTTCGATACCATCGACCATGGTATCCTATTGCATCGGCTGGGGGGGTTGGGGGTGGGAGGCACCGTTCTACGGTGGTTCTCCTCCTACCTCTCTGGCCGATCGCAATTTGTGTTGACAGGAGAGCAGAGGTCGACCTCGAGACCCCTCACATGTGGGGTGCCTCAGGGGTCGGTCCTCTCGCCTCTCCTGTTCAACACATATATGAAGCCGCTGGGTGAGATCATCCGTGGTTTTGGGGTAGAGTATCACCTCTACGCTGATGATACACAGCTGTATATATCTACCCCAAACCACCCCAACGATGCCGTAGCGGTGATGTGCCAGTGCCTGGAAGCCGTACAGATCTGGATGGGAAGTAACGGACTCAGGCTCAACCCGACCAAGACCGAGTGGCTGTGGTTTCCGGCTGCCCGATTCAACCAGCTGATTCCATCGCTGGCCATAGGGGGCGAACATCTTGCCCCTGTGGATGGGGCGCACCACTTGGGTGTCCTCCTGGATACCCGGCTGTCCATGGAAGATCAAGTGACAGCCGTGGCCAGGAGGGCGTTTTACCAGGTTCGCCTGGTACGCCAGTTGCGTCCCCTATTGGATCGGGATGCCCTTCGCACAGTCACTCATGCTCTCGTGACATCCCGACTGGACTATTGTAACTCTCTCTACATGGGGCTCCCCTTGAGGTGCACCCGGAGACTTCAGCTGGTCCAGAATGCAGCCGCGCGAGCAATAATGGGAACCTCAAGGTTTACCCACGTGACACCACTCTTGCGCGAGCTGCACTGGCTGCCTGTCGTCTTCCGGGTGCGCTTCAAGGTGCTAGTTGTCATCTTCAAAGCGCTCCATGGCTCGGGACCTAGCTATCTGCGGGATCGGATCCTGCCCCATACATCCTCACGGCCGATTCGCTCCCACAGAGAGGGACTTCTCCGGGTGCCGTCCACTAGACTCTGTCAGCGGGCGACGCCCAGGGGAAGGGCTTTCTCTGTGGCGGGCCCAGCCCTCTGGAACGACCTTACCCCCGACATTAGAACAACCACGGACCTCCGCTCCTTCCGTCTAAAATTAAAAACACATCTTTTCTGCTTGGCCGGCCTAGGGTAGTCTCTTTTATTAGGGGATTTTAGTATTTAATTGGAATTTTAGCTCAGGGATAATCGTTTAATTTGCCTTTTATTTATGTATTCATGTATATTTATTGTATTTTTAATTTCCCTGTGCACCGCTCCGAGTCCCCATGGGGAGAGGTAGCGGTCTATAAATTAAAATTTATTATTATTATTTATTATTATATATATATATATATATATGCTGGCATAGCTGGCTTCGGGGATTTTCCCGTGTATAAGGCATAGAAAAGTTGTTGCAACATTTCGACAAGATCTCACTTGTCATCATCAGGCAGGCTTGTGTCTGTGAGTGTGACTGCGGAGGCATCACCCCTCTTTAAATCTTGGTGGGGGGGGTGGAGTGCTGACTATTGTTGTGAGTGGGTTGATTGGCTGTGCAGTTGCATCGTGACTGGTAGATTGATGCTGATTGGTCTCATTTGTATGTTTCTCCTTGTTTTGAATTTCAACGGCTTGGCTGGAGGGTGGGGCTCGTCTGCTGGTCAATGCTGGCTTCCAGATATCTGGTAGGTGGGAGGTATCATCACGTTTGTTCTTGCTGCTAGATTGTTTCTCTATTTCAATGGCTTCTCTGATTATTCTCCTGTTGAGCTGTTCCGCCTTGGAGATCATTTTAGTTCCTTGAAAGTCAATGTCATGTCCTGTAGTTTTGAAATGTTGATAGAGAGATGAGGTATTAAGATGATTTTTAAAGCATTTTTATGTTCAGCAATACGTGCACTAATCCTTCACGTATTGCTGAACATAAAAATGATATCTGGAAGCCAGCATTGACCAGCAGACGAGCCCCACCCTCCAGCCAAGCCGTTGAAATTCAAAACAAGGAGAAACATACAAATGAGACCAATCAGCATCAATCTACCAGTCACGATGCAACTGCACAGCCAATCAACCCACTCACAACAATAGTCAGCACTCCACCCCCCCCCACCAAGATTTAAAGAGGGGCGATGCCTCCGCAGTCACACTCACAGACACAAGCCTGCCTGATGATGACAAGTGAGATCTTGTCGAAACGTTGCAACAACTTTTCTATGCCTTATACACGGGAAAATCCCCGAAGCCAGCTATGCCAGCATACCTACACCCGTGAAAATCTACGAAAACACATATATATATATATATAATTGTTTCACAACAACCTGTTATTATTAGGCCCCAATTAAAGGGAGGAGACTTACTGTTTCCCTTACTGCCCATCGGCTCATCGCTAGAGACCATCCAAACAGCAAGCCAAGAATTACGTTGTATAATATTTTAGATATGTGTGTTAGTTTTATGAGCTGATCAATAAATTAAATTAGATCTATCCTGGTCTCTTCTAATTTAATTTATTGATCAGCTCATAAAACTAACATATATAGGTTACCGCGCTTTTCATCAGCCCCGGGCCCTAGGCAGGGGTGGTGGGGTGGCGGTCATAGTAAAGGAAGGTCTTGAGCCGAGAGAGACCATTGTGCCACAGACCACCGGTTGTGAGTCCCTCTACGTGAAGTGGGGCCTAGGGAGGCAGTTGGGTTTGCTGGTTGTATACCTGGCTCCCCGCTATGTAGCAGCAGCCCTGCCCGAGCTCCTGGAGGTGATCGCTATGGTGGCAGTTGAGACCCCCAGACTTTTAGTCATGGGGGACTTTAATCTGCCATCGGTGGGCGAATCATCCGTGGTAGCTCGGGAGTTCATGGCTTCCATGACGGCCATGGACCTGACCCAATTAATTCAAGGCCCCACCCACGAGGGTGGACATACACCGGATCTCATCTTTGTCTCTGGCCAATGGAAGAGTGATCTGGGTATAGGGGATATAGCCATCACGCCCTTGTCATGGTCAGACCACTCACTTCTCCGGCTCGACTTTCCGACCGCTACTCCCCTCCGCGGGGAGGCGGAACCTAAATCACCAATCTGGTTCCGCCCCAGGCACCTGATGGACCCTGATGGGTTCCAGGCGGCGCTTGGGCCACTTCCTGTGCCCCTGACCCGCGCCCCGATGGAGGACCTCGTGGCCGCATGGAATACTGCGACCACGGGAGCCTTGGATCGGGTCGCGCCCTTGCGGCCTCTCTCGCGGCGGCGAGCCACCCTGGCTCCTTGGTTTACCGAGGAGCTGAGGGTGATGAAACGCCACAAGAGACGCCTAGAGAGAAGATGGAGGTCTAGCCGATCTGAATCTGACCGGACACAGGTAAGAGCCCATTTACGGACTTACATTGTGGCGCTGAGAGTGGCCAAACGCCATCATTGTGCCACTCTCATAGCATCCGCAGATAACCGCCCTGCCGCCCTGTTTAGGGTGACCCGCTCCCTCCTTCAACAGAGGGTGCGGGAAGCCCCGCTACAGGGTAGAGCAGAGGAATTTGTGATTTATCTGCAGGAGAAAATCGCTCAGATACAGAACGAGCTAGCCCCCATTCATGGCCCAGTGGGTTGCCACGAGGCGGATCTTGTTTGGGAGGAGTTTGACTCCGTTACTTCCGAGGATATGGACAGGTTACGTGGGCGACTGCGAGCCACCACATGTTTATTGGACCCGTGTCCCTCCTGGCTTGTACTGGCATCCTGGGAGGTGACACGAGGCTGGCTCCAAGAGGTTGTCAACGCATCCTTAAGTGAGGGTTCCTTGCCTGCTTCCCTAAAAGAAGCTATGGTGAGGCCCCTCCTTAAGAAGCCCTCTTTGGATCCAGCTCTTCTGAACAACTATCGTCCAGTCTCCAACCTTCCCTTTTTGGCGAAGGTTGTTGAGAGTGTGGTGGCACAACAGTTTCCCCATCACCTGGAGGAAGTTGATTATCTAGATCCGCGCCAGTCCGGCTTTCGGCCCGGGCATAGCACCGAGACGGCATTGGTCGCGTTGGTTGATGATCTCTGGAGGGCCAGAGATGGGGGTTGTTCCTCCATCCTGGTCCTATTAGACCTCTCATCAGCTTTCGATACCATCGATCATGGTATCCTATTGCATCGGCTGGGGGGGTTGGGGGTGGGAGGCACCGTTTTACGGTGGTTCTCCTCCTACCTCTCTGGCCGATCGCAATTTGTGTTGGCAGGGGGGCAGAGGTCGACCGCGAGACCCCTCGCATGTGGGGTGCCTCAGGGGTCGATCCTCTCGCCCCTCCTGTTCAACACATACATGAATCCGCTGGGTGAAATCATCCGCGGTTTTGGGGTAGAGTACCACCTGTACGCTGATGATACACAGCTGTACATTTCTACCCCAAACCACCCCAACGATGCCGTAGCGGTGATGTGCCAGTGCCTGGAAGCCGTACGGATCTGGATGGGAAGTAACGGACTCAGGCTCAACCCGACCAAGACCGAGTGGCTGTGGTTTCCGGCTGCCCGATTCAACCAGCTCATTCCATCGCTGGCCATAGGGGGCGAACATCTTGCCCCTGTGGATGGGGTGCGCAATTTGGGCGTCCTCCTGGATGCCCGGCTGTCCATGGAAGATCATGTGACAGCCGTGGCCAGGAGGGCGTTTTATCAGGTTCGCCTGGTTCGCCAATTGCGCCCCCTATTGGATCGGGACGCCCTTCGCACAGTCACTCATGCGCTCGTGACATCCCGACTGGACTATTGTAACTCTCTCTACATGGGGCTCCCCTTGAGGTGCACCCGGAGGCTTCAGTTGGTCCAGAACGCAGCCGCGCGAGCAATAATGGGGACCTCTAGGTTCACCCACGTAACACCGCTCTTGCGCGAGCTGCACTGGCTACCTGTCGTCTTCCGGGTGCGCTTCAAGGTGTTAGTTATCATCTTCAAAGCGCTCCATGGCTCGGGACCTAGTTACCTGCGGGATCGGATCCTGCCCCATACCTCCTCACGGCCGATTCGCTCCCACAGAGAGGGACTTCTCCGGGTGCCGTCCACTAGACTCTGTCAGCGGGCGACGCCCAGGGGAAGGGCCTTCTCTGTGGCGGGCCCAGCCCTCTGGAACGATCTTCCCCCCGATATTAGGACAACTACGGACCTCCGCTCCTTCCGTTTAAAATTAAAGACACATCTTTTTCGCCTGGCCGGCCTTGGGTAGTCTCTTTTAAAGTAAGGGGTTTTAGGGGCTGTTTTAATTTAGTTTATGGGTTTTTAGCGCAGGATCAATTTAATTTATTTTTAACCTTGTATTTTGTTGTGGTCTTATTTGTGTTTTAATTTGCCTGTGCCCCGCCTCGAGTCCCTTTGGGGAGAGAGAGCGGGATATAAAATTAAATTATATATATATATATATATATATATATGTAATACTGTTTCCTTTCCTGCCTTTCGGCTCATCGCTAGAGACCATCCAAACAGCAAGCCAAGAATTACGTTGTATAATATTTTAGATATGTGTGTTAGTTTTATGAGCTGATCAATACATTAAATTAGAGAGAGACCAGGATAGATCTATTTCGAGCTTATTAGCTCTCATCAGCTGGCCATACCCTTTACTGGGATTCGAACCGGGGCTGTGTTGCATGCCAGGCAAGGAGCCTAGAACTTTAGCCAAGCCGGCACCCCTATTGCATCAGCTGAGACAGGGTATATTAGTATAGGTAATTGTTTCACAACAACCTGTTATTAGGCCCCAATTAAGGGAGGAGACATACTGTTTCCTTTCCTGCCTTTCGGCTCATCACCAGAGACCATCTAGACAGCAAGCCAAGAATTACGTTGTGTAATTTTTTAGATATGTGTGTTAGTTTTATGAGCTGATCAATACATTAAAATAGAGAGATACAAGGATAGATCTATTTTGAGCTTATTAGCTCTCATCAGCTGTGAAACAATTACCTATACTAATATATATATATGTTAGCTTTTTAAGGGCTGATTTAATAATTAAGAGACCAGGATAGATTGAGGCTACGCACCCACTCTTAATTATTAAATCAGCCCTTAAAAATCTAACACATACCTAAAAAACAGCAGCAATCTTTTTTTTTTTTGAAAAAAGTTTTATTGGGTTTTATAAATTTTGTACAAATAGGGTAAAGGGTAAGGTGTAAAAAGACATTTTGAGAACTTTCACGACGAGGTCGTCGACTCTTTCCAAGACTTCATAACAAAATATAGATAATACATTTAGCTTTCATTTGTACTACAAAGTGGATAGAAATGCAAATATATCATTGTAAAAAACTATGCTAGCAAACATATATAAACATCCAAACAATTATTATGTTATATTGAAATAAAGTCACTTTTGAGATCTAAGTCTTTTGGCAATTGTATCTTCTTCTCCCTGGCCCCCAGTGGGCGGGGCCGCGGCACCCCCTGCTCCCCCATTTTCATCCTCCAGGATTGAGGAATGTTTTTTAAGAAAGGCTTCTGCCTCTACAATTGTTTTAATTCTTACTCTTCCTCCCTCCCAGAACACCAACATTCCCTCAGGCATCACCCACTTAAACCAGACCCCCTGTTTAAATAATCTTTTAGATAAGAAGGAATACTTCCGTCTTAACTCTCGTATTTTCTTCGGGACCTGCTTCAAGATGGTTATCTCTTTCTGTTGGTAAATTAATGGACTGTCTCTCTGCGCCCTCAAGATCCTTTCCCTTGTCGACCTTCTTACAAATTTAATATGTATCTCTCTGGGTACTTCATTTATCCTGGCATATGCTGAATTTATTCTATATATCAAATCAATGTCCCCCCTTATCTCATCCTTAGGCTTGTGTAAGTAATCTGCTAAAATTGTACACATTAAATCGGTTAAATCTTCATCACGCGCCTCAGGAACATTCTGAAATCTTAAAAAATATGACATCCTTTCAAAATCCATCCTAGACATATGACCAGTTAAATCCCCAATTTCATTATTAATACTTTTAAGCTCTCCCTTTGCCCCAGCTAACCCCACCTCCAGTTCATCAGTTTTTTGTGTATTTTCCATTAATTTCTTCTGTACCTCCAAAAGTTCTAACTTAGAACTGACTTGGTCCTTTCTCATTTCTTTAATTTCTTTCACCAAGGTTTGAAGGGTTTCTTCCATTGCTGTTAATCTAGCATCCGTATCAGGTTTTTCAGGTAGCATCGAGGTGATTTTAGGCTGATGTGTCTGCTTTTTTGAAGCCATGGTGAATGATTTAAGTCTGTGTCAGTAAAATGGCGTCTGCTGGACAGGAGCTGGTGAGGCAGGGGACGAGCAAATTCCAATAAACAAAGTCTTAATTTTGCCTAATTAAAGTCCAGAGAGAAACCAAATTTTTACAATCAAATAGAAGAAAAAAGGCACTTCAGGGAAAGGACCAATTAATCAATTATAATCAATCATAAGTAAAGAAAAAGAGAGGCAGTCCCATCCACAAGCGAATGTCAGCAATCATCCATAAAGAGTGTGTCTCAGGAGAACAAAGGAACGCCATCTTCCCCGCCCATCTGGAAGCCGCCGGGAGTTAACAAAGTGGAAAATTGATTCTTCATTGCCAGACTTCGATTCTAAGTATCCACAATCATTCCAGAAAGACTTTCACTCACATTTAGAAAAGTTTGAATGCAGGTTTCTCCGCTTCCTCAAGCCTGAGGAGCAGTTTCAAAACGCCGCTTTTCTTCCGTTCCAAGGGGGGGTTTCACAAACTCCCCCCTCCATCGTTTTGTAAAACAAAAGTTGCAAGCAGAAAGAGAAAGTCACTCACAATCCACTCTGCAGCAAAGAGTCTCGGCTTTGCCTCCGACTCCAGCGATTCAGCCCTCTCACGAACCATTAAATGTTCCGGTCCTCCTTCAGCGAAGGGAACCAAGCCCCCCGCAGCATGTCCTTCTACTCCTGGGTCGAAGACAAGGACCCCCCCCCCGACCGCCGTCGGGATGAGGAAATCCAGGCAAGCCGACCGTATGGCGGGAGTCCTTTAAAAGGAACTCCCTGCCCCGTTAGGGGCTGTAAAAGAAACAAAACGGCAGACGAGTCCCAGGACTCGACCGTCGCCTCCGGGAAACCGGAAGGAAGTCAAAACAGCAGCAATCTTAATGGGTCTCTGTCTGGATGATCTCTAGGTTGAGTCGAAGGGCAGAGAAGGATGACAGTTTGTCTCCTCCCTTAAACGGGCCTAAAAACAGGAGCTGTGAAAATATTCTCTCATATATATATTGCTGAACATAAAAATGCATTAAAAAATCATCTTAATACCTCATCTCTTTATCAACATTTCAAAACTACAGGAAATACCATTGACTTTCAAGGAACTAAAATGATCTCCAAGGCGGAACAGCTCAACAGGAGAATAATCAGAGAAGCCATTGAAATAGAGAAGCAATCTAACAGTATGAACAAACGTGATTATACCTCCCGCCTACCAGACATCTGGAAACCAGCATTGACCAGCAGACGAGCCCCACCCTCCACCCAAGCCGTTGAAATTCAAAACAAGGAGAAACATACTAATGAGACCAATCAGCATCACTCTACCAGTCATGATGAAGCTGCACAGCCAATCAACCCACTCACAACAATAGTCAGCACTCCACCCCCCCCACCAAGATTTAAAGAGGGGCAATGCCTCCGCAGTCACAGTCACAGACAGAAGCCTGGCCGATGATGACAAGTGAGATCTTGTCGAAATGTTGCAATAACATCTCCATGCTATATACACGGGAAAATCCCCGAAACCAGCAATGCCAGCATATATATATATATATATGTTTTCTGAGGTTTTCACGGGTGTTTGTATGTAGGTCTTTGGTTGTTCGGGTTTTCTCCCGCGTAGAATTGGAAGTATCTTCACGACGTTTCGATGAAATCTCATTCATCATCTTCAGGCTGGTGCTTCTGGCTTGGTGCTTCCAGGAGCAATGTGAGATCTCAGCCGGTTCCTCTTTTTAACCGGCTGAGATCTCACATTGCTCCTGGAAGCACCAAGCCGGAAGCACCAGCCTGAAGATGATGAATGAGATTTCATCGAAACGTCGTGAAGATACTTCCAATTCTACGCGGGAGAAAACCCGAACAACCAAAGACCTACATACAAACACCCGTGAAAACCTCAGAAAACATATATATATATATATATATATATATATATATAGATGATAGATAGATAGATAGATAGATAGATAGATAGATAGATAGATAGATAGATAGATAGATAGATAGATAGATAGATAGATAATTGTTTCCACAACTTCCTGTAAGGGCCCCAATTAAGGGAGGAGACATGATGTTTCCCTCTCTGCCTGTCGGCTCATCACCAGTTGGCCACACCCCACTGGGATTCGAACCGGGGCTGTAATGAATCCAAGGCAGAAGCCTAGTACTCCAGCCTAATCGGTTCTACCCTGTTTCATCATAAAAACTAACACATATCTAAAAAATATTACACAATGTAACTAAAAAATGGTTCTCTGTCTAGATGGTCTCTGGTGATGAGCCGACAGGCAGAGAGGGAAACATCATGTCTCCTCCCTTAATTGGGGCCCTTACAGGAAGTTGTGGAAACAATTATCTATACTAAATACTCCTGGATTAGCTGATGAAACAGGGTAGAACCGATTAGGCTGGAGTACTAGGCTTCTGCCTTGGATTCATTACAGCCCCGGTTCGAATCCCAGTGGGGTGTGGCCAACTGATGAGAGCTAATAAGCTCGAAATAGATCTATCTTGGTCTCTCAAAATTTAAATTTATTGATCAGCTCATAAAAACTAACACATATCTAAAAAATATTACACAATGTAACTAAAAAATGGTTCTCTGTCTAGATGGTCTCTTGTGATGAGCCGACAGGCAGAGAGGGAAACATCATGTCTCCTCCCTTAATTGGGGCCCTTACAGGAAGTTGTGGAAACAATTATCTATACTAAATACTCCTGGATTAGCTGATGAAACAGGGTAGAACCGATTAGGCTGGAGTACTAGGCTTCTGCCTTGGATTCATTACAGCCCCGGTTCGAATCCCAGTGGAGTGTGGCCAACTGATGAGAGCTAATAAGCTCGAAATAGATCTATCTTGGTCTCTCAAAATTTAAATTTATTGATCAGCTCATAAAAACTAACATATATATATATATATATATATATATATACATACACACACTAGCTGTACCCGCCACACGTTGCTGTGGCCACGTTTGGTTAAATGAAAAAGTTTCCCCTCATAGACCCTCTCAGCGACCCCCTTCCTTCTCTGCCTTGGTTTCCCCTCCCTCTCCCTCCCTTCCCTCTACCTACCTACCTACCTACCTACCTACCTACCACCGCTGTTTCGAGTGGCGAGGTCGGGGGGGGGGGGAAGAGGCGGAGGGCGGGGGAGCGTTGCAAGCTCCAGCGTTTCGAGTGGCGAGGTGGGGGGGGAAGAGGCGGAGGGTGGGGGAGCGTTGCGAGTGCTGGCGTTTCGAAGTGGCGAGGTGGGGGGGAGGTGTAAGGAGGCGGAGGGTGTGGCGGGGGGTTTGCGAGCGCCGGCGTTTCGAGTGGCCAAGTGGGGGAGGAGGCGGAGGGCGGGGGACCGTTGCGAGCGCCGGCACTTCGAGTGGAGAGGTGGGGGGTCGGAAGGAGGCAAAGGACGGGGGAGCGTTGCAAGCGCCGGCGTTTCGAGTGGAGAAGGGGGGCGGAAGGAGGCGGGGGGGCAAGTGAGGAAAACACAGAAGAGCTGCAGTTGTACATTTGTGTAGCATTCACCTGGCACCGGTGTGCCATATCCACACAATCTGTAGGTATCATTGGTGCTGCACTTGTAAGGAACGTTGTGTGAAAATTTGGTGGCGATTGGTGCAGTAGTTTTGGATATTAGCGGTTTTGAACAAACTCATAGTTAACTTTTTATTTATATGGATATATGTGTGTGTGTGTTTGTGTATGCTTCCCTTCTTCCTCTCTGCTGTCAATCTTCACTTTTTTTTTCACCTTATCCTTTCCATTTCTTCCTAGTGAGCCTTTTATCCCAAACTCTAAGCTCCTGCTTTTTCTTTCTACTGACTTTTCCATCACCCTCTGCTGTGTCATTTGACGTATCCTCTGTCTCCCTGTCTTCTCTTCCTCTTTTATCACCCCTTTCTTTCTTCTCTATGCCTGTCTGGCTGTTTCCTTTCTTCTATAATCCCTTCCCTTTTCTTTGTTGGGACATATCCCCCCTTTTCAATTTTCCCTGTGCCACTGTCAAACCCAGTGAAATCTTTTGTCTGTTTTTTATTTTCTATTGCTTTTTCTGTAGTTCCACTACCTTTCCCTTCTTCTTCCCTCAGTTCTTGTTTCTCCTTAATTTCTAACTTCAAAATTCTATTTAATTTTAATTTTAATGACTCATGCATATTTTTATAACCTCACGTATTTCTTCAAATTCCCAACTTTCCATAGTGTCCAGTTCAAAAGTTACAGTTAATTATAATTTAAGTTCCACAGTTTCTTCTTATTTCCCAATTCTGATCCAGCTCCAATGTTCCAGTTCAGCTAAAATGAAGGGGAAAAAAGGGGAAGACATTCTTTTTTTCCACAGCTGCAAATTTAAACAATCTGTGCAAATTCAAAACCTCCTTAAGTGCTTCACTTTCTTTTTTCTTCCCTCCGGCAAATGGCTCTGTTTCTCTATTCTTTCAACTCAATGATTTTCAGTGGTAGAGCTTGCTAGTTTTAAATCCAGGAAAGATAAAATTACAAATTTAATTTAATTTAATTTAATATTTAAATTTCTATACCGCCCTTCTCCCTTCCGGGACTCAGGGCGGTGTACAGACAGCAGTAAAATCACGAATAAAAACATAGAAAGCAATTAAAAACCTATTTAAAATACATTAAATAATGAATAGCCTGTCTAAAACCTGTTAAAATCCCTACTAAAACCATATAAAACTAAAGCGTTTAAAAGTATACCAGTTTAGAAACTATGCCAGGCCGGCCGCTCGAAACAGATGGGTCTTCAAAGCCCGACGGAAAAGGCGCAGGTCTGTGATCGTACGAAGGTCAGGGGGTAGGTCATTCCAGAGGGCGGGGGCTGCCACAGAGAAGGCTCTCCCCCTGGGGGTCGCCAGTTGACATTGCCTGGCCGACGGCACCCTGAGGAGGCCCTCTCTGTGGGAGCGAACTGGACGGTGGGAGGCATTTGGTAGCAGATAGCCAGGTCCCTTGCCATGGAGCACTTTAAAGGTGGTTACTAATACCTTGAAGCGCACCCGGAAAGCCACAGGCAGCCAGTGCAGCTCGTGCAGGAGAGGTGTCACGTGGGAGCATCTAGACGCTCCCAGAATCCCCCGCGCAGCTGCATTCTGAACTAGCTGGAGCCTCCGGGTGCACCTCAAGGGAAGCCCCATGTAGAGAGCATTACAATAGTCCAGGCGGGAGATGACGAGGGCTTGAGTGACCGTGCGTAAAGCGTCACGATCCAGAAAGGGGCGCAACTGGCGTATCAGGCGGACCTGATAAAAAGCCCCCCATCATGTGATCTTCTAGAGACAGCCAAGAATCCAGGAGGACACCCAAGTTGCGAGCCCTCTCTGCAGGGGCCAATGACTCGCCCCCAATAGCCAGAGATGGTACCAACTGGCTATATCGTGACGCCGGAAGCCACAGCCACTCGGTCTTGGATGGGTTGAGTGCTTTTTCTTGATTTTTCCTCTTGTTATTTTCCACCTCTCATTGATTAGGGTTGCTTAAGATGTGTAAATTAGAACAAGCTAGAACAAAGCAAGCCTCCTTAGTATTGGTATTTTTAGCTTCAGTTCCTCCCCCCCCCCCCCTTTTCCTGTGAGTTTCCCAATTGTCAGTTAATCTCTTTTAAAGATACAATCTTTTAAGATCCAAATTCAAAGCTTGTATTTCAATGGATTAGCCAATTCTCATTTCTGTGTCCAAGTTGTTTAAAGCAAGCAGTTCTCTTTGGGCTTAACAATTTAAACCACAATTCCCCCCCCCCCTTCTTTCTTTCCTTTCTGCCCAAATCCCAATCTGTCTGTTAATAATATTTTCTACTCACAAGATTCTTTACCTTTTCCGAATTCTGATTTGTGTCAGTTGGTTATTTAAATCTTCTCACCAGGTCTCAACACTCCTTCCAAACACTGCTCCTGCTCAAATGCTTACTCTAGAAGCTTCATCTTTGTAGCGGCCATTTTACAATGCTGCTTCCCCTGACGCCGATTCAGAGAGCTAATCTCTGACCTGCAAGGAACCAGTTGCGTTCCTCTAGGTCTAATGAGATGCAGCCCCTTCTTCATTTTCCCTTCAGGAAAGTTCTGATCTGAAGATTTGTGGCATCGGTTTGTCAGCCAGAATTTATGTGAGGCTCTTCAGAGCCCACATTTTTTCTGTCTGCCTTGCTGAGGTACTTCCGGTCTCTCCCCATAAGATCAAATATTGTAGGTGACCCCTACGGAGTTGGGCATTCAATATTTCTGCCACCTCATAATGTTGGCCACCCCTCCCACAACTGGACACGGTGGTACAGTAGGAGGTCCCCTGATGTCAGCTGTTCTAACCAGTCAGAGGAGACTATAGTGGAAGACTGGATGGGTCTTCCCTAACAGCCAGGGTAATTGCAACTGTACTGTCTCGGGTTTAATGGCTCGCACTATGGGAAATGGGCCGATGCAAGGGAGATCCAGGTTCAAGTATTTAGTGGAAAGGTACACCAGCTGGCCTACCTGGAAGGGGGGTTGTAACCTACGCTTCTTATCCACTTACTGCTTATACTCCGCAGTTGATTGTCGCACTCACACACATACACCCACACACACACACACCTGCTGTGTTTGTTCGGTCCACTTTTGGACTCCCATGTCCTCCGGGTGCACTTGAGGACACTCGGGGATTGGGACAAACTCCTTGCCTGTGGCTACTTGGAAGGGGGTAAATCCCATGCTGCTGTGGATGGCATTATTGTATGCTACTTCAGCATATGGGAGAAGGTCCGCCCAGTCATCCTGCTGATGTCTCACATAGCAGCGTAAATAACATTCCACCATGGCATTTGTTCTTTCAGCAGCCCCATTTGTGGCTGGGTGGAATGCAGAACTCAGCCCTTGTGTAGAACCAACCCTGATCAAAAACTCCCACCAAAACCGGGTGGTAAACTGGACCACTCCAGTTTAGTTTCTTAGCAGAGGGGAGGCTGGAGCAGGATATAAAATGGGCCTGCTTTGAAAATAAGTCTATTACCATACATATTACATTGTGGCCCCTGCTCTCTGGTAGACCCACAATAAAGTCCATTGTGACTTGTTCCCAGGGTCCCACTGGTTGTAATAGGCCAGCAGGTTTGCCAGGGTAGGCCTTCATGGTGGTGCATATAGTACAGCTCTTCACATACTCCTCTACATCTTTTTTAATTTGTGGCCACCAGAACTGCTGGTTGGTGAGGTGCAGGGTTTTCACAAACCCGAAATGGCCAGCTGAGTGGACATCGTGACAGTGCCACAGCACATCGACATGAAAAGCCTGGGGCATATACAGTTTGGAACCCTTCCAAATGAAGCCGTCCCTCTTGGTGAATAAGGATTGGTTCTCCATGTAGAATCGATCCATGGGGAGTGTGGACTGAATGGCCTGAGCTATGTCTTCACGCAGGATGACTCGGGCTACTGGTGGGGCCCATGGGTTCGGCAGAGCCTGAGACCCGCTTGGTGGAATGATGGCTTGCACTATTTCCTCATGGGTACTGTCATATTGCAGCTTCCTGTACAGCGCATCTGCCAGGAAATTCCTTCCTGCAGGTATGTATTTTAGTGTGACATTGAACCTGCAGAAATAAAGTGCCCACCTTACCTGCTTTGGCGATAGCCGCTGTGGGGCTTGCAGGGCCTCCAGATTCTTATGATCCGTCCAGACCTTGAATGGTAAACCCCCCTCCCTCCAGGAGATGTCGCCATTTGGTCAATGCCCACTGAACAGCAAAGGCCTCCTCCCAGATCGGCCAATTCCGTTTGGTGTCCATCAATTTACAGGAGGTATAACCACAGGGCTGGAGGGCTCCTTCCTTATTCATTTGCAGAAGGACTGCAGCCACCACCAATCACTAGTGTCAGCCTGAACTACAAAAGGTTTAGAGGGCTGCAGGTGTTTTAACACTGGCTCCTTTGCAAATAACATTTTTAGGTGCTCAAAGGCATGTTGACATTTGACCGTCCATGGTAACGAACATCCAGGACGGGGCTTTTTGGTCAAGTGCCTTGTTTTTAGGAGGTCAGTAAAGGGTAGAGCAACCTGGGCAAATGACAGAATGAACTGGCGCTAAAAGTTGGCAAACCCCAAGAAACTCTGCAGCTGTTTTCGAGTTCTGGGTGCCTGCCTGTCCATCACCACTTGGACCTTGGCAGGGTCCATCTCTATCCCTTTTTGGGATATACGGAATTCAAGGTAGTCCAATTGGGTTCGGTGAAACTCGCATTTAGACAGTTTCACATATAATTGGGCAGCTAACACCTTCTTTAGGACTTGGCACACCAAAGCCCCATGCTCCTGCATTGTCCTCATATAAATAAGTATATTGTACAAATATACTAGGACTCCGTTGTATAGGTGTTCATGCAAGACTTCTTTGATAAGCTGCATGAACACTGCAGGAGCATCTTGCAGCCCAAAAGGCATTACCCTAAACTGATAACTGCCTAGGGGACAATTGAAGGTGGTCTTCCATTTGTCCCCAGCCTTTACCTGCACCCTGTACTACGGTTCCCGGAGGTCCAGTTTAGTAAAGACCCGGCCCTTTGCTAACCTGGCCAGCATATCCTTCATCAAGGATATAGATGTTCTATGCACACCGTGTTAAGGCCCCGAAAGTCAACACACAAGCGGAGACCCTCATCCTTCTCCTGGAACAGAATGGGTGCAGCTACCCTGGACCTAGCCGGTTGAATGAACCCCTGTTTTAGATTTTTATCAATATAGGCCCTCATCTCCTTAAGTTCCTGTGGGGTCATTGAGTATATCTTGGGTTTTAGTAGAACAGCACCAGAGAGGATTTATATTCCACAGTCAGTTGGATGGTGAGGAGGCAGGGTGTCACACTCCCGTTCACTGAAAACCACCTTCAGATCCTGATATTGCAAAAGGTAACCCAGCTCCTCAGTGGTTTTCAAGGGCGCAACCATTTTCCCACCCTCCTGGCTCTGGGCCGGGCTCTGGCGGTGGCCCTCCTATAGGGGCAGGTTAGGACCCAGAACTATTTGCAGGTGTCTACACCCCCCCCCAATCGTGGGACCCCACTTATCCAACCACGCTAGGCCGAGCACCACTCCTGTCAGTCAAGTTTAAATACAAAATCAAGTCAAGTTTCAATACTAGTCATTTATTAGGAGCACCGTAGGCAAGATCTTTTTGCAGTCAGATCTAAGCTTTGTTTGAGTTATTTTTTATTTATTTTATTAAATTTATACCCCGCCCTTCTCCTTGTTAGGACCCAGGGCGGCGCACAGGCATTATATAAAACCATAAATACAATATACATCAATCAATTAAAATATATTAAATTAATTCACCCGTGCTAAAACCCATTATTAAAACCGTAACCAAATTATAATTTATATTTAAAAGTCAGATGCGGGGGGCTATCCTAGGCCGGCTTGTTGGAATAAGTACGTCTTAAGACGTTGGCGGAAGAGGCGGAGGTCCGAGGTAGTGCGAAGGTCGGGGGGTAGGTCGTTCCAGAGGGCCGGGCCCACCACAGAGAAGGCTCTTCCCCTGGGTGTCGCCAGCCGGCATTGCCCAGCCGACGGCACCCGGAGTAGGCCCGCTCTGTGGGAGCGGACCGGACGAAGGGATGTATGGGGCAGGAGGCGGTCTCGTATATAGCTAGGCCCCGAGCCATGGAGCGATTTAAAGATGGTGGTCAACACCTTGAAGCGCACTCGAAAGGCCACAGGCAGCCAGTGCAGCTCGCGCAGGAGAGGTGTTACGTGGGCTTGCCTTGAGGCACCCATAACCACCCGCGCGGCCGCATTCTGCACTAACTGCAGCCCTCGAGTGCACCTCAAGGGGAGCCCCATGTAGAGAGCGTTACAGTAATCCAGCCGAGATGTCACGAGCGCTTGAGTGACTGCGAAGGGCCCCCCGGTCTAGTAAGGGGCGCAACTGGCGTATCAGGCGAACCTGATAGAACGCCCCCCTGGCCACGGCCGCCACATGGTCCTCCATGGCCAGCCGGGAATCCAGAAGGACGCCCAAGTTGCGCGCCCTCTCCACGGGGGCAAGATGTTCGCCCCCAATGGCCAGTGTTAGATTTATCTGGCTAAACCGGGGTGCCGGAAACCACAGCCACTCGGTCTTGGACGGGTTGAGCTTGAGTTTGTTACTACCCATCCAGACCCGTACGGCCTCCAAACACCGGGACAGCACCTCGACGGCATCGTTGGGGTGGTTTGGGGTGGATATGTACAGCTGAGTATCATCAGCGTACAGATGGTACTCCACCCCAAAACCACGGATGATCTCGCCCAGTGGCTTCATGTAGGTGTTGAACAGAAGTGGCGAGAGGACCGACCCCTGAGGAACCCCACATGTGAGGGGCCTCGGGGCCGACCTCTGCCCTCCTGCCAACACCCATTGCGACCGACCAGAGAGGTAGGATGAGAACCACCGTAAAACGGTGCCTCTCAACCCCAACCCCCCCAATCGGTGCAATAAGATACCATGGTCGATGGTATCAAAAGCCGCTGAGAGGTCTAACAGGACCAGGATAGAGGAGCAACCTCTATCCCGAGCCCTCCAGAGATCATCCACCAACGCGACCAATGCCGTCTCGGTACTGTGACCGGGCCGGAAGCCGGACTGGCGCGGGTCTAGATAATCAACTTCCTCCAGATGTCGAGGGAACTGTTGAGCCACCACACTCTCAACAACCTTCACTAAAAAGTGAAGGTTGGAGACGGGACGATAGTTCTCTAATAAAGCCGGGTCCAGGGATGGCTTCTTGAGGAGGGGCCTCACCACCGCCTCTTTCAAGACGGTAGGCAAGAACCCCTCACTCAGAGATGAATTCACAATACCCTGGAGCCAGCCTTGTGTCACCTCCCAGGATGCCAGTACAAGCCAGGAGGGGCACGGGTCCAATAAACATGTGGTGGCTCTAAGGTTCCTCCACAACCTGTCCATATCCTCGGTAGTAACAAAGTCGAACTCCTCCCAAGGTGTTATCTCAAGACCAGCACCGGGCACCTCGACCGGACCACTAGTGGAGGGCAGCTCGTTCCGAATCTGAGTGATTTTGTCCTGCAGGAAAACTCCAAATTCCTCTGCTCGACCCTGCAAAGGGGCTTCCCGCGGCCTCAGATGAAGGAGGGAGCGGGTCACCCCAAACAGGGCGGCAGGGCGGTTTTCCGCGGACGCGATAAGGGTGGCACAATACTCACGTTTGGCCACTCTTAGCGCCACTAAGTAAGTCCTAATATGGTCTCTCACTAGTGTTCGGTCAGCTTCGGATCGAGAAGATCTCCACCTACTCTCTAGGCGTCTCTTGCGGCGTTTCATCTCCCGAAGCTCCTCGGTAAACCAAGGAGCCTGGGTGACTCGACGCCGCATGAGAGGCCGCAAGGGCGCGACTCGGTCCAAGGCCCCCGTGGCCGCACTATACCATGCGGCCACTAGGTCCTCAGTCGAGCCGCGGGGCAGGGATACAGGTACTGGCCCAAGCTCCCTCTGGAACCTTTCCGGGTCCATCAGGCGCCTGGGGCGGAACCAACTTGGTGTTTCCGGTTCCGCCTCCCCGCGGTGGGGTGTGACGGTTGGAAAGTCTATCCGAAGGAGAGAGTGATCTGTCCATGACAAGGGTAAGATGTCTAAATCCCCTGTTCCGAGATCACTAATCCAGTGTCCAGAGACAAAAATCAGATCCAGCGTGTGTCCTCCCTCGTGAGTGGGGCCCTGAACTACTTGGGTCAGGTCCATGGCCGTCATGGAAGCCATGAACTCCCGAGCCGCCTCGGATGTTTCGCCCGCCGACGGCAGGTTAAAGTCCCCCATGACTATAAGTCTGGGGGTCTCCACCGCCATCGCGGCGATCACCTCGAGTAGCTCGGGCAGGGCTGCTGTTACATAGCGGGGAGCCAGGTATACAATCAGCAAGCCCAACTGCCTCCCTAGGCCCCACTTCACGAAGAGGGACTCACAGCCAGTCGTCTGAGGCACAGTGGTCTCCTTCGGCTCCAGACTTTCCTTAACAATAACCGCCACCCCCCCACCCCTGCCAAGGGCCCTAGGCCGATGAAATGCACGGTAGCCTGGTGGGCACATTTCCACGAGGGGTAAACCCCCCTCGAGGCCCAACCAGGTTTCCGTGATTCCCACCAGGTCCGGGTCCCCCTCTGACACAAGGTCATTAATGAGGGGGGCTTTATTCACCACGGACCTGGCGTTGCAGAACATCAGCCTAGGGCCCCGGCTCTGTAGTCCCTGACCGCCTAGCCCACGAGTGGAGCACAGGGGGTTGGGGCAGGCGACCGCTTTTAACCAGCGACCGCGCGTCCCCAACCCACGATGGACATCCTGTCTCCCACCGCCCCTGCCCCTCCCCAAGACCAGTCGAATAGGACGGCCCTCAACAGAGACGACCCCTGATCCCCCCTCCCTAATGGACTCCTCCTTTAACCTTCTTCCGCCGGCCGGCCCTATGTCTTGACCCCCCCCCTGACTGAATAAACCCTCCCTCCACCCCAGAACCCCTAAAAAGCCTAATTAAAAATTTATTTAAAAACCCCCTGAGCTTGCGTTTTTTCCACCTCTCTGGATTAATTAACCCATCCTTGAGGTGGGCCCGAGATAAACCTAGGGGCCAAACCTGCGAGAGGGGGGACTCTCGCAGGTAGAGGAGGTCGGACCTTGAATAAAAGACCATCCCGTGGCTCCATTGCTGGCTATTAAAGGGAGGAACGCCTAAATAAAGTGCTAGTACAAGTGCAAGTGCAAGTTAACACTGGGAAAGAATAGATTGTAATCAAAGTCAGTCAGTTCTTCCTCGGGGAGAGGCTTTCCACAGGGTGGCTGAAACTGTTGTTCCTTCTGGCTGTTCCTGCTTCGCTCTCGCCCCCCCTCCCCGTAGATCTTTTACTGGGGAGTCCTGGGGGGGGGGGAGGATACCCTCCGCTGTTCTCACCGCGTTGCAGGTTCGCCACTCACGCCAGGGCCTCGGTCAGGGCCTCCACCACTCCAACAGGCCTCCGCCGGAGCCTCTGACGCTCTGTCGGTCTGCCGCACCTCCCATCTCTCTGCGGCCACCAACCTCAAAAGCCATCCCCTGTGGAGGCCTCTACCCGGCCTCGCTGCTCCACGGGGGCCTCCGCCAGGATCGAGATGGTCCGCGCAGCTCCGCCGCTGCTCTGCCGCCCTCCGCCATTCTGCTACCGGCTTTCTGCCGTTCCGGCGCTCCCTCCAGCGCTCCGCTGCCGCTCTGCTATACCGCCGGGGCCTCCGGCCTCCGCCGAGCTCCGCTGGGGCCTCCGGCCTCCGGCGCTCTCCGCCGCCGCTCCGCCGGGGGCTTCCGGCCTCCACCGGCCTCCGCCGGGGCCCTCGATCTTCCGGCGCTCTCCGACCACCATTCCGCCACTCAGTCCGGGCCTCCGGCCTCCGCCGGCCTCTGCCAGGGCTTCCGGCCTTCCGGCGCTCTTCCCGCCACTGCTGTTCCCTCACCAGGGCCTCCAGCCTCCGCCCGGCCTCCGCCAGGGCCTCCGGTCTGCCGGCGCTCCCTTCCGGCGCTCCCTCCGGCGCTCACCCCGCGCCTCCCGTCTCAGCCGTCACACCTACCGGCGTTGGAAAGGCCTCGGTGTGACGGCTGGTTCTGCCACTTGCTGGGCCGGCCCTTCACGATCACCCCAAAGGGGCCGGCCGCGTCCTCCAGAGCCAAATGGGCCTCCGGTCACCATCGCCTCAAAGTTCCGCCGCCATTCCTTCGCGCATGCTCAGAGTTATAGCTGACCTTTAACCCTGTTCCTTCCCTCCAATCAGTCTGTGTCATAAATCACATTCCCCAATGAGGTGCACCACTCCCAAGCCTGCTGCAGTGATCTGAGATCTGACTTCAGCCGACAGTATACGTGGAATGTGCTCCCCCACTTCTCTCACTATGACAACTTTGGAGCTGACAACTCCTCTGTTATATTAGGAATGACCACAAACCTCAAGCTTTCTTGGTGGATCCCTATCTCCAGGATCACCTTTTCCATGATGTGGGTAGCCGGCTGTTCCCCCAGCAGTGAACCCTCCATCTGTTCAAACCGGATGGGTTGGGACAACTCCTGGAGGGTCACCCCCAAACTGTTGGCAATGTTCATGAGACACCATGTGCAACTGGAGTCTACCAATGTGGTACATTGTCTTCATTTTGATAACTCTACCACTACAGGGATCACAAATGGTCTGATGGGTTTACTCACCATGGGATCCACACCTCCCCATCCTCCCCACTGCTGCTTGTTCCTGGGGCCTCTTCCTCCTCATCAGCCACTACACCATATGGGGTAGTCGGCGGCATTTGTCGTGTTCCCCGTAGTGTCTCAGACGGAGTCTTTATGGTCTTTATGGACCTAGTCCCATCCACAAAATGCTCTTGCAGGGCAGCCAGGAATGGCCCAGATCTCCTAGTTCCATAGTGTGCTCACTGTAGAGGTCAGCTACCCATTCTGCTGACTCTTCCTCCATTGCTGCCATCACAGCCATTACTGTGTTTCCAAAGAGTTTTATTGGTTTTCGAAATATACATGGGAAAGGGAATAGGGTGTATATAAGATTTTGGTAGCTCCCATGCCGGTGGTGGCAGTCCTCCCAAACCTCATAAGTTTACAATTTTGAAAAATAACGGATAAGCATATACAGAGTTTACATTGTATCAACCAAGTGTTCAATCATTTCTTTCTTTGCCATTTTCTATTGTATCGACAATTACAATAAAATCATTTTTGTGATCTGAGCCTTTTCGATATTGCATCTTCTTCCTTGTCACCAGGTGGGGCCGTCGCCCCCTTCGTTCCCCCATCTCCGTCCTCTAGGAGAGATGAGTGCTTTTGAAAAAAGGCTTCCGCCTCATTTAATGTTTTAATTCTTATTCTACCCCCCTCCCAGAAGATCAGCATTCCCTCTGGCAATAACCATTTGAACCAAATTCCTTTGTTGTATAATTTCTTAGACAAGAAGGAGTATTTCCTTCTTGTTTCCCTACTTTTTTTCAGAATTTGTTTCAAGATGGTTATTTCTTTGTCTTGATATATTAAAGGTCCCCCCCTTTGGGCCCCCAATATCTCATCCCTCGTGGACCTCCTAAGAAATTTAACATGGACCTCTCTTGGGACTTTGTGAGTTCTGGCATATGCTGAATTAATTCTATAGACCAGGTCCATATCCCACCAGAGTTGTTCTTTATCTCTTTTAAGGTATTCTGCTAATATTGTGCTCATAACATCTTTAAGATCTTCATTTTCTATCTCTGGTATATTCTGGAACCTGAGAAAAAAAGACATCCTTTCAAATTCTATTTTAGACATATAATAACCTAATTCTAAATTTTCCTTTCGAATCTCTTTGACCTCTTTCTCCATCTCGGCTGCCCCCCTTTCCAACGTTATAATTCTTTGTTTATTGTCCACTGTGCTTTGTTGTGTTTCTGTGAGTCCTATTTTAAAGTCTGCCATCTCTTTCCATAATTCATTCATATTTCTCATAAGTTCCTGAAACATTTGAGTAACCGACAGTTCCTACGAACTCTCTCCAGCAGATTCCTTCTGTAATAATGAAGTAATCTTCGACTGTTGCATGCTTGGACTGGAAACTGCTGAAGATGGGGCAGATGTTGATTTCCCGGTGGGTGGTTTTTTAGGACCCATTGTCTCAGTTCAAAGTTAGTCAGGAAAATGGCGTCAAAGGAGCAGACAGCCGAGGCAGGTCGAGGTATCAGAGCAGTCAAAAAAAAAAAGAATCCAATTCTCCTTCACTGTCTCAAATCTTGGAGGTGCATTAAAAAGAAAAAGAAAAAACCATATAATCCACATCTAGGAGTCCACGTAGTAGAAGAGACAAAGAGAGCCTTTGCGGAGATGTTAAAAAAATTTTTTTGAAATCCTTCACTGGCAGTTACGGAGGGAAAAACTTCATAGGTGTAAAGAAGTTATAAGCGGAGAACAAAGAGAAGCCATCTTGCCTCCCCTTTCACAGGAAGAAAAGTGAAAGTTGCCTTTTACTTTTTAGAGAAGACTCCGCGCTAAATTGTTGCAACTGTGATACGATACAATTCTTTCCCATAGTTAGTTAGTTCAAATAGCAAATTAGACCCTTTACTCTCTCCATTCCAGTATGGAGAGAGATCGTTTAAGTGCCGCTTTGTCCGAGGGGGGGTTAAAAAGAAAAATTCCCCCCTCTAATCTCCGTTTAAAATTGATTGAACTGAAACTCACAATGTCCTGTCGCTTATCCTTCATCAGCAGTCCAAGAGATTAGGGAGAGCCCTCCATCTCCGGCATTTCAGCCACACTTCTCATTCAATTTGTTGTTCCCAGGATCCATCCGGCGAAGAGGCAAGATTTGCCCCCCCTTCTGCTCACCAGCTCCTGGGGCGAGGCTGGGAGCACCCCACCGGCCGCCGCCAATTTGGGGGCTCCCAGCGAGCCGCCCTTACGGCAGGAGGTTCCTCCAGAACCTCCTGTGCTCCCGAAGGAGCCCACCGGTGCAGCAAGTGGCGGACGAAGCACAAAGCACGTCTGTCACCTTCGGAAACCGGAAGCCAAGTCCTCATCACAGCCATTACTCAGTCCCACTGTGACATATATAAGTGTCCATACTTGTCCTTATGGTTCAACAACTGACCAATGAACAGAGCCAGCTTCTCTGAGCTTGCATTGAATGTTGCCCTCATTGCCAGTGGGTCCCAACAACCTGCCATCAGAGGGACCTGTCCTAGCCCCACTCCTGGGTGGGCAAGGGGAGGACAGCCCTCATAGCCCCTAGGTCTCACCCCAGCAGTGCCTAGACCATGTGTGTCCCGGCCAGCCTGTGCTGGCAGCTGTTGGGTGGCTGCTCCCAAGGGGCCTGGGCCCTCATACCACCAGACAGCACCTGGTAACTGGAGAGCCCTGGTGGCACCCCCTCCCAATGGGTGTGGCTCCGGTGAAGGATGAAATGCCAGGGTTGTATCCTGCCAGCCACTATTCTGGGCTGGATCTCCAAACCCAGCAGCCGCAAACATCTCCTGCAAGACTTCAATTGTTTGGCTACCCACCGCCATGTAGTAGCTCCAATTATCATCATCAGATATGCATCTTTCTCTCCACTGGGAGTAAAGTGCCCCTGAAAGGGTCAGCACAGGGCCTGTGGTAGGTAATGCTCAGGAGTCCCCAGAGTCCAAGGGCCCCAGCCACCATGTTCCTCTGCCATCCCGCCCCTCGGTCAGTTGCTCAGGGGCTTCCGGAGACATCTGGCACATAGCAGGGCGTTCCTTCGGCCGAACATACACTGCCCCCCCCACCTTTGCAGGTCCAGCCTCCACCACAGTTGCCTCAATTGCTGCATCAGACACTTCCAAATCCGCCGCCTCCAGCCCCAGCACTGTACCTTTAGCCATTATAGTTTAAGGTTAAGGAGAGCTCTAACAAACTGACAGGTTCTAGATGAACAACAAAGACTCAGGACACAGATGTTAGGTTGAATTCCTTGTTTATCCAAGCTGGTACTAACTGACCACCACTTTGCAAGACAAAGGGAATAATTGTTAGAGCTAACACTGTGCTCCCCCCCACTTTATGAGCCTTCCTCCACCCATGCTCGTGCTCCTCGTCCCGTGATCCACCCCACCCATGCATCATCCTCACTCACAACTGTTGCTCCCCCCGCTGTTAAATGTAAACACTGCTTCCTGCATCCTATTATCAAACGCCCATCATCCAGCTGGCAGCCACAGCCACTGCAAGCTTCTGGGTTGATGTCCTGGCTGGTCACCACTTGCCATGCCCTCTCTCCCTGGCAACCATGTGGAGAGGCTGCTTCAGTGCTCCTGTGCACTCTCCCCTGCCTCAATGTACAGCTGAGGGGGGGAGATGTCTGGGAGCCTCTCATGCCAGCCATGACTGCAGAGGGACCTGACTTCTGGGAACAGGTGAGATGCAGTGTTTCAATGTGCGGCGTGTTTCTCGTCAGAATGGCACCTACCACCCGCAAGAATAGCAAGAATGTTCACCAGCGTGCTGGAAATGTAACCAAGCACATGAAACATTTTATCATATGTGGTGAACCTGTGCATCTGCAAAAAAATACTGCACGAAAATAAAAGACTGGCTCGAAGAGATTATTACACAACCAATAGAACTAAAACCGGAACTATTCTTATTAGGAATAATCAAGGGGAATTATGAGAAAAAAATTAAATACCTAATACTACATGTAATCATGGCAGCAAGAATTACATATGCACAGAACTGGAAAAATAAATATACGCCAATAAAAGAAAATGTGATAAAAAAAAATACTGGAATGCGCCGAAATGGACAGGCTCACAAAAGAGATAAAAGACAAAGAGGAATCTGAGTATTACACAGTATGGAACTTATGGTACAAATGGCTAGAGGAAAGAGGTAAAAAATAGGAAAGCAATAAATGGAAGGAAAAACAATCAAGGGACCAGAAAATAAATACAAAACCGCAGAATTAATACGAGGGGAAAAGATAAGATAGATTGTATATAAAAATAGTACGATGAGAGAATTAAATGTATATAAAAGATGTACTGTATGGAATTAATAGAGATAAAAGATATGTAAAAATATGTATATATATGTATAAGGTGTATATGTATAGATATAAGAAACATAATGGATATTTAAAAGATGTAGAAGTGTAAAGACGATATAAATGTATAATAAAAAGAAAAAAAAGGAAAAAAAAGAATGGCAGGCCCAGACAGATGGGAATACCAGGGCTGACACTATCACAATTTGTCTTGTCAATTTATAATAATTATCTTCCTTAATCATTACACATATTGCTGTTAATTGAATCCCTAAATATCTTACTTTCTTAGTGATTTGAATATCTAACTTCTTCATTAACTCCCTTTTCTGCTTCTCTGTTAACGTTTTTCACTAATATCTTTGTTTTCTCTTTGTTAATTTTCAACCCTGCCACCTCACCATATTCTTCTATTCTTTCTAATAGTTTTGGCCCTGTTTCTTGCGGATCTTCTAAAATGAACACCAAATCATCTGCAAATAATTTGCAAAATAATCATCTGCCTGTAATTTATATTCTTCCTTTTTTAATTTTCATAACTTTTATCTCCTTGTCTTGTCTTATATTTCTGTTTAATACCTCTAACATCAATACAAACAATAGTGGGGATAGAGGACATCCCTGCCTTATACCTTTCATAATATTAACCTTTTTCATCATATCACTGTTTACATTTGCCTATCTATATAAATAAAAAGTTAACTATGAGTTTGTTCAAAACCGCTAATGTCAGAAACTACTGCACCAATCGCCACCAAATTTTCACACAACGTTCTTTACAAGTGCAGCACCAATGATACGTATAGATTGTGTGGATGGCACACCGGTGCCAGGTACATGCCACACAAATGTAAAACTGCAGCTCTTCTGTGTTTCCCTCACTCACCCCCCTCCCCTTCACGGCCCCTCCCACCTGGCCGCTTTTCAGCTCACATCACTTGCATGAGCGGTGGAGCGGTCTGCGTCATATCCGCAGCGGTCACCTCCTCAGCAGCCTCTCTCTCCTCTGCCGTCACCGCCCCCCCCTCCACCAACTCCCCACCCACCCACAAGGCCGCTGCCGAGTCAGTGGCCTCTTTCTCCTCTCTCTCTAGGTAGGTAGGTAGGTAGGTAGGTAAGAACTACCTGGGTCCGCCCTGGGTCCTTGCAAGGAGAAGGGCGGGGTATAAATTTGAAAAATAAAATAAAATAAATAAAATAAGTAGATAGGTAGGTAGAGGGATAGAGGGAGAAATATAGTAGGTAGGTAGGTAGATAGGTAGGTGGATAGAGAGAGAGAGGGAGAAATACAGTAGGTAGGTAGAGAGATAGATAGAGAGAGGGAAAATACACTAGGTAGGTAGGTAGGTAGGTAGGTGGTTAGCGAGGGAGAGGGAGAAATACAGTAGGTAGGTAGGTAGGGGGATAGAGAGGGAGAGGGAGAAATACAGTAGGTAGGTAGAGAGAGGGAGAAATACAGTAGGTAGGTAGGTAGGTACAGCTAGTTATTTATAATAAATTGTCTTTATCATGTTTATAAATCTCTCCCTGAAATCCATATCTTGTAATTGCATCAGCACAAATTGCCAGTTCATATTATCAAACGCCTTCTGTGCATCAAGAAAAATCAGCACCATTTGTTTCTCTGGATGTGCTTCATAATATTTCAATGTGTTCAGGATTATTCCCATATTGTCTCTAATCTGCCTCTTGGGTAAAAAGCCACTTTGGTCTATATAAATTCATTTAGAAATCTCTTTAATCTTTCTGCCATTTTTGAAGTACATATTTTATAATCCGCATTTAACAGGGAAATCAGTCTATAGTTTTTTATCTGTTGTAAATCTTGGTCTTCTTGAATTTGGTATCTTCACCTCTACCAGTAATTCATTAAATACTTCCAACATTGTATTGCTTATAACATCTTGTAGTATTTTGTATAACTCTGCTGGTAATCCATCTGGGCCCAGTGTTTTACCATTCTTTTGTCTTTTAATTGCCTCTGTCAATTCCATCATTGTTATCCTTTCCTCTAATAACTTTTTAAATGTTTCTGATATTGTAGGCAATTCAGCTTTTTCTAAGTATTGTTTGGTTTTTTCTCCTGAAATTGTGTCTTGTTTATATAATTTTTCATAATAATCATGGTTCATTTTCTTTTTCTCGTTGCTTCGATAACATACAGTCCCTTCATCATCAATTAATTGATGAATTAACGTTCTCTCTCTCTTTTCAATCTATATGCCAACCATCTTCCTGGTTTATTTGCATTTTCAAAAAGGTTTTGCTTAGAATTTTTAATTTTTGTGCCTCTTTTTCTATTAGATGCAGTTTATGTTTTTTCAATTCTATTTGACTTCTTACATTCTTTACTTTTTGTAATTCCATCTCTAACTTTTTATACTCCTCTTCTAGTTTCTTTTGTGTTTTTCTTCTCTTTTTGTTTCTTTCCCCCCTCATATATCATTGTCAGTCCTCTAATATATGCTTTAGCTGTGTCCCATACATTTTGTAGTAAGGTTTCTTCTTTTCTGTTTTCTTTAAAGTCAGCGGCCTCCTCCACCGCCACCGCCCCTTCTGACAACTCCCCCCCCCCAAGGCCACTGCCGAGTCAGCGGCCTTTCCTTCGCCGCTGCCCCCTGCCAACTCCCCCCGACAAGGCTGCTGACTCGGCAGCGGCCTCTCCTCCGCCGCCACTGCCCCCTCCACCAACTCGCCCCCACAAAGCTGCTGCCGAGTCAGCTGCCTCTCTTGCTCCCCTTCACGGCCCCTCCCACCCGGCTGCTTTTCAGCTCACGTCACTTGCACGAGCGGTGGAGAGGTCTGCATCATATCTGCGATGGTTGCCTCCTCAGCGGCCTCTCTCTCCTCCGCTGCTGCTGCCACCACTCCCCCTCTGCCAACTCCCCCCCACAAGGCCGCTGCTGAATCAGCGGCCTCTTATCTGCTGCCGCCACCCACACCACCAACTCCCACCCCCACAAGGCCGCTGCCGAGTCAGCAGCCTCTCTTGCTGCCCATGCTGCCAACTCCCCCCCCAAGGGCGCTGCCGAATCAGTGGCCTCTCTTGCCACCTGCCCTGCCAATTGCCCCACACACACAAAGCCACTGCCATGTCAGCGGCCTCTCCTCCTCTGCCGCCTCCTCCGCCAACTCCCCCCCCCACAAGGTCCCTGCCGAGTCAGTGGTCTCTTCTCTGCCGCCGCCATCCATACCACCAACTCACCCCCCCCACAAGGCCACTGCCGAGTCAGCAGCCTCTGTTGCCGCCCCCTCCACCAACTCTCCCCCCACAAGGTCGCTGCCGAATCAGTGGCTTCTTCTCTGCCACTGCCGTCTATGCCGCCAACTTCCCCCCCCCCAAGCCCGCTGCTGAGTCAGTGGCCTCTCTTGCTGCCCACGCCACCAACTCCTCCCCACAAGGCCGCTGCCGAATCAGCGGCCTCTCCTTCGCCGTCGCGTACGCCGCCCACTCCCCCCACAAGGCCGCTGCCGAGTCAGCGGCCTCCTCCACTGCCACCGCCCCTTCCGACAACTCCCCCCCCACAAGGCCACTGCCGAGTCAGTGACCTTTCCTTCGCCGCTTCCCCCTGCCAACTCCCCCCCACAAGGCTGCTGACTCGGCAGCGGCCTCTCCTCTGCCGCCACTGCCCCCTCCACCAACTCCCCCCCACAAGGCTGCTGCCGAGTCAGCTGCCTCTCTTGCTGCCCACGCCACCAACTCCTGCCCCCCAAGGCCGCTGCTGAGTCAGAGGCCTCTCTCTCCTCTGTCTCTAGGTACGTAGGTAGGTAAGTAGGTAGGTAGATGGATAGAGAGAGAGAGGGACAAATACAGTAGGTAGGTAGATAGAGGGATATAGAGAGAGAGGGAGAAATACAGTAGGTAGGTAGGTAGGTAGGTAGGTAGGTAGGTGGATAGAGAGGGAGAGGGAGAAATACAGTAGGTAGGTAGGTAGGTAGGTAGAGGGATAGAGAGGGAGAAATATAGTAGGTAGGTAGGTAGGTAGAGGGATAGAGAGGGAGAAATACGGTAGGTGTCATGACTGCTTCCATCATAAATGAAAAAAACTCATTTGGAAAGTTTAAGGCTACTTTTACTGAAAATGATAAGACTGCAGCGAAAGTCAAGCAAGGAATGAAACATTTAGGCGCGCAACATACGTATCAAATCATAACCCAACCCTCCACCTCATTGACCCCAGCATATTGTCCAATGCAAAGCCGGCCACGACATCAGGTGCAGTCCCTGCCCAGGAGCATCATCAGAATGGAATGCAGACCGTTAGCTGAGGTGATAACAAACAGTGGCTACATCTCTCTCTCCTGCTCCCTTAGTATCCTAGCAACTCCAGCCCCCCCCCCCCCATTACAATATGACAGCCGAAGCAAGCAAAAGCAAAGGCTGACAGTAGGTAGGTAGCTAGGTAGCTAGGTAGGTAGGTAGCTAGGTAGGTAGAGGGATAGAGAGAGACAGGGAGAAATACGGTAGGTAGGTAGGTAGGTAGGTAGGTAGGTAGGTAGGTAGGTAGGTAGGTAGGTAGGTAGGTGGATAGAGAGAGAGGGAGAAATACGGTAGGTAGGTAGGTAGGTAGGTAGGTAGGTAGGTAGGTAGGTACACTGATAGTGGGAGAAATACAGTAGGTAGGTAGGTTTAACCAGACTGGTCCTCGTGGTCCTCCTGAGAAATTTGACATGTACATCTCTTGGAACATTATGGGTTCTAGCATATGCTGAATTAATTCTATAAACCAGGTCCATATCCCACCACAATTGTTCTTTATCTCTCTTAAGGTATTCTGCTAAAATTGTACTCATAATGTCTTTAAGATCTTCATTTTCTGTTTCTGGTAAGTTCTGAAACCTAAGAAAAAAGGACATTCTTTCCAATTCTATTTTAGACATAAAGTTTTCCAGTTCTATATTCCCCTTTTGGATCTCCTTAACCTCTTCCCCCATCCCAGCTGCCCCTCCCTCCAACACCATAATTCTCTGTCTATTTTCTGTTATGTCTTTTTGTGTTCCTCTGATTTCTTCTTTGAAGTCTGCTAACTCTTTCCTTAATTCGTTTTGACCTCTCATGATTTCCTGAAGCATTTGATTGGCAGATAATTCTTTCGAGCTCTCTCCTGCAGCATCTTTTTGTAACAATGAAGTAATTTTCGATTGCTGCATACTTGGGCTTGAAGTTGCTGAGGGAGGAGCCGATAATGATTTGCCCATTGGTGGTTTCTTAGGACCCATTGTCTAAATTCAAAGTTAGTAAGTCTTTTTGCAAAGAAAATGGCGTCAGAGGGCGTGTAGCTGGGTCGGTCCGAGGTATCAGGAAAGTCCAAAAGCAAAAAGTTAGTTCTCCTTCACTGTACCAAGGCACAGAGGCACATCAGAAAAAGGAAAGCCATATAATCAAAATCCAGAAAGTCCACGCAGCAGGGGAGATCCAGAGAGAGCCCTCCGGGAAGGTATTAAAAGACACCAAGAGTTTCCCAAAGGCGGTTACAAAAGGCAGACTTCATTTGTAAATGCAAAGACGAGAACAAAGGGAAGCCATCTTTCCTCCTCCCTTTCGCAGAAAGAAGAGTAAAAGTTACAATTTTTTTTAAAAAAAATCAGCTCAGCAATCACCTCCTGTAATTGCGATTCAGCCTTTTCCACATAGATAGTTCAAATGGCAAGTCAGCCTTTGTTCTCTCTCCATTCCGGTACGGAGAGAGGTAGCTTAAATGCAGCTTTGTCCGAGGGGGGGTTAAAAAAAAGAGAAACACCCCCCTCTAATCTCCGTTTGAATAGATTGAGCAGAAACTTACAGTGATTTGTTGCTTATCCATTATCAGTCGTCAAAGAGATTGGGAGGGGCTCCCCACCACCAGCATTTCAGACACTCTTCCTTATTTAATTCATTTCTCCCAGGATTCCTTCGGTGAAGAGGCAAACATTATTTATTTATTTATTATTTATTAAATATTTTATATACCACGTCCTCTCCCCAAGGGGACTCGGAGCGGTGCAAAGGGAAAACTAAAACACATAAAATATATACATGAATAAATACAATACCTAAAAATAGATTAAACCAATCGCCCTGCACTAAAATCCCCATTAAAACTAATCGTTCCCTAAAAACCCTAAAGGAAGAGACTACCCTAGGCCGGCCAAGCAGAAAAAGTGTGTTTTTAATTTCTGACGGAAGGAGCGGAGGTCCGTGGTTGTTCTAATGTCGGGGGGAAGGTCGTTCCAGAGGGCTGGGCCCGCCACAGAGAAGGCCCTTCCCCTGGGCGTCGCCCGCTGACAAAGTCTAGTGGACGGCACCCGGAGAAGTCCCTCTCTGTGGGAGCGAATCGGCCGTAAGGATGTATGGGGCAGGATCCGATCCTGCAGGTAGCTAGGTCCCGAGCCATGGAGCGCTTTAAAGATGATAACTAGCACCTTGAAGCGCACCCGAAAGACGACAGGCAGCCAGTGCAGCTCGCGCAAGAGAGGTGTTATATGGGTATACCTTGCGGTCCCCATTATTGCTCGCGCGGCTGCATTCTGGACCAGCTGAAGTCTTTGGGTGCATGTAGAGAGAGTTACAATAGTCCAGTCGGGATGTCACGAGGGCATGAGTGACTGTGCAAAGGGCATCCCGATCCAATAGGGGGCGCAACTGGCGTACCAGGCGGACCTGGTAAAACGCCCTCCTGGCCAGGCTGTCACTTGATCTTCCATGGACAGCCAGGTATCCAGGAGGACGCCCAAGTTGCGCGCCCCATCCACAGGGGCAAGGTGTTCGCCCCCTATGGCCAGTGATGGAGTCAACTGGTTGAATCGGGCGGCCGGAAACCACAGCCACTCGGTCTTGGCCGGGTTGAGCCTGAGTCTGTTACTTCCCATCCAGATCCGCACAGCTTCCAGGCACTGGCACATCACCGCTACGGCATCGTTGGGGTGGTTTGGGGTAGATATATACAACTGCGTATCATCAGCAGAGAGGTGGTACTCTACCCCAAAACCACGGATGATCTCACCCAGCGGCTTCATATATGTGTTGAACAGGAGAGGCGAGAGGACCGACCCCTGAGGCACCCCACATGTGAGGGGTCTCGAGGTCGACCTCTGCTCTCCTGCCAACACAAATTGCGATCGACCAGAGAGGTAGGAGGAGAACCACCGTAAAACGGTGCCTCCCACCCCCAACCCCCCCAGCCGATGCAATAGGATACCATGGTCGATGGTATCAAAAGCCGCTGAGAGGTCTAATAGGACCAGGATGGAGGAACAGCCCCCATCTCTGGCCCTCCAGAGATCATCTACCAACGTGACCAATGCCGTCTCGGTGCTATGCCCGGGCCGAAAGCCGGACTGGCGCGGGTCTAGATAATCAACTTCCTCCAAGTGACGGGGAAACTGTCACGGCCACCACACTCTCTACAACCTTCGCCAAAAAGGGAAGGTTGGAGACGGGACGATAGTTGGCTAATAAAGCTGGGTCCAAAGAGGGCTTCTTCAGGAGGGGCCTCACCATGGCCTCGTTAAGGGAGGCAGGCAAGAAACCCTCGCTTAAAGAAGCGTTGACAACCTCTTGGAGCCAGCCTCGTGTCACCTCCCAGGATGCCAGTACAAGCCAGGAAGGACACGGGTCCAATAAACATGTGGTGGCTCGCAGTCGCCCACGTAACCTGTCCATATCCTCGGAAGTAACAGAGTCGAACTCCTCCCAACCAAGATCCGCCTCGTGGCATCCCACTGGACCATCAATGGAGACTAACTCGTTATGGATCTGAGCGATTTTCTCCTGCAGATAAATCACAAATTCCTCTGCTCTACCCTGTAATGGGGCTTCCCGCACCCTCTGTTGAAGGAGGGAACGGGTCACCCTAAACAGGGCGGCAGGGCGGTTATCTGCGGATGCTATGAGAGTGGCACAATGATGGCGTTTGGCCACTCTCAGCGCCACAATGTAAGTCCGTAAATGGGCTCTTACCTGTGTTCGGTCAGATTCAGATCGAGTAGACCTCCATCTTCTCTCTAGGCATCTCTTGTGGCGCTTCATCACCCTTAGCTCCTCGGTAAACCAAGGAGCCAGGGTGGCTCGCTGCTGCAAGAGAGGCCGCAAGGGCGCGACCCGATCCAAGGCTCCCGTGGTCGCAGTATTCCATGCGGCCACGAGGTCCTCCATCGGGGCGCGGGTCAGGGGTACAGGAAGTGGCCCAAGCACCGCCTGGAACCCATCAGGGTCCATCAGGCGCCTGGGGCGGAACCAAATAGGCAACTCAGGTTCCGCCTCCCCGCGGTGGGGGACAGCGGTTGGAAAGTCGAGCCGGAGAAGTGAGTGGTCTGACCATGACAAGGGCGTGATGACTATATCCCCTATACCCAGATCACTCTTCCATTGGCCTGAGACAAAGATGAGATCCGGTGTATGTCCACCCTCGTGGGTGGGGCCTTGAATTAGTTGGGTCAGGTCCATGGCCGTCATGGAAGCCATGAACTCCCGAGCTACCCCGGATGATTCGCCCGCCGATGGCAGATTAAAGTCCCCCATGACTAAAAGTCTGGGGGTCTCAACTGCCATCGTAGCGATCACCTCGAGGAGCTCGGGCAGGGCTGCTGCTACATAGCGGGGAGCCAGGTATACAACCAGCAAGCCCAACTGCCTCCCTAGGCCCCACTTCACGCAGAGGGACTCACAACCGGTGGTCTGTGGCACAATGGTCTCTCTCGGCTCCAGACCTTCCCTAATAATAACCGCTACCCCACCACCCCTGCCTAGGGCCCGGGGCTGATGAAAAGCGCGGTAACCTGGTGGGCACATTTCAACGAGGGGGAGTCCTCCCTCGTGGCCCAACCAGGTCTCCGCAATTCCTACCAGGTCCGGCTCCCCCTCTGACACAAGGTCATGGATGAGGGGGGCTTTGTTGACCACGGACCTGGCGTTGCAAAACATCAGCCACAGGCCCTGGCTCTGTACTCCCTGACCACCTAGCCTGCGGGGGTTGTGGCTTCCCGGCTCCTGGGGTGAGGCTGGAAACACCCCCATCGGCTGCCACCGGGTTTGAGGGCTTGCAGCAAGCCACCCTATGGCAGGGGGCCCCTCCAAGACCCCCTGTGCTCCTAAAGAGCCCACCGAGAAGACAGACGGCAGACAAACACATCCATCGCCTACGGAAACCGGAAGTGAAGGCCGATTTGATTTCATTTTATAGTAAAACAAAATTAAAATGAAATCGTTTCATAGTTTCTGTTTTCTGTCTTATTAATTGCAATTTGATAACAGTTGCTGGAGATGTCTGGGAAATGCACGTAAGATTTTCAGGAGTTACTTGTAGTTCTGGAGCCTTACACTGTATTCCAGTACTTTAGAAGTATTCCTCCATCCTACAGCTTAGGTCTAAAAGGGATCATACTAGCTGGCCACTTTAAATGTGATTGGAATGCAGTATGTATTTATCTACTGGATTGTTCCATTGATTTAAAGAGTGGTAAACTAATGGCAATCTAGTGAGATTGAAATCTTTGTAGGACTTTATTGCATGTCCTATTCCTCCAATCAACTCATTCTCTTATACCGGTAGGTTGACAGTTGCAAGTTAACTGGTGGCAGTTCAGTGCTCTCTTTGGAAACATCCCATAATACTCTAGAGCACCAAATGTAGGTTTTTACAGGGCACTATAGAAAGTTAAAACAGTGACTAGGATGTCTGAATTCAGAGGCCAAGATATCCTCAAATGCAGCTCTCACTGAAAAGTCAAAGACACAAAACTTTTCCTTGCTCACTTCATTTTCCATTACTGCCACAGGGAGAATGAGGAGAAACTTGCTTTAAACAATGGATCACAAAGAAATATACTGGGCATGTGTGTGTATGCATGTGTATTTCTCATCTATAGTTCTTTTGTTATGAAAAAAGAAATGTGCATCCACCTTACTTACACACACACACTCCCTTTCACTTATGTATGAATGGGACAATTTATGATATGTATCTTGGTCAGAATGCCCTCTGGCACGATAAATTATGCTCCCCCTTCTACACAAAAGGCCCAGAAAAATCACACAAAACTATCTCTGGAGAATCTCAATGTGGCAATTTAAGGCTCGGGTGCTAAAATTCTAAAACTGTGGGAAGATAGGACCTAAGGAGTAGAAGTCAAAGACTGAGATTTTGAAATAAGTACATAGGTGAGAAGAAATATACTACATCACTTATTATGAGCTACTAATCCCAAGGAATAGTCTTGCAAGATGGTTTGTCACCTTTTTCTTTAAAAAACAAGAACTCCTGAGTTCCTTTTGTAAATAATGCAACTTACCCAATCGTTTGAGTGAGGAGTAATGGTTCAGTTCTGACTTGATGGCTCACTCATAGGATGGAGGCAGATGGGAGAGGTTGTGAAATGAATGAGAGCATCTGAGGGTATTGTATTTGGTTGAGGAATGGCTTGGGGTATCATTCACATGCCAGTCTTTTAAGGGAGCAGAGAAGTTAGAGGAAAAAAATCAGTTAGTCTACGTAGATTTGATTTCTGCTGCATGGCTTGGGACCTAGCTATCTGCGAGATCGGATCCTGCCCCACACATCCTCACGACCGATTCGCTCCCACAGAGAGGGGCTTCTCCGGGTGCCGTCCACTAGACTTTGTCAGCGGGTGACGCCCAGGGGAAGGGCGCTCTCTGTGGCGGGCCCAGCCCTCTGGAACGACCTTCCCCCTGATATTAGAACGACCACTGACCTCCGCTCCTTCCGTGTAAAATTGAAGACCTATCTCTTTCGACTGGCCGGCCTTGAATAGTTCTCTCTGTCTATTGACTCCAAATATTTTAATGGGTTCTTAATCTTATATTTTTAGCACGGGTAATACTATTTAATTCTATTTTAAAGTATGTATGTTGTATTTATTGTATATTGTTTTTAGCTCTGCCTGTGCACCGCCCCGGGTCCCTGTGGGGAGAGGGTGCGGTTAATAAATTTCAATTTCAAATTTCAATTTTACTTTACTTGCTTTCACACTAGCCCTTGAGTCTGGAATGGAAATCATTTGTTCATTCTGCTCTGACGCAGAATCCAGATGGCAGTTTTCATATTCTGTTCCATTCCCATGTGGATTCTTCAAGGATATCTCATTGAGGTATGCAAAACACCCACAACCCACTTCAAATTGGGAATAGCAGGCATAAAGCCTAGTTTTATTTATAAAATTTATTGGTTGCCCATCTAACCATAGGCAGCTTACAGTCATAAAAATATGTCTATACATATACAATTAAAACATAAACATTATTTCACAAGGGGTGGGAAACCAAAATTGTTGTACTATAAATGCATTGCTAATCAGAAAGATAGTAAAATCAAAGACAAAAAATAGCATTTTGTGGCAGACACATAAATGTGCCCAAATTCTGGGGGAAACACCTGCTTGTAACTTTGACACATGCAAGCAAACATCGACAAATCTGAAGGCACTCTTGATATGTAACACCATCTCACCAATACCTCTATAGCTAACTTTCTGGAGTCTCCTTCTCTTAGACTGTTCTGACACAACCTGGGTTATCAAAGATATTGTTGCCTCATAGTAGGGAGTAGCAATCAAAGCCTTACCTTGATCTGTTAAAAAAGAATCCCATACAAAATACCATACTTCCCCTGTTGTGTAGTGATGGACTGGCTGCTAAAGCAAGGTCATGACACACACTTGAAAGTAAATCAGGAAGACTGTAATAGGGGTGTGTGTGTCTGTCTGTCTCACAAGAACAAAGAATGCTTATCAACAGGAAATATGCATGTGTAAAGCTTGTAGCAATTATGGGTAGTTGGAAAGTTGATAAAAGCAACAAGAATTAGACAACTTGCAGACCTCAGCTAAAAGTTAGGAATAGAGATGGCTGGCAACAAATGAAATGTCTATTAGATAACTCCTGGGGCATTCATTAGCCAAGGCTTAGGAATGGGACAGCTAGAGACCAATAGAACAAATTGTAGAATTAGTGCTAAAACGTTTATTAGAGGATATTTCTTATTCTTTTACCTTGTCCCACCTTCTTCTTTACTGAAAATGTATAAAGCTTTCTTAATCCTTTGTTCTTGGTTCTTGGCCTTTTGACCAGGAACCCTTTTCCTTGGAGTACTCCAATAAAAAGCAATCAGAAAACCTGCACCTCGTGTCTGGCGTCCATCATTGGCTTCGGCACCAGACTCAGACCCGAATTGGGGACAACAATCTGGGGGCTTGTCTGGAATTCCACGCCTGGATTCAATTGGAAGGCACCAAAGACTACCAGAGTGTTAGATTGTAAGAAGGATTCCGACTCAGGCATAGTCAAACACCAACATTTATTCACAACTATATACAAGAGCATCAGGAATAATACAGGCAAGGGTTTTCCCGCCTGACAGCAGTTTATATAGAGCTGTCAGGCGGGAAAAACCTCAGCGAGGCAGTTGCAACATTGTTTCACTTAACTAGACAGAATCCAGCCAGCAGCATCTCAGCCAATCAGACGCGGCTGTCTGCTCCATACAGGAATGCGGCAACTTAGAGTTCACCAGACTTACTGGCACGGTCGTAAGTCTGAGGATCTAACACAGAGGAGGGCCCCTGGACGGGTAAGACTTGCTGGCTCAAAGGTGTGTTTGCTCTGAAATAAAACTCCCGGTCGGTGACCAGGACTGTGTGTTTCTGCACTGCCAGCCGCCCTCAGAGCTCATGAGTCTTTTTGACAGTGATTGAGTACTCTGAAAAGCAAGGGGTGATGCAGAGATCCGTGTGTCCCACTGATGCAAAGTGTGGGTTGACTGAGTGTTATGAGCCACTGTCTAAATGAATGGACAATCCAGGTGATTATTGGCCATTTAAGGGACCTCATAATATGGGACTTATTGAGCAATTAAAAACAATATTGCAGAAGCAAAAGAGTCAGACAGAGAGATACAATATTTGAGTTTATTTGTGAAACTTGTTAATAGTCCATTTCTGTTAGAGGAATGTGGAGGTAGTATATATGTGTTTCTATGTTGTGTCATTTCCAAGACTTGGGAGAGGAGTAAGACCCTCTAATAACAATAAACAAAAAGGCCTTATTATTATTATTTATTCTTTTACTTTTTTTAAAAAAGATTTGGAAAAAAATGGAGCTTATTGGCTTGTGAAAGCTCCCTAAAATAATGATAATGATGATTGGTTTTGCTGAAGAAAGTATGAAAGGAAATATTTGTATGTGAATTTTTATGCAAGCAGTTTGAATGGAGGATAAATGTGTAAGTATGCTGATGTGTAAATGCTTGTTTGTGTTGAGTACCTATCCCCAGATTGTGAAAGGGGTTCATTATTTTGATTCCCTTTCTTATAAAGAATCCCAGTGCTCCTCCGGTTAAACTGGAGGACTCTGAGACTGCTCTGCCACCCCCTGCTTACTAATGGAATGGGGCACTCCAGACAAGGAGATCCCAGAGAAGGGGGGAGGCTGAGGAACAATGTAATCAAACAGTGAGTGAATCTTGTGAAATCCCATCTCATTCAAAACTAAAACCAGAGATGCAGGCTCACTCCGAGAAAATATAGTGGTAGGAGGAGGAAATAGATACTGTTGAGTGCTTGTTTACATACCATTTTCTACTTCTGACCTTTATAACTGGAAGCAACAAAATCCCAGTTATAGGGAAGACCCAGAGAAAGTGCACTCTGTTCTTATCTATTATAAGGACACATAGCCCCACTTGGGCAGACATTCAGACATTGATGGATGTCCTTTTAACACCAGAGGAACGGAGACTGGTGAGGGGGGCAATGGAGCGGTAGTTTAAAAAAAAAAAAGAAAAAAGGAGAAGCAGCATGAGACTGACAGCCGCTGGGAATGCTCCCTCTTACAGAGCCAGAATGGAATCTGGATGATGATAGGGACAATATGAGGCTACAGAATTCTCAATCTTATATGGAATCCAAAAATGGAGTTCCCTAAATTAAGATTCTTGCAAAAGTATATGAAGTAAGGCAAAAGAAAGAGGAAAGTCCTGAGGACTTTTCTTGAAAGGATATACCAGGATTTTGGGTAATACACTAATTTCGATCCTGAAGCCTCAGATAATCAGGAAATGATAAACATGATTTTTTATAGGAAAATTAGCAGAGGATATTAAAAGAAAGTTACAGAAAGTAGAAGGAGGTCTGTGGAAAGATATTTCAGATTTTGTTGAGATAGCTTACTGGAGAGTAAGAAGGAAGAGAAAAAAAAATTCAGAAGACTCGCAGAAATGCTATCCTCCTAGCAGATGCCCTTAGGCAGGAAAAGGGGGGAGGAAGGGGGACAAAGCGGAAGAGGTGGCGAGGAGTGGGAGTTTAAGGAATCTGAAAGTAGTTATGGGCATGGAAGAGGAAAGGTCCCCTTGGGACCCTACCAGTGTGCTATATGCAGAAAAGAAGGATATTGGATGTGTGGATGCCTGGTGGCTATAGCCATGAAAGCAGAAAAAGAAGGGTGAAGAGGCCAGGGGCAGGGAGCTGTTGCTCCCCCAACCCACCTCTGTGGAAGTCCAAATGGGGGATTTAAACATAAGATGTTAACAGATGCAGGAGCCTTTCAAAGTGCGGCTGCACTTAGCCAAAGCTATTTTGACAATTCAAGGACAAGATGTCATCTGTGTGTCTAGTGAACCATTTTATTCTGAAGAAAGAATTGTAACAATCAGAAGACAAACTGTAGGAGGGTTTG
>CM077650.1:29951487-29961487 GCA_039707465.1 Rhabdophis nuchalis
GTGCAGAGAGGTAGTCCATTAATCTACCAACAAAAAGAGGTTGCTATCTTGAAGCAGATCCCAAGAAAGATTAGAGATGCAAGAAGGAAATTTTCCTTCCTGTCTAAAACATTGTTTGATCACGGGATTTGGTTCAAGTGGGTGACACCCGAAGGGATGCTGGTGTTCTGGGAAGGAGGAAGAGTGAGGATTAAAACAGTTGCTGAGGCGGAAGCCTTTCTTAAAAAACATTCCTCTATCCTGGGGGAAGATCCAGGGGGGACGGAGGGGGCCACGGCCCCGCCCACTGGGGGCCAGGGAGGAGAAAAAGAAGATACAATTGCCAAGAGACTTAGATCGAAAAAATAACTTTGCCCTGATTTTTTTTTGATTAATTTTGCATAATATTTGTATTCGGATTTTTTGTAAATGTCTGACAGCATAGAACTGAGAATTTAGGTATATGTACATGCTTTCACTTTGTAGTGTTATGAAAAATGTTTTTGTTTATTGTTATTAATGTATTTTGAGGTCCCGGAAGGGCCGACGACTTTGACGTGAATGCTCTCAAAATTTCTTTGTATCCCTTACCCCACCCTATAGAAAAAATGTAAAACCAATAAAACTTTTTCAATATGAAGTGACAGCCGTGGCCAGGAGGGCGTTTTACCAGGTCCGCCTGGTACGCCAGTTGCGCCCCCTATTGGATCGGGATGCCCTTTGCACAGTCACTCATGCCCTTGTGACATCCCGACTGGACTATTGTAACTCTCTCTACATGGGGCTCCCCTTGAGGTGCACCCGAAGACTTCAGCTGGTCCAGAATGCAGCCGCGCGAGTAATAATGGGAACCGCAAGGTACACCCATATAACACCTCTCTTGCGCGAGCTGCACTGGCTGCCTGTCGCCTTTCGGGTGCGCTTCAAGGTGCTAGTTATCATCTTTAAAGCGCTCCATGGCTCGGGACCTAGCTATCTGCGGGATCGGATCCTGCCCCATACATCCTCACGGCCGATTCGCTCCCACAGAGAGGGACTTCTCCGGGTGCCGTCCACTAGACTTTGTCAGCGGGCGACGCCCAGGGGAAGGGCCTTCTCTGTGGTGGGCCCAGCCCTCTGGAACGACCTTCCCCCCGACATTAGAACAACCACGGACCTCCGCTCCTTCCGTCAGAAATTAAAAACATACATTTTCTGCTTGGCCGGCCTAGGTTAGTCTCTACCTTTAGGGTTTAGGGAACACTAGTTTTAATATGGGGATTTTAGTGCAGGGACAATTAAGTTTAATTTGTTTTTACTCTATTGTATTTATTTTTGTATATATATTTTATGTGTTTTAATTTTTCCCTGTACACCGCTCCGAGTCCCCTTGGGGAGAGGACGCGGTATATAAAAATAAAATATTATTATTATTATTATTAAACTCCCTAAAGGGCAGTTGAATGCTGTTTTCCATTCATCTCCTTCCCTGATCCGTATTCGGTAGTATGCTTCTCTGAGGTCTAATTTGGTAAAGACTTTTCCCTTGGCCAAGTGAGATAGCATATCTTTCATGAGGGGGAGCGGGTATAGGTTGTGTACGCACACCGCGTTTATCCCCCGAAAATCTATCTATCTATCTATCTATCTATCTATCCATCCATCCATCCATCCATCCATCGATCCATCCGTTCATCCATCCATCCATCCATCCATCCATCCATCCATCCATCCATCCATCCATCCATCCATCTATCTATCTATCTATCTATCTATCTATCTATCTATCTGTCTATCTAGTTTTCCATCCATCCATCCATCCATCCATCCATCCATCCATCCATCTATCTATTTATCTATCTATCTATCTATTTATCCAGTCCATCTATCTATCCAGTCTGTCTATCTATCTATCTATCTATCTATCTATCTATCTATCTATCTATCTATCTATCTATCTATCTATCTATCTATCTATCTATCTATCTATCTGTGTATCTAGTTTTCCATCCATCCATCCATCCATCGATACATCCGTTCATCCATCCATCCATCCATCCATCCATCCATCCATCCATCCATCCATCCATCCATCCATCCATCCATCCATCCATCCATCCATCCATCCATCCATCCATCTATCTATCTATCTATCTATCTATCTATCTATCTATCTGTGTATCTAGTTTTCCATCCATCCATCCATCCATCCATCCATCCATCCATCTATTTATCTATCTATCTATCTATCTATCTATCTATCTATCTATCTATCTATCTATCTATCTATCTATCTATCTATCTATCTATCTATCTATCTATCTATCTATCTATCTATCTATCTATCTATCTATCCATCAGCTGAAGCCTCGGGAAGCCTTCCGACTCATCCGTTTAGCCCTCTTCATGATTACGAATGGCGCCGTCTTCCTTTGGCGAAGGGAGACCCCCCCGCAGCATGTTCTCCTTCACCTAAGCCGAAGACAAGGGTCGCTTCCCCCACCGCCGTGGGGGGGAGCGTCCCAGGCAAGCCGGCTTTACGGGAGACCCCCAAAAAAGGGGCGTCTCGCCCCCGTGGGGGGGCAGAAAAAGCAACAAAACGGCGAGCGAGCACTAGGCTCGCCCGTCGCCGCTGGAGCCGGAACCGGAAGTCGCCACGGCTGTCACTTGATCTTCCATGGACAGCCGGGTATCCAGGAGGACACCCAAGTTGCACGCCCCATCCACAGGGGCAAGGTGTTCGCCCCCTATGGCCAGTGATGGAGTCAACTGGTTGAATCAGGCGGCCGGAAACCACAGCCACTCGGTCTTGGCCGGGTTGAGCCTGAGTCTGTTACTTCCCATCCAGATCCGCACGGCTTCCAGGCACTGGCACATCACCGCTACGGCATCGTTGGGGTGGTTTGGGGTAGATATATACAACTGCGTATCATCAGCGTAGAGGTGGTACTCTACCCCAAAACCACGGATGATCTCACCCAGCGGCTTCATATATGTGTTGAACAGGAGAGGCGAGAGGACCGACCCCTGAGGCACCCCACATGTGAGGGGTCTCGAGGTCGACCTCTGCTCTCCTGCCAACACAAATTGCGATCGACCGGAGAGGTAGGAGGAGAACCACCTTAAAACGGTGCCTCCCACCCCCAACCCCCCCAGCCGATGCAATAGGATACCATGGTCGATGGTATCTAAAGCCGCTGAGAGGTCTAATAGGACCAGGATGGAGGAGCAACCCCCATCTCTGGCCCTCCAGAGATCATCTACCAACGCGACCAATGCCGTCTCGGTGCTATGCCCGGGCCGAAAGCCGGACTGGCGCGGGTCTAGATAATCAACTTCCTCCAGGTGACGGGGAAACTGTTGTGCCACCACACTCTCTACAACCTTCGCCAGAAAGGGAAGATTGGAGACGGGATTATAGTTGGCTAATAGAGCTGGGTCCAAAGAGGGCTTCTTCAGGAGGGGCCTCACCATGGCCTCTTTAAGGGAGGCAGGCAAGAAACCCTCGCTTAAAGAAGCGTTGACAACCTCTTGGAGCCAGCCTCGTGTCACCTCCCAGGATGCCAGTACAAGCCAGGAAGGACACGGGTCCAATAAACATGTGGTGGCTCGCAGTCGCCCACGTAACCTGTCCATATCCTCGGAAGTAACAGAGTCGAACTCCTCCCAACCAAGATCCGCCTCGTGCCCTCCCACTGGGCCATCAATGGAGACTAACTCGTTATGGATCTGAGCGATTTTCTCCTGCAGATAAATCACAAATTCCTCTGCTCTACCCTGTAATGGGGCTTCCGGCACCCTCTGTTGAAGGAGGGAACGGGTCACCCTAAACAGGGCGGCAGGGCGGTTATCTGCGGATGCTATGAGAGTGGCACAATGATGGCGTTTGGCCACTCTCAGCGCCACAATGTAAGTCCGTAAATGGGCTCTTACCTGTGTTCGGTCGGATTCAGATCGAGTAGACCTCCATCTTCTCTCTAGGCATCTCTTGTGGCGCTTCATCACCCTTAGCTCCTCGGTAAACCAAGGAGCCAGGGTGGCTCGCTGCCGCAAGAGAGTCCGCAAGGGCGCGACCCGATCCAAGGCTCCCGTGGTCGCAGTATTCCATGCGGCCACAAGGTCCTCCATCGGGGCGCGGGTCAGGGGTACAGGAAGTGGCCCAAGCGCCGCCTGGAACCCATCAGGGTCCATCAGGCGCCTGGGGCGGAACCAAATAGGCAACTCAGGTTCCGCCTCCCCGCGGTGGGGGACAGCGGTTGGAAAGTCGAGCCGGAGAAGTGAGTGGTCTGACCATGACAAGGGCGTGATGACTATATCCCCTATACCCAGATCACTCTTCCATTGGCCTGAGACAAAGATGAGATCCGGTGTATGTCCACCCTCGTGGGTGGGGCCTTGAATTAGTTGGGTCAGGTCCATGGCCGTCATGGAAGCCATGAACTCCCGAGCTACCTCGGATGATTCGCCCACCGATGGCAAATTGAAGTCCCCCATGACTACAAGTCTGGGGGTCTCAACTGCCACCGTAGCGATCATCTCAAGGAGCTCGGGCAGGGCTGCTGCTACATAGCGGGGAGCCAGGTATACAACCAGCAAGCCCAACTGCCTCCCTAGGCCCCACTTCACGCAGAGGGACTCACAACCGGTGGTCTGTGGCACAATGGTCTCTCTCGGCTCAAGACCTTCCCTAACAAAAACCGCTACCCCACCACCCCTACCTAGGGCCCGGGGCTGATGAAAAGCGCGGTAACCTGGTGGGCACATTTCAACGAGGGGAAGTCCACCCTCGTGGCCCAACCAGGTCTCCGCAATTCCTACCAGGTCCGGCTCCCCCTCAGACACAAGGTCATGGACGAGGGGGGCTTTGTTGACCACGGACCTGGCGTTGCAAAAGATCAGCCGCAGGCCCTGGCTCTGTACTCCCTGACCACCTAGCCTGCGGGGGTTGTGGCACTTCACCGTTTGCAACCAACGGTTCTGTGCCCTCAACCGGGAGGGTAGAACTTGTCTCCCCTCGGACCTGCCTCTCCCCACGACCTTCTGGATAGAAATGCCCTCCACCGGGACGACTCGTATCCCCCCCCCCCAACGGATCCTTCCGCTTCCCTCCGTCGCCTGCTGGCCTGGCCCTCTCTTTCCTCGTCCGTCTCTACCTGTCTATACCCTCCCCCCTCCCTGGTACCCCCTAAAATAGACAATAATTTAGAAATTAAAAAACCCCTGAGACCACGCTTCGTCCACCTCTCCGGATTAATAAATCCCTCATCAAGGCGGGCCCTCGTTACAGCAGAGGGCCAAACCTGCAAGAGCGGGGACTCTCGCAGTCGTAGTAGGTCTAGCTTCGAGTACATATTAATATTAATATTAATAAATAATTAAATAAATAAATAAATAATTATCTATAAATACAATATAAACGATTTAAATACATGAAAAGGGCATGGGTCATAAAGATTTTAAAAGGCATCGTTGGCCGCAGTTTTAAGATGTAAGATATAATAAATATATTAAAATATATTTCCAATTCAAAGTGATGCCTTTTGGACTGCAGGGAGCCCCAGCAGTGTTCATGCAGTTAATAAATGAGGTGCTGCATGAGCACCTCTACAAGGAGGTCCTCGTCTACCTAGTGACATCCTTATCTACACTGAGACCGTCGATGACCACATACCCCTGGTTCGTCAAGTACTGGAAAAACTTCTGGCAGCCAACCTGTATGTCAAACTATCAAAATGTGAATTCCACCGGGAGCGACTAGACTACCTAGGCTACCGAGTGTCAAATGAAGGAATAGAGATGGACCCAGCCAAAGTGCAAGCCGTCCTAAGCTGGCAACCCCCTCGCACCCGCAGACAGCTACAAAGTTTCCTAGGGTTTGCAAACTTCTACAGGCAGTTCATTCCCTCCTTTGCGAAGATTGCCAAACCCCTGACAGACCTCCTGAAGACAGGGAGCCCAGGAACGAAACCTCGGCCGGGACAATCCCTACAGTGGACCTTAACCTGCCAAGAGGCATTTGAAACACTGAAAGAAATGTTTGCAAAGGAGCCAGTACTGAAGCATCCTGACCCTGAGCAACCTTTCGTGATCCAGGCAGATGCCAGCGACATGGCCGTAGGAGCAGTACTACTCCAAAGAAACAACCAAGGAAATTTACAACCCTGTGCCTATACCTCCCGCAAACTCACAGACACGGAGAGACGATGGGCCGCATGGGAAAAGAAGGCTTTTGCAGTGCGATGGGCACTACTAACATGGAGACACCTGCTAGAAGGGAGCCAGAAACCGTTTGAAGTTTGGACCGACCACAAAAATCTGGAAGCTCTCAGAACCCCACGGAAACTATTTTTGTATTTATTTATTTATATTTATATCCCGCCCTTCTCCACAGAGGACCCAGGGCGGCGCACAGGAATTTAAAAACATACAAAAAAACAAAAATAAATACATAATTTAAAATATATATTAAACTATCCTAATCCTATGCTAAAAACCAAATTTTAAAATACCCAATTTAAAACTTTCTAAAAAGTCCCCATGGGAGGTTAGGCTAGGCCGGCTTGTTGGAAAAGGTATGTCTTTAGACATTGGCGGAAGAGGCGGAGGTCAGTGATGGTGCGTAATTCAGGGGGTAGGTCGTTCCAAAGGGCTGGGCCCGCCACAGAGAAGGCTCTTCCCCTGGGTGTCGCCAGTCGGCATTGTCTGGCCGACGGCACCCTGAGAAGGCCCTCTCTGTGGGAGCGTATCGGTCTAAGGGATGTATGGGGCAAGAGGCGGTCTCGCATATAACTAGGCCCCGAGCCATGGAGCGCTTTAAAGATGGTCGTCAGAACCTTGAAGCGCACCTGAAAGGCCACAGGAAGCCAGTGCAGCTCGCGCAGGATCGGTGTTATGTGGGAGCATCTAGTGGCTCCCATAATCACCCGCGCGGCTGCGTTTTGGACGAACTGTAGCTTTCGAGTGCACCTCAAGGGAAGCCCCATGTAGAGAGCATTACAATAGTCGAGTCGGGACGTCACGAGAGCTTGAGTGACTGTGCGAAGGGCAGCCCGGTCCAGTAAGGGGCGCAATTGGCGCATCAGGCATACCTGATGAAACGCCCCCCTGGCCACGGCCGCCACATGGTCCTCCATAGACAGCCGGGAATCCAGGAGGACACCCAAATTGCGCGCCCTCTCCACGGGGGCCAGTGTTTCGCCCCCAATGGCCAGAGTTGGAGTAATCTGGCTGAACCGGGGTGCCGGAAACCACAGCCACTCAGTCTTGGCAGGGTTGAGCTTGAGTTTGTTACCACCCATCCAGATCCATACGGCCTCCAAACACCGGGACAGCACTTCGGCGGCATCGTTGGGGTGGTCTGGGGTGGATATGTACAGCTGAGTGTCATCAGCGTACAGATGGTACTCCACCCCAAAACCACGGATGATCTCACCCAGCGGCTTCATATATGTGTTAAACAGGAGGGGCGAGAGGACCGACCCCTGAGGAACCCCACATAAGAGGGGTCTCGAGGTCGACCTCTGCCCTCCCGTCAACACATATTGCGACCGACCAGAGAGGTAGGATGAGAACCACCGCAAAACGGTGCCTCCCAGCCCCAACCCCCCCAGTCGGTGCAATAGGATACCATGGTTGATGGTATCAAAAGCCGCCGAGAGGTCTAATAGGACTAGGATAGAGGAATAACCTCTATCCCGCGCCCTCCAGAGATCATCAACCAACGCGACCAATGCCGTCTCGGTGCTGTGACCGGGTCGGAAGCCGGACTGGCGCGGGTCTAGATAATCAACTTCCTCCAAGTGTCACGGAAACTGTTGGGCTACCACACTCTCAACAACCTTCACCAAAAAGTGAAGGTTGGAGACCGGACGATAGTTCTCTAATAATGCTGGGTCCAGGGACGGCTTCTTGAGGAGGGGCCTCACTACCGCCTCTTTCAAGACGGCAGGTAAGGACCCCTCACTCAGAGATGCGTTGACAATGCCTTGGAGCCAGCCTCGTGTCGTCTCCCAGGATGCCAGTACAAGCCAGGAGGGACACGGGTCCAATAAACATGTGGTCGCCCTAAGTTTCCTTGACAACCTGTCCATATCCTCGGTGGTAACAAAATCAAACTCCTCCCAAGAAGGAACCTCAAGACTAGTCTCGGACAGTCCCACAGGACCACTGTCGATGGAGGGTAGCTCATTCCGAATCCGAGTGATTTTCTCCTGCAGATAAATCCCAAATTCCTCTGCTCGCCCTTGCAGCGAGGCTTCCCGCGGCCTCTGGTGAAGGAGGGAGCGGGTCACCCCAAACAGGGCGGCAGGGCGGTTATCTGCGGATGCAATAAGTGTGGCACAATACTCACGTTTGGCCACCCTTATCGCCACTAAGTAAGCCCTAATATGGGTTCTCACTAGTGTTCGGTCGGCTTCGGAGCGAGAGGATCTCCATCTGCTCTCTAGGCGTCTCTTGTGGCGCTTCATCTCCCAAAGCTCCTCAGTAAACCAGGGAGCCTGGGTGGTTCACCGCAAGAGAGGCCGCAAGGGCACGACTCGGTCCAAGGCCCCTGTGGCCGCACTTAACCATGCGGCCACTAGGTCCTCAGTCGAGTTGCGAGGCAGGGTCACAGGAATTGGCCCAAGCTCCCTCTGGAACCTTTCCGGGTCCATTAGAAGCCTGGGGCGGAACCATTTAGGAGTATCCGGTTCCGCCTCCCCGCAGTGAGGTGAAGCGATTGGAAAGTCCAGCTGAAGGAGAGCGTGATCTGTCCATGACAAGGGAGTGATGACTAAATCCCCTATTCCCAGATCACAACTCCACTGTCCCGAGACAAAGATCAGATCCAGCGTGTTTCCCCCCTCATGAGTAGGGCCTAAAACTACCTGGGTCAGGTCCATGGCCGTCATGGAGGCCATGAACTCCCGAGCTGCTCCAGAGGCTTCGCCCGCCGACGGCAAGTTAAAGTCCCCCATGACTACCAGTCTGGGGGTCTCAACTGCCGCCTTGGCTATCACCTCTAGGAGCTTGGGCAGGGCTGTTGTTGCATAGCGAGGAGCCAGGTATACAACTAACATGCCCAACTACCTCCCTAGGCCCCATCTCACGCAGAGAGAGTCACACCCGGTTGTCTGAGGGACTGTGGTCTCCTTCGGCTCAAGACCTTCCTTAACCATAATCGCCACTCCCCCACCCCTCCCTAGGGCCCTAGGCTGATGGAAGGCGTGGTAACCTGGTGGGCACATTTCCACGAGGGGTAAACCCCCTTCGTGGCCCAACCAGGTTTCCGTTATACCCACCAGGGTCCCCCTCTGACACAAGGTCATGGATGAGGGGGGCTTTCTGAACCACGGACCTGGCATTGCATAACATTTAATTAAATTAAATTTATACCCCGCCCTTCTCCTTGTTAGGACCCAGGGTCAGCCTAGGGCCCCGGGTCTGTGATTCCTGCCCACCTAGTCTGCGATGGGAGGGCGGAGAGTTGGAGCACGTGACCGCCTGAATCCAGCGGCCACGGTCTTCCAACCGATGGTAACCATTCCGCCTCCCTCCGCCTCTGCCCCTCCCCAAGACCGAGTCGATGGACAAAGCCACCGTGGAAACGACCCCCCCTCCCCTTCCTCCGTTACCCTACTTCCGCCGGCCGGCCTCATTTGCTGTCCCCTCCCTGGACTATTTTTCCCCTCCTCCCTGGAACCCCCTAAAAACCAAATTAAAAACCTCCCCAGAAACCCCCTCAACTTGCGCTTCGCCCACCTCTCAGGAATAATCAATCCATCATCGAGGTGGGCCCGTGTTAAACAAGAGAGCCAGGCCTGCGAGAGGGGAGACTCTCGCAGGCCAAGGAGGTCGCGCCTAGAGTACATGATAAAAGCCCCAGAGGTAGTCCAAGTCCAGGAAGGCAAACACAAGTCCGAAAAGTAAAGTGATTTAGTGCAAGAATAGTCTTCAGGATGGGGGGTAAAGTCAGACAGTCCAGAGTCTTATGGATGGGGAGATCGAATCCAGTCCCATTACAGGCCCCATCCATCTGTCTTTTTCCGGCCAAATGGGCTTA
>CM077650.1:30063987-30066487 GCA_039707465.1 Rhabdophis nuchalis
CGGCCGGATGGATGGATGGATGGATGGATGGATGGATGGATCGCTGATAGATAGATAGATAGATAGATAGATAGATAGATAGATAGATAGATAGATAGATAGATAGATAGATAGATAGATAGATAGATAGATAGATAGATAGATAGATATGCAGGCAGGCAGGCAGGCAGGGTGCCTGGCTGGCTGGCGGGAGGGTGGGAGGGTGGGAGGGAGGGAGGGAGGGAGGGACGGATAGATAGATAGATAGATAGATAGATAGATAGATAGATAGATAGATAGATAGATAGATAGATAGATAGATAGATAGATAGATAGATAGATAGATAGATAGATAGATAGATAGATAGATAGATATGCAGGCAGGCAGGCAGGCAGGGTGCCTGGCTGGCTGGCGGGAGGGTGGGAGGGTGGGAGGGAGGGAGGGAGGGAGGGACGGATAGATAGATAGATAGATAGATAGATAGATAGATAGATAGATAGATAGATAGATAGATAGATAGATAGATAGATAGATAGATAGATAGATAGATAGATAGATAGATAGATAGATAGATAGATAGATAGATAGATAGATAGATAGATAGATAGATAGATAGATATGCAGGCAGGGAGGCAGGCAGGCAGGCAGGCAGGCTGGATGGCTGGCTGGCCGGCCGGATGGATGGATGGATGGATGGATGGATGAATCGCTGATAGATAGATAGATAGATAGATAGATAGATAGATAGATAGATAGATAGATAGATAGATAGATAGATAGATAGATAGATAGATAGATAGATAGATAGATAGATAGATAGATAGATATGCAGGCAGGCAGGCAGGCAGGGTGCCTGGCTGGCTGGCGGGAGGGTGGGAGGGTGGGAGGGAGGGAGGGAGGGAGGGACGGATAGATAGATAGATAGATAGATAGATAGATAGATAGATAGATAGATAGATAGATAGATAGATAGATAGATAGATAGATAGATAGATAGATAGATAGATAGATAGATAGATAGATAGATAGATAGATAGATAGATAGATAGATAGATAGATAGATAGATAGATAGATAGATATGCAGGCAGGGAGGCAGGCAGGCAGGCAGGCAGGCAGGCAGGCTGGATGGCTGGCTGGCCGGCCGGATGGATGGATGGATGGATGGATGGATGGATGGATGGATGGATCGCTGATAGATAGATAGATAGATAGATAGATAGATAGATAGATAGATAGATAGATAGATAGATAGATAGATAGATAGATAGATATGCAGGCAGGCAGGCAGGCAGGCAGGCAGGCAGGCTGGATGGCTGGCTGGCCGGCCGGATGGATGGATGGATGGATGGATGGATCGCTGATAGATAGATAGATAGATAGATAGATAGATAGATAGATAGATAGATAGATAGATAGATAGATAGATAGATAGATAGATAGATAGATAGATAGATAGATAGATAGATATGCAGGCAGGCAGGCAGGGTGCCTGGCTGGCTGGCGGGAGGGTGGGAGGGTGGGAGGGAGGGAGGGAGGGACGGATAGATAGATAGATAGATAGATAGATAGATAGATAGATAGATAGATAGATAGATAGATAGATAGATAGATAGATAGATAGATAGATAGATAGATAGATAGATAGATAGATAGATAGATATGCAGGCAGGCAGGCAGGCAGGGTGCCTGGCTGGCTGGCGGGAGGGTGGGAGGGTGGGAGGGAGGGAGGGAGGGAGGGAGGGACGGATAGATAGATAGATAGATAGATAGATAGATAGATAGATAGATAGATAGATAGATAGATAGATAGATAGATAGATAGATAGATAGATAGATAGATAGATAGATAGATAGATAGATAGATAGATAGATAGATAGATAGATAGATAGATATGCAGGCAGGCAGGCAGGCAGGCAGGCAGGCAGGCTGGATGGCTGGCCGGCCGGCCGGATGGATGGATGGATGGATGGATGGATGGATGGATGGATGGATGGATGGATCGCTGATAGATAGATAGATAGATAGATAGATAGATAGATAGATAGATAGATAGATAGATAGATAGATAGATAGATAGATAGATATGCAGGCAGGCAGGCAGGGTGCCTGGCTGGCTGGCGGGAGGGTGGGAGGGTGGGAGGGAGGGAGGGAGGGACGGATAGATAGATAGATAGATAGATAGATAGATAGATAGATAGATAGATAGATAGATAGATAGATAGATAGATAGATAGATAGATAGATAGATAGATAGATAGATAGATAGATAGATAGATAGATAGATAGATAGATAGATAGATAGATAGATAGATAGATAGATAGATAGATAGATATGCAGGCAGGGAGGCAGGCAGGCAGGCAGGCAGGCTGGATGGCTGGCTGGCGGGCCGGATGGATGGATGGATGGATGGATGGATCGCTGATAGATAGATAGATAGATAGATAGATAGATAGATAGATAGATAGATAGATAGATAGATAGATAGATAGATAGATAGATAGATAGATAGATAGATAG
>CM077650.1:30078987-30083987 GCA_039707465.1 Rhabdophis nuchalis
AGGCAGGCCGGCCGGATGGATGGATGGATGGATGGATGGATGGATGGATCGCTGATAGATAGATAGATAGATAGATAGATAGATAGATAGATAGATAGATAGATAGATAGATAGATAGATAGATAGATAGATAGATAGATAGATAGATATGCAGGCAGGCAGGCAGGCAGGGTGCCTGGCTGGCTGGCGGGAGGGTGGGAGGGTGGGAGGGAGGGAGGGAGGGACGGATAGATAGATAGATAGATAGATAGATAGATAGATAGATAGATAGATAGATAGATAGATAGATAGATAGATAGATAGATAGATAGATAGATAGATAGATAGATAGATAGATAGATAGATAGATAGATAGATAGATAGATAGATAGATAGATAGATAGATAGATAGATATGCAGGCAGGCAGGCAGGCAGGGTGCCTGGCTGGCTGGCGGGAGGGTGGGAGGGTGGGAGGGAGGGAGGGAGGGAGGGACGGATAGATAGATAGATAGATAGATAGATAGATAGATAGATAGATAGATAGATAGATAGATAGATAGATAGATAGATAGATAGATAGATAGATAGATAGATAGATAGATAGATAGATAGATAGATAGATAGATAGATAGATAGATAGATATGCAGGAAGGCAGGCAGGCAGGCAGGCTGGCTGGCTGGCTGGCTGGCTGGCTGGCTGGCTGGCTGGCTGGCTGGCTGGCTGGCTGGCTGGCTGGCTGGATGGCTGGCTGGCTGGCTGGCTGGCTGGCTGGCTGGCTGGCTGGCTGGCTGGCTGGCTGGCTGGATGGATGGATGGATGGATGGATGGATGGATGGATGGATGGATCGCTGGCTGGATAGATGGATAGATAGATAGATAGATAGATAGATAGATAGATAGATAGATAGATAGATAGATAGATAGATAGATAGATAGATAGATAGATAGATAGATAGATAGATAGATAGATAGATAGATAGATAGATAGATAGATAGATAGATAGATAGATAGATAGATAGATAGATAGATAGATAGATATGCAGGCAGGGAGGCAGGCAGGCAGGCAGGCAGGCTGGATGGCTGGCTGGCCGGCCGGATGGATGGATGGATGGATGGATGGATGGATGGATGGATCGCTGATAGATAGATAGATAGATAGATAGATAGATAGATAGATAGATAGATAGATAGATAGATAGATAGATAGATAGATAGATAGATAGATAGATAGATAGATAGATAGATATGCAGGCAGGCAGGCAGGCAGGGTGCCTGGCTGGCTGGCGGGAGGGTGGGAGGGTGGGAGGGAGGAAGGGAGGGAGGGACGGATAGATAGATAGATAGATAGATAGATAGATAGATAGATAGATAGATAGATAGATAGATAGATAGATAGATAGATAGATAGATAGATAGATAGATAGATAGATAGATAGATATGCAGGCAGGGAGGCAGGCCGGCCGGATGGATGGATGGATGGATGGATGGATGGATGGATCGCTGATAGATAGATAGATAGATAGATAGATAGATAGATAGATAGATAGATAGATAGATAGATAGATAGATAGATAGATAGATATGCAGGCAGGCAGGCAGGCAGGGTGCCTGGCTGGCTGGCGGGAGGGTGGGAGGGTGGGAGGGAGGGAGGGAGGGACGGATAGATAGATAGATAGATAGATAGATAGATAGATAGATAGATAGATAGATAGATAGATAGATAGATAGATAGATAGATAGATAGATAGATAGATAGATAGATAGATAGATAGATAGATAGATAGATAGATAGATATGCAGGCAGGGAGGCAGGCAGGCAGGCAGGCAGGCTGGATGGCTGGCTGGCGGGCTGGATGGATGGATGGATGGATGGATGGATGGATGGATCGCTGATAGATAGATAGATAGATAGATAGATAGATAGATAGATAGATAGATAGATAGATAGATAGATAGATAGATAGATAGATAGATAGATAGATAGATAGATAGATAGATAGATATGCAGGCAGGCAGGCAGGCAGGGTGCCTGGCTGGCTGGCGGGAGGGTGGGAGGGTGGGAGGGAGGGAGGGAGGGAGGGACGGATAGGTAGATAGATAGATAGATAGATAGATAGATAGATAGATAGATAGATAGATAGATAGATAGATAGATAGATAGATAGATAGATAGATAGATAGATAGATAGATAGATAGATAGATAGATAGATAGATAGATAGATAGATAGATAGATAGATAGATATGCAGGAAGGCAGGCAGGCAGGCTGGCTGGCTGGCTGGCTGGCTGGCTGGCTGGCTGGCTGGCTGGCTGGCTGGCTGGCTGGCTGGCTGGCTGGCTGGCTGGCTGGATGGATGGATGGATGGATGGATGGATGGATGGATGGATGGATGGATGGATGGATGGATGGATGGATGGATGGATCGCTGGCTGGATAGATGGATAGATAGATAGATAGATAGATAGATAGATAGATAGATAGATAGATAGATAGATAGATAGATAGATAGATAGATAGATAGATAGATAGATAGATAGATAGATAGATAGATAGATAGATAGATAGATAGATAGATAGATAGATAGATAGATATGCAGGCAGGGAGGCAGGCAGGCAGGCAGGCAGGCTGGATGGCTGGCTGGCGGGCTGGATGGATGGATGGATGGATGGATGGATGGATGGATCGCTGATAGATAGATAGATAGATAGATAGATAGATAGATAGATAGATAGATAGATAGATAGATAGATAGATAGATAGATAGATAGATATGCAGGCAGGCAGGCAGGCAGGGTGCCTGGCTGGCTGGCGGGAGGGTGGGAGGGTGGGAGGGAGGGAGGGAGGGAGGGACGGATAGGTAGATAGATAGATAGATAGATAGATAGATAGATAGATAGATAGATAGATAGATAGATAGATAGATAGATAGATAGATAGATAGATAGATAGATAGATAGATAGATAGATAGATAGATAGATAGATAGATAGATAGATAGATAGATAGATAGATAGATAGATAGATAGATATGCAGGAAGGCAGGCAGGCAGGCTGGCTGGCTGGCTGGCTGGCTGGCTGGCTGGCTGGCTGGCTGGCTGGCTGGCTGGCTGGCTGGCTGGCTGGCTGGCTGGCTGGATGGATGGATGGATGGATGGATGGATGGATGGATGGATGGATGGATGGATGGATGGATGGATGGATGGATCGCTGGCTGGATAGATGGATAGATAGATAGATAGATAGATAGATAGATAGATAGATAGATAGATAGATAGATAGATAGATAGATAGATAGATAGATAGATAGATAGATAGATAGATAGATAGATAGATAGATAGATAGATAGATAGATAGATAGATAGATAGATAGATAGATAGATAGATAGATAGATAGATAGATAGATATGCAGGCAGGGAGGCAGGCAGGCAGGCAGGCAGGCTGGATGGCTGGCTGGCCGGCCGGATGGATGGATGGATGGATGGATGGATGGATCGCTGATAGATAGATAGATAGATAGATAGATGGATGGATGGATGGATGGATAGATAGATAGATAGATAGATAGATAGATAGATAGATAGATAGATAGATAGATAGATAGATAGATAGATAGATAGATATGCAGGCAGGCAGGCAGGCAGGGTGCCTGGCTGGCTGGCGGGAGGGTGGGAGGGTGGGAGGGAGGGAGGGAGGGAGGGACGGATAGATAGATAGATAGATAGATAGATAGATAGATAGATAGATAGATAGATAGATAGATAGATAGATAGATAGATAGATAGATAGATAGATAGATAGATAGATAGATAGATAGATAGATAGATAGATATGCAGGAAGGCAGGCAGGCAGGCTGGCTGGCTGGCTGGCTGGCTGGCTGGCTGGCTGGCTGGCTGGCTGGCTGGCTGGCTGGCTGGATGGATGGATGGATGGATGGATGGATGGATGGATGGATGGATGGATGGATGGATCGCTGGCTGGATAGATGGATAGATAGATAGATAGATAGATAGATAGATAGATAGATAGATAGATAGATAGATAGATAGATAGATAGATAGATAGATAGATAGATAGATAGATAGATAGATAGATAGATAGATAGATAGATATGCAGGCAGGGAGGCAGGCAGGCAGGCAGGCAGGCTGGATGGCTGGCTGGCTGGCCGGCCGGATAGATGGATGGATGGATGGATGGATGGATCGCTGATAGATAGATAGATAGATAGATAGATAGATAGATAGATAGATAGATAGATAGATAGATAGATAGATAGATATGCAGGCAGGCAGGCAGGCAGGGTGCCTGGCTGGCTGGCGGGAGGGTGGGAGGGTGGGAGGGAGGGAGGGAGGGAGGGACGGATAGATAGATAGATAGATAGATAGATAGATAGATAGATAGATAGATAGATAGATAGATAGATAGATAGATAGATAGATAGATAGATAGATAGATAGATAGATAGATAGATAGATAGATAGATAGATAGATATGCAGGAAGGCAGGCAGGCAGGCTGGCTGGCTGGCTGGCTGGCTGGCTGGCTGGCTGGCTGGCTGGCTGGCTGGCTGGCTGGCTGGCTGGCTGGCTGGATGGCTGGCTGGCTGGCTGGCTGGCTGGCTGGCTGGCTGGCTGGCTGGCTGGCTGGATGGATGGATGGATGGATGGATGGATGGATGGATGGATGGATCGCTGGCTGGATAGATGGATAGATAGATAGATAGATAGATAGATAGATAGATAGATAGATAGATAGATAGATAGATAGATAGATAGATAGATAGATAGATAGATAGATAGATAGATAGATAGATAGATAGATAGATAGATAGATAGATAGATAGATAGATAGATATGCAGGCAGGGAGGCAGGCAGGCAGGCAGGCAGGCTGGATGGCTGGCTGGCCGGCCGGATGGATGGATGGATGGATGGATGGATGGATGGATGGATCGCTGATAGATAGATAGATAGATAGATAGATAGATAGATAGATAGATAGATAGATAGATAGATAGA
>CM077650.1:30096487-30106891 GCA_039707465.1 Rhabdophis nuchalis
GGCAGGCAGGCAGTCTGGATGGCTGGCTGGCCGGCCGGATGGATGGATGGATGGATGGATGGATGGATCGCTGATAGATAGATAGATAGATAGATAGATAGATAGATAGATAGATAGATAGATAGATAGATAGATAGATAGATAGATAGATAGATAGATAGATAGATAGATAGATAGATAGATAGATAGATATGCAGGCAGGCAGGCAGGCAGGGTGCCTGGCTGGCTGGCGGGAGGGTGGGAGGGTGGGAGGGAGGGAGGGAGGGAGGGACGGATAGATAGATAGATAGATAGATAGATAGATAGATAGATAGATAGATAGATAGATAGATAGATAGATAGATAGATAGATAGATAGATAGATAGATAGATAGATAGATAGATAGATAGATAGATAGATAGATAGATAGATAGATAGATAGATAGATATGCAGGCAGGGAGGCAGGCAGGCAGGCAGGCAGGCTGGATGGCTGGCTGGCCGGCCGGATGGATGGATGGATGGATGGATGGATGGATCGCTGATAGATAGATAGATAGATAGATAGATAGATAGATAGATAGATAGATAGATAGATAGATAGATAGATAGATAGATAGATAGATAGATAGATAGATAGATATGCAGGCAGGCAGGCAGGATAGATAGATAGATAGATAGATAGATAGATAGATAGATAGATAGATAGATAGATAGATAGATAGATAGATAGATAGATAGATAGATAGATAGATAGATAGATAGATAGATAGATAGATAGATAGATAGATAGATAGATAGATAGATAGATAGATAGATAGATAGATAGATAGATAGATATGCAGGCAGGGAGGCAGGCAGGCAGGCAGGCATGCTGGATGGCTGGCTGGCCGGCCGGATGGATGGATGGATGGATGGATGGATGGATCGCTGATAGATAGATAGATAGATAGATAGATAGATAGATAGATAGATAGATAGATAGATAGATAGATAGATAGATAGATAGATAGATAGATAGATATGCAGGCAGGCAGGCAGGCAGGGTGCCTGGCTGGCTGGCGGGAGGGTGGGAGGGTGGGAGGGAGGGAGGGAGGGAGGGACGGATAGATAGATAGATAGATAGATAGATAGATAGATAGATAGATAGATAGATAGATAGATAGATAGATAGATAGATAGATAGATAGATAGATAGATAGATAGATAGATAGATAGATAGATAGATAGATAGATAGATAGATAGATAGATAGATAGATAGATAGATAGATAGATAGATAGATAGATAGATAGATAGATAGATAGATAGATAGATAGATAGATAGATAGATATGCAGGCAGGGAGGCAGGCAGGCAGGCAGGCAGGCTGGATGGCTGGCTGGCCGGCCGGATGGATGGATGGATGGATGGATGGATGGATCGCTGATAGATAGATAGATAGATAGATAGATAGATAGATAGATAGATAGATAGATAGATAGATAGATAGATAGATAGATAGATAGATAGATAGATAGATAGATAGATAGATAGATATGCAGGCAGGCAGGCAGGATAGATAGATAGATAGATAGATAGATAGATAGATAGATAGATAGATAGATAGATAGATAGATAGATAGATAGATAGATAGATAGATAGATAGATAGATAGATAGATAGATAGATAGATAGATAGATAGATAGATAGATAGATAGATAGATAGATATGCAGGCAGGGAGGCAGGCAGGCAGGCAGGCATGCTGGATGGCTGGCTGGCCGGCCGGATGGATGGATGGATGGATGGATGGATGGATCGCTGATAGATAGATAGATAGATAGATAGATAGATAGATAGATAGATAGATAGATAGATAGATAGATAGATAGATAGATAGATAGATAGATAGATAGATAGATATGCAGGCAGGCAGGCAGGCAGGGTGCCTGGCTGGCTGGCGGGAGGGTGGGAGGGTGGGAGGGAGGGAGGGAGGGAGGGACGGATAGATAGATAGATAGATAGATAGATAGATAGATAGATAGATAGATAGATAGATAGATAGATAGATAGATAGATAGATAGATAGATAGATAGATAGATAGATAGATAGATAGATAGATAGATAGATAGATAGATAGATAGATAGATAGATAGATATGCAGGCAGGGAGGCAGGCAGGCAGGCAGGCAGGCTGGATGGCTGGCTGGCCGGCCGGATGGATGGATGGATGGATGGATGGATCGCTGATAGATAGATAGATAGATAGATAGATAGATAGATAGATAGATAGATAGATAGATAGATAGATAGATAGATAGATAGATAGATAGATAGATAGATAGATATGCAGGCAGGCAGGCAGGCAGGGTGCCTGGCTGGCTGGCGGGAGGGTGGGAGGGTGGGAGGGAGGGAGGGAGGGAGGGACGGATAGATAGATAGATAGATAGATAGATAGATAGATAGATAGATAGATAGATAGATAGATAGATAGATAGATAGATAGATAGATAGATAGATAGATAGATAGATAGATAGATAGATAGATAGATAGATAGATAGATAGATAGATAGATATGCAGGCAGGGAGGCAGGCAGGCAGGCAGGCAGGCAGTCTGGATGGCTGGCTGGCCGGCCGGATGGATGGATGGATGGATGGATGGATGGATGGATCGCTGATAGATAGATAGATAGATAGATAGATAGATAGATAGATAGATAGATAGATAGATAGATAGATAGATAGATAGATAGATAGATAGATAGATAGATAGATAGATATGCAGGCAGGCAGGCAGGCAGGGTGCCTGGCTGGCTGGCGGGAGGGTGGGAGGGTGGGAGGGAGGGAGGGAGGGAGGGACGGATAGATAGATAGATAGATAGATAGATAGATAGATAGATAGATAGATAGATAGATAGATAGATAGATAGATAGATAGATAGATAGATATGCAGGCAGGGAGGCAGGCAGGCAGGCAGGCAGGCAGGCTGGATGGCTGGCTGGCCGGCCGGATGGATGGATGGATGGATGGATGGATGGATCGCTGATAGATAGATAGATAGATAGATAGATAGATAGATAGATAGATAGATAGATAGATAGATAGATAGATAGATAGATAGATAGATAGATAGATAGATAGATAGATATGCAGGCAGGCAGGCAGGCAGGGTGCCTGGCTGGCTGGCGGGAGGGTGGGAGGGTGGGAGGGAGGGAGGGAGGGAGGGACGGATAGATAGATAGATAGATAGATAGATAGATAGATAGATAGATAGATAGATAGATAGATAGATAGATAGATAGATAGATAGATAGATAGATAGATAGATAGATAGATAGATAGATAGATAGATAGATAGATAGATAGATAGATAGATAGATAGATAGATAGATAGATATGCAGGCAGGGAGGCAGGCAGGCAGGCAGGCATGCTGGATGGCTGGCTGGCCGGCCGGATGGATGGATGGATGGATGGATGGATCGCTGATAGATAGATAGATAGATAGATAGATAGATAGATAGATAGATAGATAGATAGATAGATAGATAGATAGATAGATAGATAGATAGATAGATAGATAGATAGATATGCAGGCAGGCAGGCAGGCAGGGTGCCTGGCTGGCTGGCGGGAGGGTGGGAGGGTGGGAGGGAGGGAGGGAGGGAGGGACGGATAGATAGATAGATAGATAGATAGATAGATAGATAGATAGATAGATAGATAGATAGATAGATAGATAGATAGATAGATAGATAGATAGATAGATAGATAGATAGATAGATAGATAGATAGATAGATAGATAGATAGATAGATAGATAGATAGATAGATATGCAGGCAGGCAGGCAGGCAGGGTGCCTGGCTGGCTGGCGGGAGGGTGGGAGGGTGGGAGGGAGGGAGGGAGGGAGGGACGGATAGATAGATAGATAGATAGATAGATAGATAGATAGATAGATAGATAGATAGATAGATAGATAGATAGATAGATAGATAGATAGATAGATAGATAGATAGATAGATAGATAGATAGATAGATAGATAGATAGATAGATAGATAGATAGATAGATAGATAGATAGATAGATAGATATGCAGGCAGGGAGGCAGGCAGGCAGGCAGGCAGGCAGTCTGGATGGCTGGCTGGCCGGCCGGATGGATGGATGGATGGATGGATGGATGGATGGATCGCTGATAGATAGATAGATAGATAGATAGATAGATAGATAGATAGATAGATAGATAGATAGATAGATAGATAGATAGATAGATAGATAGATAGATAGATAGATAGATAGATAGATATGCAGGCAGGCAGGGTGCCTGGCTGGCTGGCGGGAGGGTGGGAGGGTGGGAGGGAGGGAGGGAGGGAGGGACGGATAGATAGATAGATAGATAGATAGATAGATAGATAGATAGATAGATAGATAGATAGATAGATAGATAGATAGATAGATAGATAGATAGATAGATAGATAGATAGATAGATAGATAGATAGATAGATAGATAGATAGATAGATAGATAGATAGATAGATAGATATGCAGGCAGGGAGGCAGGCAGGCAGGCAGGCAGGCAGTCTGGATGGCTGGCTGGCCGGCCGGATGGATGGATGGATGGATGGATGGATGGATCGCTGATAGATAGATAGATAGATAGATAGATAGATAGATAGATAGATAGATAGATAGATAGATAGATAGATAGATAGATAGATAGATAGATAGATAGATAGATATGCAGGCAGGGAGGCAGGCAGGCAGGCAGGCAGGCTGGATGGCTGGCTGGCCGGCCGGATGGATGGATGGATGGATGGATGGATGGATCGCTGATAGATAGATAGATAGATAGATAGATAGATAGATAGATAGATAGATAGATAGATAGATAGATAGATAGATAGATAGATAGATAGATAGATAGATAGATAGATAGATAGATAGATATGCAGGCAGGCAGGCAGGCAGGGTGCCTGGCTGGCTGGCGGGAGGGTGGGAGGGTGGGAGGGAGGGAGGGAGGGAGGGACGGATAGATAGATAGATAGATAGATAGATAGATAGATAGATAGATAGATAGATAGATAGATAGATAGATAGATAGATAGATAGATAGATAGATAGATAGATAGATAGATAGATAGATAGATAGATAGATAGATAGATAGATAGATAGATAGATAGATAGATAGATATGCAGGCAGGGAGGCAGGCAGGCAGGCAGGCATGCTGGATGGCTGGCTGGCCGGCCGGATGGATGGATGGATGGATGGATGGATGGATGGATCGCTGATAGATAGATAGATAGATAGATAGATAGATAGATAGATAGATAGATAGATAGATAGATAGATAGATAGATAGATAGATAGATAGATAGATAGATAGATAGATAGATAGATATGCAGGCAGGCAGGCAGGCAGGGTGCCTGGCTGGCTGGCGGGAGGGTGGGAGGGTGGGAGGGAGGGAGGGAGGGAGGGACGGATAGATAGATAGATAGATAGATAGATAGATAGATAGATAGATAGATAGATAGATAGATAGATAGATAGATAGATAGATAGATAGATAGATAGATAGATAGATAGATAGATAGATAGATAGATAGATAGATAGATAGATAGATATGCAGGCAGGCAGGCAGGCAGGGTGCCTGGCTGGCTGGCGGGAGGGTGGGAGGGTGGGAGGGAGGGAGGGAGGGAGGGACGGATAGATAGATAGATAGATAGATAGATAGATAGATAGATAGATAGATAGATAGATAGATAGATAGATAGATAGATAGATAGATAGATAGATAGATAGATAGATAGATAGATAGATAGATAGATAGATAGATAGATAGATAGATAGATAGATAGATAGATAGATAGATAGATATGCAGGCAGGGAGGCAGGCAGGCAGGCAGGCAGGCAGTCTGGATGGCTGGCTGGCCGGCCGGATGGATGGATGGATGGATGGATGGATGGATGGATCGCTGATAGATAGATAGATAGATAGATAGATAGATAGATAGATAGATAGATAGATAGATAGATAGATAGATAGATAGATAGATAGATAGATAGATAGATATGCAGGCAGGCAGGGTGCCTGGCTGGCTGGCGGGAGGGTGGGAGGGTGGGAGGGAGGGAGGGAGGGAGGGACGGATAGATAGATAGATAGATAGATAGATAGATAGATAGATAGATAGATAGATAGATAGATAGATAGATAGATAGATAGATAGATAGATAGATAGATAGATAGATAGATAGATAGATAGATAGATAGATAGATAGATATGCAGGCAGGGAGGCAGGCAGGCAGGCAGGCAGGCAGTCTGGATGGCTGGCTGGCCGGCCGGATGGATGGATGGATGGATGGATGGATGGATGGATCGCTGATAGATAGATAGATAGATAGATAGATAGATAGATAGATAGATAGATAGATAGATAGATAGATAGATAGATAGATAGATAGATAGATAGATAGATAGATATGCAGGCAGGCAGGCAGGCAGGGTGCCTGGCTGGCTGGCGGGAGGGTGGGAGGGTGGGAGGGAGGGAGGGAGGGAGGGACGGATAGATAGATAGATAGATAGATAGATAGATAGATAGATAGATAGATAGATAGATAGATAGATAGATAGATAGATAGATAGATAGATAGATAGATAGATAGATAGATAGATAGATAGATAGATAGATAGATAGATAGATAGATAGATAGATAGATAGATAGATAGATAGATAGATAGATAGATAGATAGATATGCAGGCAGGCAGGCAGGCAGGGTGCCTGGCTGGCTGGCGGGAGGGTGGGAGGGTGGGAGGGAGGGAGGGAGGGAGGGACGGATAGATAGATAGATAGATAGATAGATAGATAGATAGATAGATAGATAGATAGATAGATAGATAGATAGATAGATAGATAGATAGATAGATAGATAGATAGATAGATAGATAGATAGATAGATAGATAGATAGATAGATAGATAGATAGATAGATAGATAGATAGATAGATATGCAGGCAGGGAGGCAGGCAGGCAGGCAGGCAGGCAGTCTGGATGGCTGGCTGGCCGGCCGGATGGATGGATGGATGGATGGATGGATGGATGGATCGCTGATAGATAGATAGATAGATAGATAGATAGATAGATAGATAGATAGATAGATAGATAGATAGATAGATAGATAGATAGATAGATAGATAGATAGATAGATAGATAGATAGATATGCAGGCAGGCAGGGTGCCTGGCTGGCTGGCGGGAGGGTGGGAGGGTGGGAGGGAGGGAGGGAGGGAGGGACGGATAGATAGATAGATAGATAGATAGATAGATAGATAGATAGATAGATAGATAGATAGATAGATAGATAGATAGATAGATAGATAGATAGATAGATAGATAGATAGATAGATAGATAGATAGATAGATAGATATGCAGGCAGGGAGGCAGGCAGGCAGGCAGGCAGGCAGTCTGGATGGCTGGCTGGCCGGCCGGATGGATGGATGGATGGATGGATGGATGGATCGCTGATAGATAGATAGATAGATAGATAGATAGATAGATAGATAGATAGATAGATAGATAGATAGATAGATAGATAGATAGATAGATAGATAGATAGATAGATATGCAGGCAGGGAGGCAGGCAGGCAGGCAGGCAGGCTGGATGGCTGGCTGGCCGGCCGGATGGATGGATGGATGGATGGATGGATGGATGGATCGCTGATAGATAGATAGATAGATAGATAGATAGATAGATAGATAGATAGATAGATAGATAGATAGATAGATAGATAGATAGATAGATAGATAGATAGATAGATAGATAGATAGATATGCAGGCAGGCAGGCAGGCAGGGTGCCTGGCTGGCTGGCGGGAGGGTGGGAGGGTGGGAGGGAGGGAGGGAGGGAGGGACGGATAGATAGATAGATAGATAGATAGATAGATAGATAGATAGATAGATAGATAGATAGATAGATAGATAGATAGATAGATAGATAGATAGATAGATAGATAGATAGATAGATAGATAGATAGATAGATAGATAGATAGATAGATAGATAGATAGATAGATAGATAGATAGATAGATAGATAGATAGATATGCAGGCAGGGAGGCAGGCAGGCAGGCAGGCATGCTGGATGGCTGGCTGGCCGGCCGGATGGATGGATGGATGGATGGATGGATGGATGGATCGCTGATAGATAGATAGATAGATAGATAGATAGATAGATAGATAGATAGATAGATAGATAGATAGATAGATAGATAGATAGATAGATAGATAGATAGATAGATAGATATGCAGGCAGGCAGGCAGGCAGGGTGCCTGGCTGGCTGGCGGGAGGGTGGGAGGGTGGGAGGGAGGGAGGGAGGGAGGGACGGATAGATAGATAGATAGATAGATAGATAGATAGATAGATAGATAGATAGATAGATAGATAGATAGATAGATAGATAGATAGATAGATAGATAGATAGATAGATAGATAGATAGATAGATAGATAGATAGATAGATAGATAGATATGCAGGCAGGCAGGCAGGCAGGGTGCCTGGCTGGCTGGCGGGAGGGTGGGAGGGTGGGAGGGAGGGAGGGAGGGAGGGACGGATAGATAGATAGATAGATAGATAGATAGATAGATAGATAGATAGATAGATAGATAGATAGATAGATAGATAGATAGATAGATAGATAGATAGATAGATAGATAGATAGATAGATAGATAGATAGATAGATAGATAGATAGATAGATAGATAGATAGATAGATAGATAGATATGCAGGCAGGGAGGCAGGCAGGCAGGCAGGCAGGCAGTCTGGATGGCTGGCTGGCCGGCCGGATGGATGGATGGATGGATGGATGGATGGATGGATCGCTGATAGATAGATAGATAGATAGATAGATAGATAGATAGATAGATAGATAGATAGATAGATAGATAGATAGATATGCAGGCAGGCAGGGTGCCTGGCTGGCTGGCGGGAGGGTGGGAGGGTGGGAGGGAGGGAGGGAGGGAGGGACGGATAGATAGATAGATAGATAGATAGATAGATAGATAGATAGATAGATAGATAGATAGATAGATAGATAGATAGATAGATAGATAGATAGATAGATAGATAGATAGATAGATAGATAGATAGATAGATAGATAGATAGATAGATAGATAGATAGATAGATATGCAGGCAGGGAGGCAGGCAGGCAGGCAGGCAGGCTGGCTGGCTGGCTGGCGGGCTGGATGGATGGATGGATGGATGGATGGATGGATCGCTGATAGATAGATAGATAGATAGATAGATAGATAGATAGATAGATAGATAGATAGATAGATAGATAGATAGATAGATAGATAGATAGATAGATAGATAGATAGATAGATATGCAGGCAGGCAGGCAGGCAGGGTGCCTGGCTGGCTGGCGGGAGGGTGGGAGGGTGGGAGGGAGGGAGGGAGGGAGGGACGGATAGGTAGATAGATAGATAGATAGATAGATAGATAGATAGATAGATAGATAGATAGATAGATAGATAGATAGATAGATAGATAGATAGATAGATAGATAGATAGATAGATAGATAGATAGATAGATAGATAGATAGATAGATAGATAGATAGATAGATAGATAGATATGCAGGAAGGCAGGCAGGCAGGCTGGCTGGCTGGCTGGCTGGCTGGCTGGCTGGCTGGCTGGCTGGCTGGCTGGCTGGCTGGCTGGCTGGATGGATGGCTGGCTGGCTGGCTGGCTGGCTGGCTGGCTGGCTGGATGGATGGATGGATGGATGGATGGATGGATGGATGGATGGATGGATGGATGGATGGATGGATGGATGGATGGATGGATGGATGGATGGATGGATGGATGGATCGCTGGCTGGATAGATGGATAGATAGATAGATAGATAGATAGATAGATAGATAGATAGATAGATAGATAGATAGATAGATAGATAGATAGATAGATAGATAGATAGATAGATAGATAGATAGATAGATAGATAGATAGATAGATAGATAGATAGATAGATAGATAGATAGATAGATAGATAGATAGATAGATAGATAGATAGATAGATAGATAGATAGATAGATAGATAGATAGATAGATAGATAGATAGATAGATAGATAGATAGATAGATAGATAGATAGATATGCAGGCAGGGAGGCAGGCAGGCAGGCAGGCAGGCTGGATGGCTGGCTGGCCGGCCGGATGGATGGATGGATGGATGGATGGATGGATCGCTGATAGATAGATAGATAGATAGATAGATAGATGGATGGATGGATGGATGGATAGATAGATAGATAGATAGATAGATAGATAGATAGATAGATAGATAGATAGATAGATAGATAGATAGATAGATAGATATGCAGGCAGGCAGGCAGGCAGGGTGCCTGGCTGGCTGGCGGGAGGGTGGGAGGGTGGGAGGGAGGGAGGGAGGGAGGGAC
>CM077650.1:30106991-30181991 GCA_039707465.1 Rhabdophis nuchalis
AGATAGATAGATAGATAGATAGATAGATAGATATGCAGGCTGGCTGGCTGGCTGGCTGGCTGGCTGGCTGGCTGGCTGGCTGGCTGGCTGGCTGGCTGGCTGGCTGGCTGGCTGGCTGGCTGGCTGCTGGCTGGCTGGCTGGCTGGCTGGCTGGCTGGCTGGCTGGCTGGCTGGCTGGCTGGCTGGCTGGCTGGCTGGCTGGCTGGCTGGCTGGCTGGCTGGCTGGCTGGCTGGCTGGCTGGCTGGCTGGCTGGCTGGCTGGCTGGCTGGCTGGCTGGCTGGCTGGCTGGCTGGCTGGCTAGCTAGCTAGCCAGATAGATGATAGATAGATAGAGATAGATAGATAGATAGATAGATAGATAGATAGATAGATAGATAGATAGATAGATAGATAGATAGATAGATAGATAGATAGATAGATAGATAGATAGATAGATATGCAGGCAGGCAGGCAGGCTGGCTGGCTGGCTGGCTGGCTGGCTGGCTGGCTGGCTGGCTGGCTGGCTGGCTGGCTTGGCTGGCTGGCTGGCTGGCTGGCTGGCTGGCTGGCTGGCTGGCTGGCTGGCTGGCTGGGCTGGCTGGCTGGCTGGCTGGCTGGCTGGCTGGCTGGCTGGGCTGGCTGGCTGGCTGGCTGGCGGTGGCTGGCTGGCTGGCTGGCTGGCTGGCTGGCTGGCTGGCTGGCTGGCTGGCTGGCTGGCTGGCTGGCTGGCTGGCTGGCTGGCTGGCTGGCTGGCTGGCTGGCTGGCTGGCTTGGCAGCGCAGGCTGGCTGGCTAGCTAGCTAGCCAGATAGATGATAGATAGATAGATAGATAGATAGATAGATAGATAGATAGATAGATAGATAGATAGATAGATAGATAGATAGATAGATAGATAGATAGATAGATAGATAGATAGATAGATAGATAGATAGATAGATAGATAGATAGATAGATAGATAGATAGATAGATAGATAGATAGATAGATAGATAGATAGATAGATAGATAGATAGATAGATAGATAGATAGATAGATAGAAAAGATAAATAGATAGATAGATAGATATATAGATAGATAGATAGATAGATAGATAGATAGATAGATAGATAGATAGATAGATAGATAGATAGATAGATAGATAGATAGATAGATAGATAGATAGATAGATAGATATGCAGGCAGGCAGGCAGGCAGGCAGGCAGGCAGGCAGGCAGGCAGGCTAGCTAGCTAGCCAGATAGATAGATAGATAGATAGATAGATAGATAGATAGATAGATAGATAGATAGATAGATAGATAGATAGATAATAGATAGATAGATAGATAGATAGATAGATAGATAGATAGATAGATAGATAGATAGATAGATAGATAGATAGATAGATAGATAGATAGATAGATAGATAGATAGATAGATAGATAGATAGAAAAATGATAGATAGATAGATAGATAGATAGATAGATAGATAGATAGATAGATAGATAGATAGATAGATAGATAGATAGATAGATAGATATGCAGGCAGGCAGGCAGGCAGGCAGGCAGGCTGGCTGGCTGGCTGGCTGGCTGGCTGGCTGGCTGGCTGGCTGGCTGGCTGGCTGGCTGGCTGGCTGGCTGGCTGGCTGGCTGGCTGGCTGGCTGGCTGGCTGGCTGGCTGGCTGGCTGGCTGGCTGGCTGGCTGGCTGGCTGGCTGGCTGGCTGGCGCTGGCTGGCTGGCTGGCTGGCTGGCTGGGCTGGCTGGCTGGCTGGCTGGCTGGCTGGCTGGCTGGCTGGCTGGCTGGCTGGCTGGCTGGCTGGCTGGCTGGCTGGCTGGCTGGCTGGCTGGCTGGCTGGCTGGCTGGCTGGCTGGCTGGCTGGCTGGCTGCTGGTGGCTGGCTGGCTGGCTGGCTGGCTGGCTGGCTGGCTGGCTGGCTGGCTGGCTGGCTGGCTGGCTGGCTGGCTGGCTGGCTGGCTGGCTGGCTGGATGGATGGATAGATAGATAGATAGATAGATAGATAGATAGATAGATAGATAGATAGATAGATAGATAGATAGATAGATAGATAGATAGATAGATAGATAGATAGATAGATAGATAGATAGATAGATAGATAGATAGATAGATAGATAGATAGATAGATAGATAGATAGATAGATAGATAGATAGATAGATAGATAGATAGAAAAATGATAGATAGATAGATAGATAGATAGATAGATAGATAGATAGATAGATAGATAGATAGAAAAATAGATAGATAGATAGATATATAGATAGATAGATAGATAGATAGATAGATAGATAGATAGATAGATAGATAGATAGATAGATAGATAGATAGATAGATAGATAGATAGATAGATAGATAGATAGATAGATAGATAGATAGATAGATATGCAGGCAGGCAGGCAGGCAGGCAGGCAGGCAGGCAGGCAGGCAGGCTAGCTAGCTAGCTAGCTAGCCAGATAGATAGATAGATAGATAGATAGATAGATAGATAGATAGATAGATAGATAGATAGATAGATAGATAGATAGATAGATAGATAGATAGATAGATAGATAGATAGATAGATAGATAGATAGATAGATAGATAGATAGATAGATAGATAGATAGATAGATAGATAGATAGATAGATAGATAGATAGATAGATAGATAGATAGAAAATGATAGATAGATAGATAGATAGATAGATAGATAGATAGATAGATAGATAGATAGATAGATAGATAGATAGATAGATAGATAGATAGATAGATAGATAGATAGATAGATAGATAGATAGATATGCAGGCAGGCAGGCAGGCAGGCAGGCAGGCAGGCAGGCAGGCAGGCAGGCAGGCAGGCAGGCAGGCTAGCTAGCTAGCTAGCTAGCCAGATAGATAGATAGATTAGATAGATAGATAGATAGATAGATAGATAGATAGATAGATAGATAGATAGATAGATAGATAGATAGATAGATAGATAGATAGATAGATAGATAGATAGATAGATAGATAGATAGATAGATAGAAAAATGATAGATAGATAGATAGATAGATAGATAGATAGATAGATAGATAGATAGATAGATAGATAGATAGATAGATAGAAAAATAGATAGATAGATAGATATATAGATAGATAGATAGATAGATAGATAGATAGATAGATAGATAGATAGATAGATAGATAGATAGATAGATAGATAGATAGATAGATAGATAGATAGATAGATAGATAGATAGATAGAAAAATGATAGATAGATAGATAGATAGATAGATAGATAGATAGATAGATAGATAGATAGATAGATAGATAGATAGATAGATAGATAGATAGATAGATAGATAGATAGATAGATAGATAGATATGCAGGCAGGCAGGCAGGCAGGCAGGCAGGCAGGCAGGCAGGCAGGCAGGCAGGCAGGCAGGCAGGCAGGCAGGCAGGCAGGCTAGCTAGCTAGCTAGCTAGCCAGATAGATAGATAGATTAGATAGATAGATAGATAGATAGATAGATAGATAGATAGATAGATAGATAGATAGATAGATAGATAGATAGATAGATAGATAGATAGATAGATAGATAGATAGATAGATAGATAGATAGATAGATAGATAGATAGATAGATAGATAGATAGATAGATAGATAGATAGATAGATAGATAGATAGATATGCAGGCAGGCAGGCAGGCAGGCAGGCAGGCAGGCAGGCAGGCTGGCTGGCTGGCTGGCTGGCTGGCTGGCTGGCTGGCTGGCTGGCTGGCTGGCTGGCTGGCTGGCTGGCTGGCTGGCTGGCTGGCTGGCTGGCTGGCTGGCTGGCTGGCAGGCAGGCAGGCAGGCTGGCTAGCTAGCTAGCTAGCCAGATAGATAGATAGATAGATAGATAGATAGATAGATAGATAGTAGTAGATAGATAGATAGATAGATAGATAGATAGATAGATAGATAGATAGATAGATAGATAGATAGATAGATAGATAGATAGATAGATAGATAGATAGATAGATAGATAGATAGATAGATAGATAGATAGATAGATAGATAGATAGATAGATAGATAGATAGATAGATAGATAGATAGATAGATAGATAGATAGATAGATAGATAGATAGATAGATAGATAGATAGATAGATAGATAGATAGATAGATAGATAGATAGATAGATAGATAGATAGATAGATAGATAGATAGATAGATAGATAGATAGATAGATAGATAGATAGATAGATAGATAGATAGATAGATAGATAGATAGATAGATAGATAGATAGATAGATATGCAGGCAGGCAGGCAGGCAGGCAGGCAGGCAGGCAGGCAGGCAGGCAGGCTAGCTAGCTAGCTAGCTAGCCAGATAGATAGATAGATAGATAGATAGATAGATAGATAGATAGATAGATAGATAGATAGATAGATAGATAGATAGATAGATAGATAGATAGATAGATAGATAGATAGATAGATAGATAGATAGATAGATAGATAGATAGATAGATAGAAAAATGATAGATAGATAGATAGATAGATAGATAGATAGATAGATAGATAGATAGATAGATAGATAGATAGATAGATAGATAGATAGATATGCAGGCAGGCAGGCAGGCAGCCAGGCAGGCAGGCAGGCAGGCAGGCAGGCAGGCAGGCAGGCAGGCTAGCTAGCTAGCTAGCTAGCCAGATAGATAGATAGATTAGATAGATAGATAGATAGATAGATAGATAGATAGATAGATAGATAGATAGATAGATAGATAGATAGATAGATAGATAGATAGATAGATAGATAGATAGATAGATAGATAGATAGATAGATAGATAGATAGATAGATAGATAGATAGATAGATAGATAGATAGATAGATAGATAGATAGATAGATAGATAGATATGCAGGCAGGCAGGCAGGCTGGCTGGCTGGCTGGCTGGCTGGCTGGCTGGCTGGCTGGCTGGCTGGCTGGCTGGCTGGCTGGCTGGCTGGCTGGCTGGCTGGCTGGCTGGCTGGCTGGCTGGCTGGCTGGCTGGCTGGCTGGCTGGCTGGCTGGCTGGCTGGCTGGCTGGCTGGCTGGCTGGCTGGCTGGCTGGCTGGCTGGCTGGCTGGCTGGCTGGCTGGCTGGCTGGCTGGCTGGCTGGCTGGCTGGCTGGCTGGCTGGCTGGCTGGCTGGCTGGCTGGCTGGCTGGCTGGCTGGCTGGCTGGCTGGCTGGCTGGCTGGCTGGCTGGCTGGCTGGCTGGCTGGCTGGCTGGCTGGCTGGCTGGCTGGCTGGCTGGCTGGCTGGCTGGCTGGCTGGCTGGCTGGCTGGCTGGCTGGCTGGCTGGCTGGCTGGCTGGCTGGCTGGCAGGCTGGCTGGCTAGCTAGCTAGCCAGATAGATGATAGATAGATAGATAGATAGATAGATAGATAGATAGATAGATAGATAGATAGATAGATAGATAGATAGATAGATAGATAGATAGATAGATAGATAGATAGATAGATAGATAGATAGATAGATAGATAGATAGATAGATAGATAGATAGATAGATAGATAGATAGATAGATAGATAGATAGATAGATAGATAGATAGATAGAAAAATAGATAGATAGATAGATATATAGATAGATAGATAGATAGATAGATAGATAGATAGATAGATAGATAGATAGATAGATAGATAGATAGATAGATAGATAGATAGATAGATAGATAGATAGATAGATATGCAGGCAGGCAGGCAGGCAGGCAGGCAGGCAGGCAGGCAGGCAGGCTAGCTAGCTAGCCAGATAGATAGATAGATAGATAGATAGATAGATAGATAGATAGATAGATAGATAGATAGATAGATAGATAGATAGATAGATAGATAGATAGATAGATAGATAGATAGATAGATAGATAGATAGATAGATAGATAGATAGATAGATAGATAGATAGATAGATAGATAGATAGATAGATAGATAGATAGATAGATAGATAGATAGATAGATAGATAGATAGATAGAAAAATGATAGATAGATAGATAGATAGATAGATAGATAGATAGATAGATAGATAGATAGATAGATAGATAGATAGATAGATAGATAGATAGATAGATAGATAGATAGATAGATAGATAGATAGATATGCAGGCAGGCAGGCAGGCAGGCAGGCAGGCAGGCAGGCTGGCTGGCTGGCTGGCTGGCTGGCTGGCTGGCTGGCTGGCTGGCTGGCTGGCTGGCTGGCTGGCTGGCTGGCTGGCTGGCTGGCTGGCTGGCTGGCTGGCTGGCTGGCTGGCTGGCTGGCTGGCTGGCTGGCTGGCTGGGCTGGCTGGCTGGCTGGCTGGCTGGCTGGCTGGCTGGCTGGCTGGCTGGCTGGCTGGCTGGCTGGCTGGCTGGCTGGCTGGCTGGCTGGCTGGCTGGCTGGCTGGCTGGCTGGCTGGCTGGCTGGCTGGCTGGCTGGCTGGCTGGCTGGCTGGCTGGCTGGCTGGCTGGCTGGCTGGCTGGCTGGCTGGCTGGCTGGCTGGCTGGCTGGCTGGCTGGCTGGCTGGCTGGCTGGCTGGCTGGCTGGCTGGCTGGCTGGCTGGCTGGCTGGCTGGATAGATAGATAGATAGATAGATAGATAGATAGATAGATAGATAGATAGATAGATAGATAGATAGATAGATAGATAGATAGATAGATAGATAGATAGATAGATAGATAGATAGATAGATAGATAGATAGATAGATAGATAGATAGATAGATAGATAGATAGATAGATAGATAGATAGATAGATAGATAGATAGATAGAAAAATGATAGATAGATAGATAGATAGATAGATAGATAGATAGATAGATAGATAGATAGATAGATAGATAGGTAGAAAAATAGATAGATAGATAGATATATAGATAGATAGATAGATAGATAGATAGATAGATAGATAGATAGATAGATAGATAGATAGATAGATAGATAGATAGATAGATAGATAGATAGATAGATAGATAGATAGATAGATATGCAGGCAGGCAGGCAGGCAGGCAGGCAGGCAGGCAGGCAGGCAGGCTAGCTAGCTAGCTAGCTAGCCAGATAGATAGATAGATAGATAGATAGATAGATAGATAGATAGATAGATAGATAGATAGATAGATAGATAGATAGATAGATAGATAGATAGATAGATAGATAGATAGATAGATAGATAGATAGATAGATAGATAGATAGATAGATAGATAGATAGATAGATAGATAGATAGATAGATAGATAGATAGATAGATAGATAGATAGATAGATAGATAGATAGATAGAAAAATGATAGATAGATAGATAGATAGATAGATAGATAGATAGATAGATAGATAGATAGATAGATAGATAGATAGATAGATAGATAGATAGATAGATATGCAGGCAGGCAGGCAGGCAGGCAGGCAGGCAGGCAGGCAGGCAGGCAGGCAGGCAGGCAGGCAGGCTAGCTAGCTAGCTAGCTAGCCAGATAGATAGATAGATTAGATAGATAGATAGATAGATAGATAGATAGATAGATAGATAGATAGATAGATAGATAGATAGATAGATAGATAGATAGATAGATAGATAGATAGATAGATAGATAGATAGATAGATAGATAGATAGATAGATATGCAGGCAGGCAGGCAGGCAGGCAGGCAGGCTGGCTGGCTGGCTGGCTGGCTGGCTGGCTGGCTGGCTGGCTGGCTGGCTGGCTGGCTGGCTGGCTGGCTGGCTGGCTGGCTGGCTGGCTGGCTGGCTGGCTGGCTGGCTGGCTGGCTGGCTGGCTGGCTGGCTGGCTGGCTGGCTGGCTGGCTGGCTGGCTGGCTGGCTGGCTGGCTGGCTGGCTGGCTGGCTGGCTGGCTGGCTGGCTGGCTGGCTGGCTGGCTGGCTGGCTGGCTGGCTGGCTGGCTGGCTGGCTGGCTGGCTGGCTGGCTGGCTGGCTGGCTGGCTGGCTGGCTGGCTGGCTGGCTGGCTGGCTGGCTGGCTGGCTGGCTGGCTGGCTGGCTGGCTGGCTGGCTGGCTGGCTGGCTGGCTGGCTGGCTGGCTGGCTGGCTGGCTGGATAGATAGATAGATAGATAGATAGATAGATAGATAGATAGATAGATAGATAGATAGATAGATAGATAGATAGATAGATAGATAGATAGATAGATAGATAGATAGATAGATAGATAGATAGATAGATAGATAGATATGCAGGCAGGCAGGCAGGCAGGCAGGCAGGCAGGCAGGCAGGCAGGCTAGCTAGCTAGCCAGATAGATAGATAGATAGATAGATAGATAGATAGATAGATAGATAGATAGATAGATAGATAGATAGATAGATAGATAGATAGATAGATAGATAGATAGATAGATAGATAGATAGATAGATAGATAGATAGATAGATAGATAGATAGATAGATAGATAGATAGATAGATAGATAGATAGATAGATAGATAGATAGATAGATAGATAGATAGAAAAATGATAGATAGATAGATAGATAGATAGATAGATAGATAGATAGATAGATAGATAGATAGATAGATAGATAGATAGATAGATAGATAGATATGCAGGCAGGCAGGCAGGCAGGCAGGCAGGCAGGCAGGCTGGCTGGCTGGCTGGCTGGCTGGCTGGCTGGCTGGCTGGCTGGCTGGCTGGCTGGCTGGCTGGCTGGCTGGCTGGCTGGCTGGCTGGCTGGCTGGCTGGCTGGCTGGCTGGCTGGCTGGCTGGCTGGCTGGCTGGCTGGCTGGCTGGCTGGCTGGCTGGCTGGCTGGCTGGCTGGCTGGCTGGCTGGCTGGCTGGCTGGCTGGCTGGCTGGCTGGCTGGCTGGCTGGCTGGCTGGCTGGCTGGCTGGCTGGCTGGCTGGCTGGCTGGCTGGCTGGCTGGCTGGCTGGCTGGCTGGCTGGCTGGCTGGCTGGCTGGATAGATAGATAGATAGATAGATAGATAGATAGATAGATAGATAGATAGATAGATAGATAGATAGATAGATAGATAGATAGATAGATAGATAGATAGATAGATAGATAGATAGATAGATAGATAGATAGATAGATAGATAGATAGATAGATAGATAGATAGATAGATAGATAGAAAAATGATAGATAGATAGATAGATAGATAGATAGATAGATAGATAGATAGATAGATAGATAGATAGATAGAAAAATAGATAGATAGATAGATATATAGATAGATAGATAGATAGATAGATAGATAGATAGATAGATAGATAGATAGATAGATAGATAGATAGATAGATAGATAGATAGATAGATAGATAGATAGATAGATAGATAGATAGATAGATAGATATGCAGGCAGGCAGGCAGGCAGGCAGGCAGGCAGGCAGGCAGGCAGGCTAGCTAGCTAGCTAGCTAGCCAGATAGATAGATAGATAGATAGATAGATAGATAGATAGATAGATAGATAGATAGATAGATAGATAGATAGATAGATAGATAGATAGATAGATAGATAGATAGATAGATAGATAGATAGATAGATAGATAGATAGATAGATAGATAGATAGATAGATAGATAGATAGATAGATAGATAGATAGATAGATAGATAGATAGAAAAATGATAGATAGATAGATAGATAGATAGATAGATAGATAGATAGATAGATAGATAGATAGATAGATAGATAGATAGATAGATAGATATGCAGGCAGGCAGGCAGGCAGGCAGGCAGGCAGGCAGGCAGGCAGGCAGGCAGGCAGGCAGGCAGGCTAGCTAGCTAGCTAGCTAGCCAGATAGATAGATAGATTAGATAGATAGATAGATAGATAGATAGATAGATAGATAGATAGATAGATAGATAGATAGATAGATAGATAGATAGATAGATAGATAGATAGATAGATAGATAGATAGATAGATAGATAGATAGATAGATAGATAGATAGATAGATAGATATGCAGGCAGGCAGGCAGGCAGGCAGGCTGGCTGGCTGGCTGGCTGGCTGGCTGGCTGGCTGGCTGGCTGGCTGGCTGGCTGGCTGGCTGGCTGGCTGGCTGGCTGGCTGGCTGGCTGGCTGGCTGGCTGGCTGGCTGGCTGGCTGGCTGGCTGGCTGGCTGGCTGGCTGGCTGGCTGGCTGGCTGGCTGGCTGGCTGGCTGGCTGGCTGGCTGGCTGGCTGGCTGGCTGGCTGGCTGGCTGGCTGGCTGGCTGGCTGGCTGGCTGGCTGGCTGGCTGGCTGGCTGGCTGGCTGGCTGGCTGGCTGGCTGGCTGGCTGGCTGGCTGGCTGGCTGGCTGGCTGGCTGGCTGGCTGGCTGGCTGGCTGGCTGGCTGGCTGGCTGGCTGGCTGGCTGGCTGGCTGGCTGGCTGGCTGGCTGGCTGGCTGGCTGGCTGGCTGGCTGGCTGGCTGGCTGGCTGGCTGGCTGGCTGGCTGGCTGGCTGGCTGGCTGGCTGGCTGGCTGGCTGGCTGGCTGGCTGGCTGGCTGGCTGGCTGGCTGGCTGGCTGGCTGGCTGGCTGGCTGGCTGGCTGGCTGGCTGGCTGGCTGGCTGGCTGGCTGGCTGGCTGGCTGGCTGGCTGGCTGGCTGGCTGGCTGGCTGGATAGATAGATAGATAGATAGATAGATAGATAGATAGATAGATAGATAGATAGATAGATAGATAGATAGATAGATAGATAGATAGATAGATAGATAGATAGATAGATAGATAGATAGATAGATCGATCGATCGATCGATCGATCGATCGATCGATCGATCGATCGATCGATCGATCGATCGATCGATAGATAGATAGATAGATAGATAGATAGATAGATAGATAGATAGATAGATAGATAGATAGATAGATAGATATGCAGGCTGGCTGGCTGGCTGGCTGGCTGGCTGGCTGGCTGGCTGGCTGGCTGGCTGGCTGGCTGGCTGGCTGGCTGGCTGGCTGGCTGGCTGGCTGGCTGGCTGGCTGGCTGGCTGGCTGGCTGGCTGGCTGGCTGGCTGGCTGGCTGGCTGGCTGGCTGGCTGGCTGGCTGGCTGGCTGGCTGGCTGGCTGGCTGGCTGGCTGGCTGGCTGGCTGGCTGGCTGGCTGGCTGGCTGGCTGGCTGGCTGGCTGGCTGGCTGGCTGGCTGGCTGGCTGGCTGGCTGGCTGGCTGGCTGGCTGGCTGGCTGGCTGGCTGGCTGGCTGGCTGGCAGGCTGGCTGGCAGGCAGGCAGGCAGGCTGGCTAGCTAGCTAGCTAGCCAGATAGATAGATAGATAGATAGATAGATAGATAGATAGATAGATAGATAGATAGATAGATAGATAGATAGATAGATAGATAGATAGATAGATAGATAGAAAAATGATAGATAGATAGATAGATAGATAGATAGATAGATAGATAGATAGATAGATAGATAGATAGATAGATAGATAGATAGATATGCAGGCAGGCAGGCAGGCAGGCAGGCAGGCAGGCAGGCAGGCAGGCAGGCAGGCAGGCAGGCAGGCAGGCTAGCTAGCTAGCTAGCTAGCCAGATAGATAGATAGATTAGATAGATAGATAGATAGATAGATAGATAGATAGATAGATAGATAGATAGATAGATAGATAGATAGATAGATAGATAGATAGATAGATAGATAGATAGATATGCAGGCAGGCAGGCAGGCAGGCAGGCAGGCAGGCAGGCAGGCTGGCTGGCTGGCTGGCTGGCTGGCTGGCTGGCTGGCTGGCTGGCTGGCTGGCTGGCTGGCTGGCTGGCTGGCTGGCTGGCTGGCTGGCTGGCTGGCTGGCTGGCAGGCAGGCAGGCAGGCTGGCTAGCTAGCTAGCTAGCCAGATAGATAGATAGATAGATAGATAGATAGATAGATAGATAGATAGATAGATAGATAGATAGATAGATAGATAGATAGATAGATAGATAGATAGATAGATAGATAGATAGATAGATAGATAGATAGATAGATAGATAGATAGATAGATAGATAGATAGATAGATAGATAGATAGATAGATAGATAGATAGATAGATAGATAGATAGATAGATAGATAGATAGATAGATAGATAGATAGATAGATAGATAGATAGATAGATAGATAGATAGATAGATAGATAGATAGATAGATAGATAGATAGATAGATAGATAGATAGATAGATAGATAGATAGATAGATAGATAGATAGATAGATAGATAGATAGATAGATAGATAGATAGAGGCAGGCAGGCAGGCAGGCAGGCAGGCAGGCAGGCAGGCAGGCAGGCTAGCTAGCTAGCTAGCTAGCCAGATAGATAGATAGATAGATAGATAGATAGATAGATAGATAGATAGATAGATAGATAGATAGATAGATAGATAGATAGATAGATAGATAGATAGATAGATAGATAGATAGATAGATAGATAGATAGATAGATAGATAGATAGATAGATAGATAGATAGATAGAAAAATGATAGATAGATAGATAGATAGATAGATAGATAGATAGATAGATAGATAGATAGATAGATAGATAGATAGATAGATAGATAGATAGATAGATAGATAGATATGCAGGCAGGCAGGCAGCCAGGCAGGCAGGCAGGCAGGCAGGCAGGCAGGCAGGCAGGCAGGCAGGCTAGCTAGCTAGCTAGCTAGCCAGATAGATAGATAGATTAGATAGATAGATAGATAGATAGATAGATAGATAGATAGATAGATAGATAGATAGATAGATAGATAGATAGATAGATAGATAGATAGATAGATAGATAGATAGATAGATAGATAGATAGATAGATAGATAGATAGATAGATAGATAGATAGATAGATAGATAGATAGATAGATAGATATGCAGGCAGGCAGGCAGGCTGGCTGGCTGGCTGGCTGGCTGGCTGGCTGGCTGGCTGGCTGGCTGGCTGGCTGGCTGGCTGGCTGGCTGGCTGGCTGGCTGGCTGGCTGGCTGGCTGGCTGGCTGGCTGGCTGGCTGGCTGGCTGGCTGGCTGGCTGGCTGGCTGGCTGGCTGGCTGGCTGGCTGGCTGGCTGGCTGGCTGGCTGGCTGGCTGGCTGGCTGGCTGGCTGGCTGGCTGGCTGGCTGGCTGGCTGGCTGGCTGGCTGGCTGGCTGGCTGGCTGGCTGGCTGGCTGGCTGGCTGGCTGGCTGGCTGGCTGGCTGGCTGGCTGGCTGGCTGGCTGGCTGGCAGGCAGGCAGGCTGGCTGGCTAGCTAGCTAGCCAGATAGATGATAGATAGATAGATAGATAGATAGATAGATAGATAGATAGATAGATAGATAGATAGATAGATAGATAGATAGATAGATAGATAGATAGATAGATAGATAGATAGATAGATAGATAGATAGATAGATAGATAGATAGATAGATAGATAGATAGATAGATAGATAGATAGATAGATAGATAGATAGATAGATAGATAGATAGATAGAAAAATAGATAGATAGATAGATAGATATATAGATAGATAGATAGATAGATAGATAGATAGATAGATAGATAGATAGATAGATAGATAGATAGATAGATAGATAGATAGATAGATATGCAGGCAGGCAGGCAGGCAGGCAGGCAGGCAGGCAGGCAGGCAGGCTAGCTAGCTAGCCAGATAGATAGATAGATAGATAGATAGATAGATAGATAGATAGATAGATAGATAGATAGATAGATAGATAGATAGATAGATAGATAGATAGATAGATAGATAGATAGATAGATAGATAGATAGATAGATAGATAGATAGATAGATAGATAGATAGATAGATAGATAGATAGATAGATAGATAGATAGATAGATAGATAGATAGATAGATAGATAGAAAAATGATAGATAGATAGATAGATAGATAGATAGATAGATAGATAGATAGATAGATAGATAGATAGATAGATAGATAGATAGATAGATAGATAGATAGATATGCAGGCAGGCAGGCAGGCAGGCAGGCAGGCAGGCAGGCTGGCTGGTGGCTGGCTGCTGGCTGGCTGGCTGGCTGGCTGGCTGGCTGGCTGGCTGGCTGGCTGGCTGGCTGGCTGGCTGGCTGGCTGGCTGGCTGGCTGGCTGGCTGCTGGCTGGCTGGCTGGCTGGCTGGCTGGCTGGCTGGCTGGCTGGCTGGCTGGCTGGCTGGCTGGCTGGCTGGCTGGCTGGCTGGCTGGCTGGCTGGCTGGCTGGCTGGCTGGCTGGCTGGCCTTGTGCTGCTGCTGGCTGGGGTTGGCTGGCTGGCTGGCTGGCTGGCTGGCTGGCTGGCTGGCTGGCTGGCTGGCTGGCTGGCTGGCTGGCTGGCTGGCTGGCTGGCTGGCTGGCTGGCTGGCTGGCTGGCTGCTGGCTGGCTGGCTGGCTGGCTGGCTGCTGGCTGGCTGGCTGGCTGGCTGGCTGGCTGGATGGATAGATAGATAGATAGATAGATAGATAGATAGATAGATAGATAGATAGATAGATAGATAGATAGATAGATAGATAGATAGATAGATAGATAGATAGATAGATAGATAGATAGATAGATAGATAGATAGATAGATAGATAGATAGAAAAATGATAGATAGATAGATAGATAGATAGATAGATAGATAGATAGATAGATAGATAGATAGATAGATAGAAAAATAGATAGATAGATAGATATATAGATAGATAGATAGATAGATAGATAGATAGATAGATAGATAGATAGATAGATAGATAGATAGATAGATAGATAGATAGATAGATAGATAGATAGATAGATAGATAGATAGATATGCAGGCAGGCAGGCAGGCAGGCAGGCAGGCAGGCAGGCAGGCAGGCTAGCTAGCTAGCTAGCTAGCCAGATAGATAGATAGATAGATAGATAGATAGATAGATAGATAGATAGATAGATAGATAGATAGATAGATAGATAGATAGATAGATAGATAGATAGATAGATAGATAGATAGATAGATAGATAGATAGATAGATAGATAGATAGATAGATAGATAGATAGATAGATAGATAGATAGATAGATAGATAGATAGATAGATAGATAGATAGATAGATAGATAGAAAAATGATAGATAGATAGATAGATAGATAGATAGATAGATAGATAGATAGATAGATAGATAGATAGATAGATAGATAGATAGATAGATAGATAGATATGCAGGCAGGCAGGCAGGCAGGCAGGCAGGCAGGCAGGCAGGCAGGCAGGCAGGCAGGCAGGCAGGCTAGCTAGCTAGCTAGCTAGCCAGATAGATAGATAGATTAGATAGATAGATAGATAGATAGATAGATAGATAGATAGATAGATAGATAGATAGATAGATAGATAGATAGATAGATAGATAGATAGATAGATAGATATGCAGGCAGGCAGGCAGGCAGGCAGGCTGGCTGGCTGGCTGGCTGGCTGGCTGGCTGGCTGGCTGGCTGGCTGGCTGGCTGGCTGGCTGGCTGGCTGGCTGGCTGGCTGGCTGGCTGGCTGGCTGGCTGGCTGGCTGGCTGGCTGGCTGGCTGGCTGGCTGGCTGGCTGGCTGGCTGGCTGGCTGGCTGGCTGGCTGGCTGGCTGGCTGGCTGGCTGGCTGGCTGGCTGGCTGGCTGGCTGGCTGGCTGGCTGGCTGGCTGGCTGGCTGGCTGGCTGGCTGGCTGGCTGGCTGGCTGGCTGGCTGGCTGGCTGGCTGGCTGGCTGGCTGGCTGGCTGGCTGGCTGGCTGGCTGGCTGGCTGGCTGGCTGGCTGGCTGGCTGGCTGGCTGGCTGGCTGGCTGGCTGGCTGGCTGGCTGGCTGGCTGGCTGGCTGGCTGGCTGGCTGGCTGGCTGGCTGGCTGGCTGGATAGATAGATAGATAGATAGATAGATAGATAGATAGATGATAGATAGATAGATAGATAGATAGATAGATAGATAGATAGATAGATAGATAGATAGATAGATAGATAGATAGATAGATAGATAGATAGATAGATAGATAGATAGATAGATAGATAGATCGATCGATCGATCGATCGATCGATCGATCGATCGATCGATCGATAGATAGATAGATAGATAGATAGATAGATAGATAGATAGATAGATAGATAGATAGATAGATAGATAGATATGCAGGCTGGCTGGCTGGCTGGCTGGCTGGCTGGCTGGCTGGCTGGCTGGCTGGCTGGCTGGCTGGCTGGCTGGCTGGCTGGCTGGCTGGCTGGCTGGCTGGCTGGCTGGCTGGCTGGCTGGCTGGCTGGCTGGCTGGCTGGCTGGCTGGCTGGCTGGCTGGCTGGCTGGCTGGCTGGCTGGCTGGCTGGCTGGCTGGCTGGCTGGCTGGCTGGCTGGCTGGCTGGCTGGCTGGCTGGCTGGCTGGCTGGCTGGCTGGCTGGCTGGCTGGCTGGCTGGCTGGCTGGCTGGCTGGCTGGCTGGCTGGCTGGCTGGCTGGCTGGCTGGCTGGCAGGCTGGCTGGCAGGCAGGCAGGCAGGCTGGCTAGCTAGCTAGCTAGCCAGATAGATAGATAGATAGATAGATAGATAGATAGATAGATAGATAGATAGATAGATAGATAGATAGATAGATAGATAGATAGATAGATAGATAGATAGATAGATAGATAGATAGATAGAAAAATGATAGATAGATAGATAGATAGATAGATAGATAGATAGATAGATAGATAGATAGATAGATAGATAGATAGATAGATAGATAGATAGATAGATATGCAGGCAGGCAGGCAGGCAGGCAGGCAGGCAGGCAGGCAGGCAGGCAGGCAGGCAGGCAGGCAGGCAGGCAGGCAGGCAGGCAGGCTAGCTAGCTAGCTAGCTAGCCAGATAGATAGATAGATTAGATAGATAGATAGATAGATAGATAGATAGATAGATAGATAGATAGATAGATAGATAGATAGATAGATAGATAGATAGATAGATAGATAGATAGATAGATAGATAGATAGATAGATAGATAGATATGCAGGCAGGCAGGCAGGCAGGCAGGCAGGCAGGCAGGCAGGCTGGCTGGCTGGCTGGCTGGCTGGCTGGCTGGCTGGCTGGCTGGCTGGCTGGCTGGCTGGCTGGCTGGCTGGCTGGCTGGCTGGCTGGCTGGCTGGCTGGCTGGCTGGCTGGCTGGCTGGCTGGCTGGCTGGCTGGCTGGCTGGCTGGCTGGCTGGCTGGCTGGCTGGCTGGCTGGCTGGCTGGCTGGCTGGCTGGCTGGCTGGCTGGCTGGCTGGCTGGCTGGCTGGCTGGCTGGCTGGCTGGCTGGCTGGCTGGCTGGCTGGCTGGCTGGCTGGCTGGCTGGCTGGCTGGCTGGCTGGCTGGCTGGCTGGCTGGCTGGCTGGCTGGCTGGCTGGCTGGCTGGCTGGCTGGCTGGCTGGCTGGCTGGCTGGCTGGCTGGCTGGCTGGCTGGCTGGCTGGCTGGCTGGCTGGCTGGCTGGCTGGCTGGCTGGCTGGCTGGCTGGCTGGCTGGATGGATGGATGGATGGATGGATGGATGGATGGATGGATGGATAGATAGATAGATAGATAGATAGATAGATAGATAGATAGATAGATAGATAGATAGATAGATAGATAGATAGATAGATAGATAGATAGATAGATAGATAGATAGATAGATAGATAGATAGATAGATAGATAGATAGATAGATAGATAGATCGATCGATCGATCGATCGATCGATCGATCGATCGATCGATAGATAGATAGATAGATAGATAGATAGATAGATAGATAGATAGATAGATATGCAGGCTGGCTGGCTGGCTGGCTGGCTGGCTGGCTGGCTGGCTGGCTGGCTGGCTGGCTGGCTGGCTGGCTGGCTGGCTGGCTGGCTGGCTGGCTGGCTGGCTGGCTGGCTGGCTGGCTGGCTGGCTGGCTGGCTGGCTGGCTGGCTGGCTGGCTGGCTGGCTGGCTGGCTGGCTGGCTGGCTGGCTGGCTGGCTGGCTGGCTGGCTGGCTGGCTGGCTGGCTGGCTGGCTGGCTGGCTGGCTGGCTGGCTGGCTGGCTGGCAGGCTGGCTGGCAGGCAGGCAGGCAGGCTGGCTGGCTAGCTAGCTAGCCAGATAGATAGATAGATAGATAGATAGATAGATAGATAGATAGATAGATAGATAGATAGATAGATAGATAGATGATAGATAGATAGATAGATAGATAGATAGATAGATAGATAGATAGATAGATAGATAGATAGATAGATAGATAGATAGATAGATAGATAGATAGATAGATAGATAGATAGATAGATAGATAGATAGATAGATAGATAGATAGATAGATAGATAGATAGATAGATAGATAGATAGATAGATAGATAGATATGCAGGCAGGCAGGCAGGCAGGCAGGCAGGCAGGCAGGCTAGCTAGCTAGCTAGCTAGCCAGATAGATAGATAGATAGATAGATAGATAGATAGATAGATAGATAGATAGATAGATAGATAGATAGATAGATAGATAGATAGATAGATAGATAGATAGATAGATAGATAGATAGATAGATAGATAGATAGATAGATAGATAGATAGATAGATAGATAGATAGATAGAAAAATGATAGATAGATAGATAGATAGATAGATAGATAGATAGATAGATAGATAGATAGATAGATAGATAGATAGATAGATAGATAGATAGATAGATAGATAGATAGATAGATAGATAGATAGATAGATAGATAGATATGCAGGCAGGCAGGCAGCCAGGCAGGCAGGCAGGCAGGCAGGCAGGCAGGCAGGCAGGCAGGCAGGCAGGCAGGCTAGCTAGCTAGCTAGCTAGCCAGATAGATAGATAGATTAGATAGATAGATAGATAGATAGATAGATAGATAGATAGATAGATAGATAGATAGATAGATAGATAGATAGATAGATAGATAGATAGATAGATAGATAGATAGATAGATAGATATGCAGGCAGGCAGGCAGGCAGGCAGGCAGGCAGGCTGGCTGGCTGGCTGGCTGGCTGGCTGGCTGGCTGGCTGGCTGGCTGGCTGGCTGGCTGGCTGGCTGGCTGGCTGGCTGGCTGGCTGGCTGGCTGGCTGGCTGGCTGGCTGGCTGGCTGGCTGGCTGGCTGGCTGGCTGGCTGGCTGGCTGGCTGGCTGGCTGGCTGGCTGGCTGGCTGGCTGGCTGGCTGGCTGGCTGGCTGGCTGGCTGGCTGGCTGGCTGGCTGGCTGGCTGGCTGGCTGGCTGGCTGGCTGGCTGGCTGGCTGGCTGGCTGGCTGGCTGGCTGGCTGGCTGGCTGGCTGGCTGGCTGGCTGGCTGGCTGGCTGGCTGGCTGGCTGGCTGGCTGGCTGGCTGGCTGGCTGGCTGGCTGGCTGGCTGGCTGGCTGGCTGGCTGGCTGGCTGGCTGGCTGGCTGGCTGGCTGGCTGGCTGGCTGGCTGGCTGGCTGGCTGGCTGGCTGGCTGGCTGGCTGGCTGGCTGGCTGGCTGGCTGGCTGGCTGGCTGGCTGGCTGGCTGGCTGGATAGATAGATAGATAGATAGATAGATAGATAGATAGATAGATAGATAGATAGATAGATAGATAGATAGATAGATAGATAGATAGATAGATAGATAGATAGATAGATAGATAGATAGATGATAGATAGATAGATAGATAGATAGATAGATAGATAGATAGATAGATAGATAGATAGATAGATGATAGATAGATAGATAGATAGATAGATAGATAGATAGATAGATAGATAGATAGATAGATAGATAGATAGATAGATAGATAGATAGATGATAGATAGATAGATAGATAGATAGATAGATAGATAGATAGATAGATAGATAGATGGTCTATACTACAGGCCACCCAACCAAGCAGAGGAAGTGGATGAACTTTTTGCTAACCAGCTAACTAAGGTATGTAGGAAGCACACTACAATAGTAATGGGAGATTTTAACTACCCTGACATCAATTGGGAAACAAACTCTGCACCAAGTGGAAGATCCAACAGGTTCCTAACAAACCTAGCAGACAACTTTGTTTCCCAAAAGGTAGAGAAGGGAACAAGGGGATCAGCAATATTGGACTTAATTCTCACTAACAGAGAGGAAATGATAGAAGGTGTAGAAGCTACAGGAACTTTGGGGGCAAGCGATCATGAAATACTGGAATTCAACATTATGCAAACAAAAGTAGTAGAACAAAGTCAAACTAGAGTCTTAGACTTTAAGAGAGCTAATTTCAATAAACTTAGAGAGAGCTTGGGAAGCATTCCATGGATGAGAATCCTCAAGGGGAAAACAACTCAAGAAGCTTGGGAAATTTTGAAAAATGAGATTATAAAAGCCCAGTCCAGCGCAATACCAATGAAGAAGAAAAATAACAGTTCCCAAAAGAAACCAGCATGGCTGCATAAAGAACTCTCTGACAAATTGAAAGACAAAAAGGATAAATATAAAAAGTGGAAAGAGGGGGACATAACTAAGGCAAAATATCAGCAAATAGCCCGAGCCTGTAAAGATGAAGTGAGGAAAGCTAAGGCTCGCAATGAAGAAAGGCTTGCCAAAAAAGTAAAAAATAACAAAAAAAGCTTCTTCCAACATGTTAAAAACAAGAAAAAAGTTAAGGAAACAATTGGTCCACTGCTGGGAGAAAATGGCAAGAAGATGATAAGCAACAGGGAGAAAGCAGAACTATTTAACTCATTTTTTGCATCTGTCTTTACACAAAGGGATAAAACAGTCCAACCAATCAAAAACAGCACCACAAAAATCAGATTAGGAACACAAGTTGAAATAGGGAAGAAAATGGTAAGTGAGCATCTGTCTGCCCTGGACGAGTTCAAATCACCAGGACCGGATGGATTACACCCCAGGGTTCTGAAGGAACTGGCAGACGAGATCTCAGAACCACTGAACTATATCTTTCAGAGATCTTGGAGCACCGGGGAACTGCCAGAAGACTGGAAAAGAGCTGATGTGGTTCCCATCTTCAAAAAAGGAAAAAAAACAGATCCAGGAAACTATAGACCCATCAGCCTGACCTCAATACCAGGAAAGATTCTGGAAAAGATAATTAAGCAACAAATAAGTGAACACCTAGAAGCAAACAAAGTAATAGCCAAAAGCCAACATGGGTTTGTCAAAAACAGATCATGCCAGACTAATCTAATTGCATTCTTTGACAAAGTGACAAAATTAGTGGACCAGAGGAACGCTGTCGATATAATTTACTTGGACTTCAGTAAGGCATTTGATAAAGTAGACCATAACCTACTATTAGATAAAGTAGAAAAATGTGGGTTAGACAGCATCACCACCAAATGGATTCGCAACTGGCTGACCAACCGCACTCAACGTGTAGTCCTCAATGGAACTGCATCTACATGGAAGGAAGTATGCAGTGGAGTCCCCCAAGGCTCTGTTTTAGGCCCAGTACTCTTCAACATCTTCATCAATGATTTGGATGAGGGGATAAATGGGGAACTCATCAAATTTGCAGACGACACCAAGCTGGCAGGAGTAGCCAACACTCCAGAAGATAGGCTTAAGAAACAGAAAGATCTTTTTTTTTTATATTGAAAAAGTTTTATTGGTTTTTACAATTTTCCAAAGGGGGTAGGGAATACAGAAACATTTTAAGAACTTTCGCGTTGGGATCATTGGCCCTTCCAGGGCTTCATAATAAAATATTGAAAAAACATTTTTCCAAAAATACTACAAGGTGAAAATAAGTACATGTTTCCTAAATTCTCAATTCTATGCTAGCAGTCGTGTGCAAACATCCAGATATAAAGGTTATACAATATTAATGATAATTAAAAAAAAGCAAAGTTATTTTTTCGATCTAAGTCTCTTGGCAATTGTATCTTCTTTTTCTCCTCCCTGGCCCCCAGCGGGCGGGGCCGTGGCCCCCTCCGTCCCCCCTGGATCTTCCCCCAGGATAGAGGAATGTTTTTTAAGAAAGGCTTCCGCCTCAACAACTGTTTTAATCCTTACTCTTCCTTCATCCCAGAACACCAACATCCCTTCCGGCATCGCCCACTTAAACCAGATCCCGTGGTCAAACAATTTTTTAGATAAGAAGGAATACTTCCTCCTCATCTCTCTAATCTTTTTTGGGATCTGCTTCAAGATGGCAACTTCCTTTTGTTGGTAAATTAACGGCCCCCCTCTCTGCGCCTTCAAAATTCCCTCTCTGGTTGACCTTCTGACAAATTTAATATGTATCTCTCTGGGTACTTCATTTATCCTGGCATATGTCGAATTTATTCTGTAGACTAGGTCAATGTCCCCCCTGATCTCATCTTTAGGTTTATGTAAATAGTCTGCTAAAATTGTACTCATGAGTTCAGGAAGACATTCACCAGATTCCTCAGAAATATTCTGAAATCTTAAAAAATATGACATCCTTTCAAAATCCATCCTAGACATATGACCAGACAAATCTGCAATTTCAGTGTTGACATTTTTAAGTTCTCCCTTTGCCCCAACCAGCCCTTTGCCCCAACCAGATACAGAAAGATCTTGACAAACTTGAACATTGGGCACTATCTAATAAAATGAAATTCAATTGTGAAAAAAGTAAGGTTCTACATTTAGGCAAAAAAAACAAAATGCACAGGTACAGTATAGGTGGTACCTTGCTCAATAGTAGCAACTGTGAGAGGGATCTTGGAATCCTAGTAGACAACCATTTAAATATGAGCCAGCAGTGTGCAGCAGCTGCCAAAAAAGCCAACACAGTTCTAGGCTGCATAAACAGAGGGATAGAATCTAGATCACGTGAAGTGTTAATGCCACTGTATAGTGCCTTGGTAAGGCCACACTTGGAATACTGCATACAGTTTTGGTCGCCACGATGTAGAAAAGACGTGGAGACTCTGGAAAGAGTGCAGAGAAGAGCAACCAAGATGATTAGGGGACTGGAGACTAAAACATATGAAGAACGGTTGCAGGAGCTGGGTATGTCTAGTTTGATGAAGAGAAGGACCAGGGGAGACATGATAGCAGTGTTCCGATATCTCAGAGGGCGCCACAAAGAAGAGGGAGTCAAACTATTCACCAAGGCACCTGGAGGCAGGACAAGAAGCAATGGGTGGAAACTAACCAAGGAGAGAAGCAACTTAGAACTAAGGAGAAATTTCCTGACAGTCAGAACAATTAACCTCTGGAACAGCTTGCCTCCAGAAGTTGTGAATGCCCCAATCCTGGAAGTCTTTAAAAAGATGTTAGATAGCCATTTGTCTGAAATGGTATAAGGTTCCTGCCCACGCAGGGGGTTGGACTAGAAGACCTACAAGGTCCCTTCCAACTCCGCTATTGTATTGTATTGTATTGTATTGAAATTCAATGAGCAAAGCGAGAAATCCCAACCTAAACATGACTACACCAAATTAAACACAATAGGGAGCATGCAGCTTCTAAAAAATGATAACCCCATATATGAACATAAAGAAGAAAACCGATACATCCAAATCAAGCACAATAGGAAACAAACAGCTTCTGTAAAAAACAAGCCTACCAGGGGTGGGTTTCAAAAAATTTTACGACCAGTTTGGTAGGCACGGCTTGTTTGGTGGGTGTGGCTTGTTGGTAATGTGACTGGGTGGGTGTGGCTTCATGGTCATGTGACTGGTTGTTCATGTGACTGGGTGGGCGTGGCCAACTTGACGTCACTCACATCAAGGGGCGCCTTGCCTGGTCTCTCCTAGCCTCAAAGGCCTCAACGAGATTCAATTTCTCTGTCTTTATTTACCACTACTGAGCATCCAAAATATACTATTTAATCCTATGTATATATTTCAATAAATTCAATAAATAAATTCAATAAATAATAAATATGCCATATGTGTACATACGTATTACGTAGTATAGAGTGTATAGACACACAAAAAGATACATTGTCTACTATATATACTGTTTTTGTATGTACACACACACACACACACAGAACTCTTCTAAAACTATACACATTCAACCTCACTTACTGCATTTGGAAAAACACACCCAGAGTCCACTTTCTACCACACATTTAACTATAACTTCAGTACATTAGAACATTACACATGCCTTCAGATGTTCTTCTCTAGCCTGCACATGACTGTTAGAGCCAGGAGATGTCATGGATTGAGTAAAATGTGGTGAAACTCACTTAACAACACTCTTGCTTAGCAACCAAGGTGTTGGGCTCAATTGTGGTCATAAGTCAAGGTCTATCTCTGCCTTCCTCTGCATGGCAGCCTTGTCCTATAAAGCTACTCCTTTCTGGCAATTTTCCTCTCTGTTAGAGGAACCAAAATAATCCAGACAATATAAGATTTCCTGCTGGACCAGGGGGTTGGACTAGTTGGCCTCCAAGGTCCCTTCTAACCCTGCTATTCTATGTTTCTGTAACGATCTTCTGCTGGACCAGGGGGTTGGACTAGATGACCTCCGAGATCCCTTCCAGTCCTGAAACAGCTGTGCCGCTGTGTATGCTCATCTTTCTTGGCCAGGTTTCTTCCCATTCGGGGTTTCTCTTCCTCCCTCTTTGGTAACAACCAGTCCAGAGGGTCGTGGGGGCCTTTTCCCTCTCTCTCTCTGCTGCGTTTCAATTTATCAGCTTCTGAAATTAGCTTCTGTGCTCTTTGTCTTAGAAGAAATTCCTCCTCTGGCACCTCCCAGAGGGGGGGGGGGGGAGAGGGCCCGTCTGCGTCTAGTATTTACTCCCCAATGGGTTTCTTCAAACATTCCTTTCCTGCCCACTCCCTCTGATCATCGGTGACGAACTGATTTATCTTCAGGTTCACCTCCCAGGCTAAGATCCTTTAAAAGTTCAACGACTGACCTGGTGTTATCTTTCACTTGTGTGGGTTCTTTAGTTTCGGTTTTCTGGACATCTGGACTGGAAACGGAGGCTGTATCAGGAGCCGTGGCCCCCAGTAAATCTTTTTTTTTTAAAAAAAAAGTTTTATTGGGTTTTATAAATTTTGTACAAATAGGGTAAAGGGTAAGGTGTAAAAAGACATTTTGAGAACTTTCACGCCGAGGTCGTCGACTCCTTCCAAGACTTCATAACAAAATATAGATAATACATTTAGCTTTCATTTGTACTACAAAGTGGATAGAAATGCAAATATATCATTGTAAAAAACTATGCTAGCAAACATATATAAACATCCAAACAATTATTATGTTATATTGAAATAAAGTCACTTTTGAGATCTAAGTCTTTTGGCAATTGTATCTTCTTCTCCCTGGCCCCCAGTGGGCGGGGCCGCGGCACCCCCTGCTCCCCCATTTTCATCCTCCAGGATTGAGGAATGTTTTTTAAGAAAGGCTTCCGCCTCTGCAATTGTTTTAATTCTTACTCTTCCTCCCTCCCAGAACACCAACATTCCCTCAGGCATCACCCACTTGAACCAGGCCCCCTGTTTAAATAATCTTTTAGATAAGAAGGAATACTTCCGTCTTAACTCTCGTATTTTCTTCGGGACCTGCTTCAAGATGGTTATCTCTTTCTGTTGGTAAATTAATGGACTGTCTCTCTGCGCCCTCAAGATCCTTTCCCTTGTCGACCTTCTTACAAATTTAATATGTATCTCTCTGGGTACTTCATTTATCTTGGCATATGCTGAATTTATTCTATATATCAAATCAATGTCCCCCCTTATCTCATCCTTAGGCTTGTGTAAGTAATCTGCTAAAATTGTACACATTAAATCAGTTAAATCTTCATCACGCGCCTCAGGAACATTCTGAAATCTTAAAAAATATGACATCCTTTCAAAATCCATCCTAGACATATGACCAGTTAAATCCCCAATTTCATTATTAATACTTTTAAGCTCTCCCTTTGCCCCAGCTAACCCCACCTCCAGTTCATCAGTTTTTTGTGTATTTTCCATTAAGTTCTTCTGTACCTCCAAAAGTTCTAACTTAGAACTGACTTGGTCCTTTCTCATTTCTTTAATTTCTTTCACCAAGGTTTGAAGGGTTTCTTCCATTGCTGTTAATCTAGCATCCGTATCAGGTTTTTCAGGTAGCATCGAGGTGATTTTAGGCTGATGTGTCTGCTTTTTTGAAGCCATGGTGAATGATTTAAGTCTGTGTCAGTAAAATGGCGTCTGCTGGACAGGAGCTGGTGAGGCAGGGGACGAGCAAATTCCAATAAACAAAGTCTTAATTTTGCCTAATTAAAGTCCAGAGAGAAACCAAATTTTTACAATCAAATAGAAGAAAAAAGGCACTTCAGGGAAAGGACCAATTAATCAATTATAATCAATCGTAAGTAAAGAAAAAGAGAGGCAGTCCCATCCACAAGGGAATGTCAGCAATCATCCATAAAGATGATTTGTTCAGGAGAACAAAGGAACGCCATCTTCCCCGCCCATCTGGAAGCCGCCGGGAGTTAACAAAGTGGAAAATTGATTCTTCATTGCCAGACTTCGATTCTAAGTATCCACAATCATTCCGGAAAGACTTTCACTCACGTTTAGAAAAGTTTGAATGCAGGTTTCGCCCCCAGTAAATCTTCTCTCCCCGCGTCTGACATTTTGAGGTTTTATTTTCTCACTCGCTGCTGAAGCGGTTAGCTCAGAGACGAGTTAAATGGATTCCTTGCTTTTGGCGTCTTCTGAAGCCAACTCTAGTGCCAGGGTTTGTGGTCCTTCCTCTCCCTTTTCTCTCTCTCCCTTCCTTCCTCTCTCCCTTCACGTATCCATCCATCCATCCATCCATCCATCCATCCATCCATCCATGCAACTATACTTTCTCTTCTTTCTTTCTCTTCTTTCTTTCTCTTCTTTCTCTCTTTCTTTCTTTCTTTCTTTCTTTCTTTTTCCATACAGCTCTGAACCCTTAAGGCAAACCAAATACAAGTGGTCCTCACTTCATGGCCGGTTGCTTTGCAAGTGTTCTAATTTACGACTGACCTCCCCAGAGCTACTTGACCTGTTTTTGGAGTTTTGACAGCCATATACATGCACATACACACACATGACCAGTTACAACATCCCACACAGTCATGTGATTGAGGTTTTCTATGTTTTTTGCCAGTTTCCAACAATTCCTTCTGGTTTCTGGTTAAAAATGCCCATTGGAGAAAATGGACTTGTTTAACAACCACAGTGTTCGCTTAATTACCACAAGGTTCACTTAAACAGGTCTCCCTCTCTCTCTCTCTCATCTCTTTCTTTGTCCCTCTCTCTCGCCCATCTCTTTCTCCCCTCTCTTTCACTCTCATTCTCTCTTTCTCCATCGCTCTCTGTTTCTCATCTCTCTCTTCCGCCCACTCTCATGTGTGCATGCGCAAGCCTGATAGACGACAGAGCCATCCACTTCCCCGGCACAGGAAGGGGTTTGAGACCACATCATGGCCCTGAGCACCAACATCACAACTACCGCTTCCTCCCCCCCCCCCCCCCCCGCCTTGTTGCAATCATGCTCTCTTCTTTCCCTCTCCCCAACAACCTTGCCATTCCACTCACGGCACCTGCAGGGCTCAAGACTTTCCCCTCTTCTCTTTCCTGAGGCATGGGCTTTAACGGAGGGGAAGCAAAAGTGACCAAATGGAGCACGTCCTCCCAGAGGAGCAGCTGCTTGGCTTGCCTTAGCAGATCGCCTTTTTTTTCTCACCTCACCTCGTTTTTTAAACTTTAGAGGCAATGTATACAGGCAAAGCCCAAGAGGCACACGCACATGGGGCACCCTGCCCCCTCCCCTTTGCTTTGTTTTTCTGCCCTCCTTTTCACTTGGTGGTCTTTGAACCACATGCTGAGGAGGAGCAGAAGTGCTCAGCCCTTTTTCTCGCTGCTGCCAGTGCCATGTAGAAACAACTGCTGCCGCCACCCTCCCCTCAGCCTATTGCTCCACCTCCCTCCTGCCTTCACCCAAAGCTTCGCGCCACGCCAAGAGGCTTAAGTTGGAATTTCTTTTCCCTCCCTGTTGCATACTTTGGCAACAGGACTGTTTCTCTCTGCCCCCTTTTCAAGCTGCTTTGTGGTCCATTGCAACTAGGAATTTCAAAGCTGACAATGAACCTTTGTATTGTGTTGTGGCTCGGGTGCTAGACCCCTGCAAACTCAGTCTCTTGAGGAGCCCGGTCAAAGTTTTGCACACCACTCGCTGAGGCGGAGGGTGGGGCTGGAGCTAACAGGTGGCCAAGCTAAGTCCCTGAAGGACCCCATCCCATCGTCGGGAGTCCTGGTGCCTCAGCAAGTGAAACTTCATCTGGGCAGATGACGGAGTTTGCAGTGGGCCTGTGCCTGCCTATCTAGCTCCTGGATAGCACAAGCTGTGATGGATAGCAAAGCCCTACTGACCCTGGCCGCAGCTTCCAGCTCCAAGCCAAACCGGGCTGCCTTGGGCACAACCAGCTGGTGCAAATGTACTGCAACTAAGGTGGAATGGGCAGCACAAAGGCAAGTCACGCTTTGCTCCTGCACAGTAAGGCTTCAGCCATCATTAGCCCCACTTCAGCCTGTCTGTGACCCCCCCCCCACACACACACACAAACTGCACACGTGTGCACAGCTAAAAAACATAATGGCAGTCCAAAAAAACATAGTAGCAGTGACCAAGGGAACCAGTTCGGGGGCGTGGCCAGCCTGGGTCACTGCTGGTTCTGTGACCCAGGCCAAATTACCACTACCGGTTCCCCCGAACAGGTAGAAATCCACCTCTGGAGCCTACATATGTACCTAAAGAGTAAGACTGATGGAAACATGTCACTTTTAGAAGAAAACAAAAATGTAGAGCATTGACTCCAAGGCCCCCCTCCTCCCAGTTGAATGGCAGTATCACGTATAGGGATCTGACATGCTGCCGTTCTTTAGAAAAGGGAGAGATCCACCTGTGAAAAGATAGAAACAGAAATTCCATCATCGTATTTTAATAAGGTTTATCAGGGTATTGGGAGCGAAATTTTTTCAATAGAGCAAGGGCCCTAACATGGTGTTTCGCTACCCATTCATTTTGGGCTGAGGGTAAATGCTTCCAAGCAACTAAGTATTGGGGTTTCCCCCTGTGGGTCCTAGAGTCCAGGATTTCCTTAATTTCAAAATGTTCGCCTTCTATCATGATAGGAACAGGTGGTGTAGGTGCAGGTGGTCTGAGTTGTGAGATTACTTCTCGTTTGAGTAAACTAATGTGAAACACTGGATGGACTTGCCTGAGTATCTTTGGAAGGAGTAATTCTACTGTTACTGGGTTGATAACTCTGGTGATCAGGAAAGGTCCGATGAACTTTGGTCCTAATTTCTTAGATGGCTGCAATGACTTCAGGAATTTTGTAGATAAGTATCACCAACATGGAAAGGTTTGGGGTCTCTTCTTTTTTTGTCAGCTTGGATTTTAAAAGCCTCTCTAGCATCCTGTAAAGCTAATATGACTACTGGCCATGTGTTTCGTAGGTTGTCTATCCACTCTTTAAGTGAAGGGATAGTGGGTTCTTCCGTGGGTAGTTCAGGCATGGGGCTGAAATCCTGGCCTGTTGCTACTCTAAAAGGGGTGAAACCAGTGCTTGAGTGCACAGCGTTATTGAAGGCCACTTCTGCAAAAGGTAAAAGATCAGCCCAGTTATCCTGTTGAAAATTAATAAAACATCTTAGATATTGTTCAAGAACCGAGTTCAGATTTTCAGTTTGACCGTCAGCGGCTGGATGGTGACTGGAACTCAGTCTTTGGGTGGTGCCAAGTAAGTTTAAAAATGCCCTCAAAAATTTTGAGTTGAATTGAACCCCACTTATACCTATGGATTAAATTTTTTCCTTTTTCCACAATATTTGATTGGATTGTTTTCGGTCTCCATTTAATGATTTTTTCCCCTTAAGTTTGGAACATGAAGAAGATATAAAAAGGAATATAAAGAGGGTTGTAACAACAGAGGGAAAAGTAGTAACAGTGCCGCTTAGAGGCTGGAGGCTTGGAAACATTGGAATACAAAACAGAAAAATTTGATGGAAAAACTGAGGATGTTTATTGAAGAAAGTGGAGGACAGAGTTAAAAAAACTGAAGAAAAAAATGAGCAAAGAGATAAGAAAATTGTGGATACTGACAACAAATTGAGCGTGGTTGGAAATGGCAAGAGCGGAATATGGAAAGGGGAAATAGATGGACTGGAACTCTACCCCAGTTTTCAAAGTATAGAAGAAGAAAAGAGAAAAATTGATGGAGGTAAGGAGAGAAATCTTGACAGAAGCACCAGTGATAACCAAAGATAAGCTGATGGAAGGAGCATGTGGGAGGATTTCGAGTTTTCATGAGATACAAAAGGAACAACATGTTGCGAAGAGAAGTCCATGCAAGATTTATTAAGAAATAACCAGAATACTAATGCTACAAATGGCAAGAGATATGAGACTGTTCTAAATCTAAAATAAAATTATATAATGGCATTCTATTAGATCAGTGGTAGTCAACCTGTGGGCATTCCAACTTTCATGGTGGGCGGTAGCGGTTTTGTACGATACTGAAGCACTTTCCTTTTTTAAATTTAATTGACTTCCCTACTTTATAAATCACCATTACTGTGGACCAGTGGGTGGTTAGAAACATTTACTACTAACAGAGATACAAAAGTGGGCGGTAGGTATAAAAAGGTTGGCTACCCCTGTATTAGATCTTCCTAAAAACATCCAATAGCATTACATCTTTATAACATCTATATAAATAAAAAGTTAACTATGAGTTTGTTCAAAACCGCTAATCTCAAAAACTATTGCACCAATCGCCACCAAATTTTCACACAACGTTCCTTACAAGTGCAGCACCAATGATACCTACAGATTGTGTGGATATGGCACACCGGTGCCAGGTAAATGCCACACAAATGTACAACTGCAGCTCTTATGTGTTTTCTCACTCGCTCACTCGCCCCCCCCCCCCCCGCCCCCCCACCTGCCTCCTTTCACCCCTCCCACCTGGCCACTCAAAACACCGGTGCTTGCAATGCTCTGTCTGTTGCCTCCTTCCACCCCCCACACATCTCCACTCAAAGTGCCGGTGCTCGCAACGCTCCCCCGCCCTCCGCCCCCATCCGCCCCCCCCCCCACCTCTCCACTAGAAATGCCGGAGTTCGCAACACTCCCCAGTCCTCTGCCTCTTTCCCCCCCCCCACACACACACCTGGCCACTGGAAACGCCGGCGATCGCAACACTCCCCCGCCCTCCGCCTCCTTCCGCCTCCCCCCCACCTCGCCACTCGAAACGCCGGCGCTTGCAATGCTCCCCCGTCCTTTGCCTCCTTCCACCTCCCCCCCAACCTGGCCACTGGAAACGTCGGCGCTTTCAACGCTCCCCCGCCCTCCACCTCTTCCCCCCCAACACCTGGCCACTGGAAACGCCGGAGCTCGCAACACTCCCCCGCCCTTCTCCTCCTTTCCCCTCACACCCCACATGGCCACTCGAAACGCCGGAGCTCGCAATGCTCCCCCGTCCTCTGCCTTTTCCCCCCACACACACACACCTGGCCACTGGAAACGCCGGCACTCGCAACGCTCCCCTGCCCTCTGCCTCCCACCCCAACTTGCCACTCGAAACGCCGGAACTCGCAACGCTCCACCGCCCTCCACCTCTTCCCCCCCCCCCCACACCTGGCCACTTGAAACGCCGGCACTCGCAATGTCCCCATGCCCTCCGCCTCCTTCCGCCACCCCCACCTCGCCACTTGAAACGGCGGTAGGTAGGTAGGTAGAGGGAGAGAAGGAGAAATACGGTAGGTAGGTAGGTAGGTGGAGAGAGGGAGAGGGAGAAATACAGTAGGTAGGTAGGTAGGTAGGTAGGTAGGTAGGTAGGTAGGTAGGTGGATAGAGAGGGAGAAATACAGTAGGTAGGTAGGTAGGTGGGGATAGAGAGGGAGAGGGAGAAACACAGTAGGTAGGTAGGTATTTAGGTTGGTAGAGAGATAGAGAGAGGGAGAAATACAGTAGGTAGGTAGGTAGGTTGGTCGGTAGAGAGAGAGAGGGAGAGAAGGAAAAATACTGTAGGTAGGTAGGTAAGTAGGTAGGTAGAGGGAGAGAGGGAGGGGAGGGAGAGGGAGGGGAAACCAAGGCAGAGAAGGAAGGGGGTCGCTGAGAGGGTCTATGAGGGGAAACTTTTTCATTTAACCAAACATGGCCACAGCAACACGCGGCGGGTACAGCTAGTAAACTAATAAAAACTATAACAGCAAAAACAAGATATATGACAAGGTGATACAATATCTCCTATCCTTTTCTGAGCCTGACTTTAAGAAGTATTTCACAAACTGGACTGGGCAAAAGATGGAATAAATGGTGCCTACTGAGACTCTAGAAAGAGTGCAGAGAAGAGCAACAAAGATGTTTAGGGGACTGGAGGCTAAAACATGTGAAGAATGGTTGCAGGAACTGGGTATGTCTAGTTTAATGAAAAGAAGGACTAGGGGAGACATGACAGCAGTGTTCCAATATCTCAGGGGCTGCCACAAAGAACAGGGAGTCAAGCTATTCTCCAAAGCACCTGAGGGTAGGACAAGAAGCAATGAGTGGAAACTAATCCACTCAAGAAATTAAATATATTATTATTATTATTATTATTAATCAAGGAGAAAAGCAACCTAGAATTAAGGAGAAATTTCCTGACAGTTAGAACAATTAATCAGTTGGAACAACTGAAGTTGTGAATGCCCCAACACTGGAAGTCTTTAAGAAGATGTTGGATATCCATTTGTCTGAAGTGGTGTAGGGTTTCCTGCCTAAGCAGGGAGTTGGACTAGAAGACCTCCAAGGCCCCTTCCAACTCTGCCATTCCGTTCCATTCCATTCCCTTAAGATTTGCAGATGATGATATTGTTCTCTTCTCACAAGACCCTGAAGAGGTACAAAGACACATACAAGAGCTGCACAAAGCAGGAGAACCATTTCAATTTAATTTCAATTCAATTTATTAAATTTATAAACCGCCCCACTCTCCCCGAAGGGACTCGGGGCGGTGCACAGGAAGTTAAAATAGAATAAAAAGACACACATAACAATAAATAGTACTAAAAATAAATTAAACCCCAATGCCCTGTGCTAAAAAACCTAAAACCATTAAAATCCTAAAAACTTTATCCTTAAAAGCCAAATTAAAACAATTTAAACATCAGTCTATAACTAATGGTGTGGATTAGGCCAGGCCGGCGAGATGGAAGAAATACGTCTTCAGACTTCGGCGGAAGGAGCGGAGGTCCGTGATAGTTCTAAGTTCGGGGGGTAGGTCGTTCCAGAGGGTCGGGCCCGCCACAGAGAAGGCCCTTCCCCTGGGCGTCGCCCGCTGGCACTGTCTAGTGGACAGCACCCGGAGAAGTCCCTCTCTGTGGGAGCGAATCGGCCGAAGGGATGTATGAGGTAGGATACGATCCCGCAGATAGCTAGGTCCCGTGCCATGGAGCGCTTTAAAGATGGTGATCAATACCTTAAAGCGCACCCGAAAGGCCACAGGCAGCCAGTGCAGCTCGCGGAGGAGCGGTGTTATGTGGGAATGCCTTGAGGCTCCCAAAATTCCCCGCGCAGCCGCATTCTGAACTAACTGTAGCCTTCGGGTGCACCTCAAGGGCAGCCCCATGTAGAGAGCGTTACAGTAGTCTAGACGGGATGTCACGAGCGTGTGAGTGACTGTGCAGAGGGCATCCCGGTCCAAAAGGGGATGCAACTGGCGTACCAGGCGTACCTGGCAAAAAGCCCCCCTGGCCACGGCTGTCAGATGATCTTCCATAGACAGCCGGGAATCCAGGAGGACACCTAAGTTGCGTGCCCTATCCACTGGGGCTAGATGTTCACCCCCAATGGCCAGTGATGGAGTAAACTGATTGTACCAGGACGCCGGAAACCACAGCCACTCGGTCTTGGACGGGTTGAGTCAGAGTTTGTTACTTCCCATCCAGACCCGTACGGACTCCACACACCGGGACATCACTGCAACGGCATCGTTGGGGTGGTTTGGGGTGGATATGTACAACTGTGTATCATCAGCGTACAGATGGTATTCCACCCCAAAACCACGGATTATCTCGCCCAGCGGCTTCATATATGTGTTGAACAGGAGTGGCGAGAGGACCGACCCCTGAGGCACCCCACATGTGAGGGGTCTCGAGGCCAACCTCTGCCCTCCTGCCAACACAAATTGCGATCGACCGGAGAGGTAGGAGGAGAACCACCGCAAAACAGTGCCCCTCACCCCCAACCCCTCCAGTCGATGCAATAGGATACCATGGTCGATGGTATCAAAAGCCTCTGAGAGGTCTAATAGGACCAGAATGGAGAAACAGCCCCCATCCCTGGCCCTCCAGAGATCATCCACCAAGGCGACCAATGCCGTCATAGTGCTGTGCCCGGGCCGGAAGCCGGACTGGCGCGGGTCTAGATAATCAATTTCCTCCAGGTGACGGGGAAACTGTTGAGCCACCACACTCTCTACAACCTTCGCCAAAAAGTGAAGGTTGGAGACCGGACGATAATTTACCAACAATGCTGGGTCCAGGGAAGGCTTCTTAAGGAGGGGTCTCACCACCGCCTCTTTCAGTGCGGCTGGCAAGAACCCCTCACTCAGCGAAGCATTCACTACTTCCTGGAGCCAGCCTCGTGTGACCTCCCAGGATGCCAGTACAAGCCAGGAGGGACACGGGTCCAATAAACATGTGGTGGTTCTCAGTCGCCTTCGTAACCTGTCCATATCCTCGGAAGTAACAAAGTCGAACTCATCCCACGAAACTGTCTCAAGACTTGCCTCTGATAATCCCTCCAGACTACTCTCAGTGGAGGCCAGCTCGCTCCGAATCTGAGCGATTTTATCCTGCAGATACTCTCCAAATTCCTCTGCTCTGCCCTGCAGAGGGGCTTCCCGCAGCCTCTGTTGAAGGAGGGAGCGAGTCACCCCAAACAGGGCGGCAGGGCGGTTATCTGCGGATGCGATAAGAGTGGCACAGTGCTGACGTTTGGCCACTCTTATCGCCACTAGGTATGTCCTCAAATGGGATCTAACCTGTGTTTGGTCAGATTCAGACCGTGTGGCCCTCCATCTCCTCTCTAGGCATCTCTTGCGGCGTTTCATCACCCTCAGCTCCTCGGAAAACCAAGGAGCCTGGGTGGCTCAACGCCGCATGAGAGGCCGCAAGGGCGCGACCCGGTCCAAGGCCCCCGTGGCCGCAGTAAACCATGCAGCCACTAGGTCCTCAGTCGGGGTGCGGGTCAGGGTTGCAGGTAATGGCCCAAGCTCCATCTGGAACCTTTCGGGTTCCATCAGGCGCCTGGGGCGGAACCATTTGTTTTAAAAATAAAACTGAAAAAGGTTATGTTTAATAAATTCACCAAAGAAAGAAAAAAATATATCTGGAGAAGAACTAGATGTAGTAGACCATTACATATACCTTGGCCAATGGATCTCAATGGAAGGTGATACAATAAAGGAAATTGAACAGCGTGTGAAATGTGGCTGGCAGGCATTCAGCAAACTAAGCATAATTTTCAAGAACAACCTCCCCCTATGTCTGAAAAGTTTTCGATCAATGTGTGCTACCAGCTCTAACATATGCCAGTGAAACATGGCAACTAACCTCACAATCGATCCAAAAGCTAAGAGTGGCGCAAAGAGCCATGGAAAGATACATGCTCAGCATTACAAGACAAAATAGAAAGACCTGCACATGGATTAGAAAACAAACAAAAGTACAAGGTATCATCATGAGAGTAAAAGAATTGCAATGGAAATGGGCTGGTCACATAGCAGGAAAAACTGATGGCAGGTGGACCAAGGCAGTCATAGAATGGATCTCACTTGATAAAAAGCATCCCCAAAAGAGACCTAAAACAGGATGGATTGATGACATCAGCAAGTATTGTGGGCCCAATTGGCAAAAGAAAGCTCAGGACCGTATTGGTTGGAAACATGCGGAAGAGGAATTAGTAGCAACTGTGAGAGGGATCTTGGAATCCTAGTGGACAACCATTTAAATATGAGCCAGCAGTGTGCAGCAGCTGCCAAAAAAGCCAACACAGTTCTAGGCTGCATAAACAGAGGGATAGAATCTAGATCACGTGAAGTGTTAATGCCACTGTATAGTGCCTTGGTAAGGCCACACTTGGAATACTGCATACAGTTTTGGTCGCCACGATGTAGAAAAGACGTGGAGACTCTGGAAAGAGTGCAGAGAAGAGCAACCAAGATGATTAGGGGACTGGAGACTAAAACATATGAAGAACGGTTGCAGGAGCTGGGTATGTCTAGTTTACTGGGTAGTTTTAGTATAGTTCAGTTTTAATGGGAAATTTTAGCGCAGGTTAGGTTTAATTTGTTTTTAAGGAATGTTTGCATGTATTCATTGTTTTTATTCTACCTGTGCACCGCCCCGAGTCCCCATGGGGAGAGGGAGCGGTTTATAAGTATTAAAATTATTATTATTATTATTGATGAAGAGAAGGACCAGGGGAGACATGATAGCAGTGTTCCGATATCTCAGAGGGTGCCACAAAGAAGAGGGAGTCAAACTATTCTCCAAGGCACCTGGGGGCAGGACAAGAAGCAATGGGTGGAAACTAATCAAGGAGAGAAGCAACTTAGAACTAAGGAGAAATTTCCTGACAGTTAGAACAATTAACCTCTGGAACAGCTTGCCTCCAGAAGTTGTGAATGCCCCAACCCTGGAAGTCTTTAAGAAGATGTTAGATAGCCATTTGACTGAAATGGTATAAGGTTCCTGCCCACGCAGGGGGTTGGACTAGAAGTCCTACAAGGTCCCTTCCAACTCTGCTATTGTATTGTATTGTAAGGCCTTCATCCTGCAGTGGATAGACAATGGCTAACATGATGACGACGATTCTAAAATACTTCGGTAGAACTTACTTTTTTAAAGTGTGTTTTCTGTTTAAGAACTCAATCATCTTTCTGGGTGTTTCAGAATTCCAGGTAATCCAGCAACCATTATTTTCAATACCATTCAAGCAGTAGCCATATCTACTGTTAAAGATATACTTACTTGGAGACCAGTTGGTGTCATAGTGAGAACATCTGGAAAACAGTGGAGCTCCACCAAGCTCCATGAAAACCAGCCGGTATCGGAATGCCAGGAGACCCTACGGGGTCGAAGCTGCCCTGGAGGAGTGGTGAAGGAAGGAGAACCGCAATTTCCTCGTTAGGTCCGAAGAAAGCTCTTCCAAATGGCAGTGGGGACGATGGCCATTTTTGGCAAGTCACAAGCTGTGACAACCGGGACAATAAGATTTGTGCTGGAGCGGTTTGTGGACACAGCATTGAAACTGAGACGTAACCCAAGTAAAAGAATTTTAAAAAATAATCTCCAAATGTTAAGAAAGCGGCGATTGGATACATGAAGAAAGATTAAAGACCCAGATGTGAAAGAAATATCTAATAGAAACTTTAAAATATAGAAAGCCTGGAAAAGATTTAATAATACTTTGAAAAGTGATTGTTGGGAGAAAGTGCTTTTTAATTTTTTATTTCTAGCACCCCCCACCCCCACCCCTGGATCGGTTGACAATCAGCTGGTGTTTTTTTTTCACATGCTGTTTAATGAATTTGAAGCAGGATAGCCATCTACTTGAGGAAGAAGACTACTGCAGCATGGGAACTCAAATGAAAATGATAATTGTTTAAGATACAGAAAGAAAAGGAGTGAAAGTAAGTAACACTTGGAAGGCCACCTGACCTTGATTCCATTTCAGTAGGTGACTTGAATGTTTGGAAATATATTGTGAGCTTTTTGAAGATCTTTAAGACAAATTGAAATGTAAATAACTAAAACCCTATTGAAATTGTTTATTGGAAGGAATATTTGAAAGACTTGAGGGAGCTTGGTGGACCAATTTGGATTTGGATTACTAATGCTACTTGACAGAAGATTCTAAGAGGCAAAAGAAGAAAGGAAAAAAGATAAAAAAGATTTTAAAATGTGGACAATTGGGAAGGTGTAAACTGGAAAATCATAAAGATTGTAAATTATCAATTTATAGCATTTAAGAAATAGAAATTTAGGGGACCTGAAGGAATAATTATAGGATTTACTAAATTTTATTAATAACTAGCTGTACCCGCCATGCGTTGCTGTGGCCAAGTTTGGTTAAATGAAAAGGTTTCCCCTCATAGACCCTCTCAGCGACCCCCTTCCTTCTCTGCCTCAGTTTCCCCTCCCTCTCCCTCCCCTCCCTCTCTTACTCTACCTACTTACCTACTGTATTTCTCCCCCCTCTATCCCTCTCCCTATCTACCTACCTACTGTATTTTTCCTTCTCTTTCTCTATCCCTCTACCTACCTACCTACCTACCTACCTACCTACCTACCTACCTACCTACTGTATTTCTCCCCCCCTCTCTACCTACCTACCTACCTACCTACCTACCTACCTACCTACATACCTACCTGCCTGCCTGCCTGCCTGCCTGCCGTATTTGTCCCTCTCTCTCTATCCCCCTACCTACCTACCTAGTGTATTTTTCCCTCTCCCTCTCTATCCCTCTACCTACCTACCTACCTACCTACCTACCTACCTACCTACCTACCTAAGTTCTCCCTCTATCCCTCTACCTACTTACTGTATTTCTCCCTCTCCCTCTCTCCCTCTACCTACCTACCTTCCTACTGTATTTCTCTATCTCCCTCTCTCCCTCTACCTACCTACCTACTGTATTTCTCCCTCTCTCTCTCTATCCCTCTACCTACCTACTGTATTTCTCCCTCTCTCCCTCTCTTACTCTACCTACTTACCTACTGTATTTCTCACCCCTCTATCCCTCTCCCTATCTACCTACCTACTGTATTTTTCCTTCTCTTTCTCTATCCCTCTACCTACCTACCTACCTACCTACCTACCTACCTACTGTATTTCTTCCCCCCTCTCTACCTACCTACCTACCTACCTACCTATCTACCTACCTACCTACCTGCCTGCCGTATTTGTCCCTCTCTCTCTATCCCCCTACCTACCTACCTAGTGTATTTTTCCCTCTCCCTCTCTATCCCTCTACCTACCTACCTACCTACCTACCTACCTAAGTTCTCCCTCTATCCCTCTACCTACTTACTGTATTTCTCCCTCTCCTTCTCTCCCTCTACCTACCTACCTTCCTACTGTATTTCTCTATCTCCCTCTCTCCCTCTACCTACCTACCTACTGTATTTCTCCCTCTCTCTCTCTATCCCTCTACCTACCTACTGTATTTCTCCCTCTCTCTCTCTATCCCACTACCTACCTACCTACTTATTGTATTTTTCCCTCTCCCTCGCTCTCTCTCTACCTACCTACCTACTGTATTTCTCCCTCTCTCTCTCTATCCCTCTACCTACCTACTGTATTTCTCCCTCTCTCTCTCTCTCCCCCTCTACCTACTTACCTACCTACCTACTGTATTTCTCCCTCTATCCTTCTACCTACCTACCTACTTACCTACCTAACCACCTAGAGAGAGAGGAGAGAGAGGCCGCTGACTTGTCAGCAGCCTTGTGGGGGGTGGAGTTGGCAGGGGGGGTGAAGGCTGTGGAAGAGAGGCTGCTGACTCGGCAGCAGCCTTGGGGGGGGGGGAGTTGGCGGAGGGGGGAGATGGCAGCAGTGGTGGCAGAGGAGAGAGAGGCCACTGAGGAGACGACCGTCGCAGATATGACGCAGACCGCTCCACTGCTCGTGCAAGTGACATGAGCTGAAAAGCGGCCAGGTGGGAGGGGCCGCGAAGGGGAGTGGGGCGAGTGATTGAGTGAGGGAAACACACAGAAGAGCTGCAGTTTTACATTTGTGTATCGTGTACCTGGCACCGGTGTGCCATCCACACAATCTGTACATATCATTGTTGAGGTCCTCGACTTACGGCCGGTCGTGCCTGATTGGCTGGGGCGCGACTGGCTGGGTTTGACTGGCCTAATTAGCTTCCGCTTGACGGCTCTTATATAAATAGCTGTCAAGTGGGGAGGGGCCAGGCCTACCTCTTATTTTAAACTAGCTTCCGGTAACTGTGTTTTTATCTGATGTGCTAATAAACGGCTTGCATTAAAACCTACCTGAGTCGGACTTCAACTCTCTCTTGATTCACAACAATCATTGGTGCTGCACTTGTAAGGAACGTTGTATGAAAATTTGGTGGTGATTGGTGCAGTACTTTCTGAGATTAGCTGTTTTGAACAAAATCATAGTTACATTTTTATTTATATAGATTGGTTTTTTTGGCGTTTATAGAAAGTTGAGATATAGGGATTGTGGTGGAATGTTGAGTAATATCTAAAATATTAAAATATTAGTGATTCAGCAGGGGTCAACAAATACATTGTATGAAGAAATGTTATTGATGTTTAAATATATTTATGGAGAAAGTGATAAGTGATCATAAAGAGAGAATGGTATTGTTTAAAGGCAAAGAAGTTAATGTAAGAGAACCCCAACAAATTGGGGGGGGGGGGGATAAGTACAAATTGGGAAAATAGTATTATATACAGTATATATTTATTGATACATGAAAGAATATATTATAATTACAATGACCATATTAAGATTAGAAGTTGGAAGACAAAGATTATGTATATTTACAGGTGAAACTCAAAAAATTAGAATATCCTGCAAAAGTTCATTTATTTCAGTAATGCAACTTAAAAGGTGAAACTAACATATGAGATAGACTCATTACATGCAAAGCAAGATAGTTGAAGCCGTGATTTGTCATAATTGTGATGATTATGGCTTACAGCTCATGAAAACCGCAAATCCACAATCTCAGAAAATTAGAATATTACATGCAATCAATAAAACAAGGATTTTACGTAGAACAATATCGGACCTCTGAAAAGTATAAGCATGCATATGTACTTAGTACCCAGGCCTCGTGCTCTGGAGAGGACACTCTAGCTTTGCATACAGCATTGAAACAACACAGAAAGTGGCAGTTACCAGTTATAAGTCTTTGCTTGATTGGTGTAGAGCGTGACACCAGGGGTCACTTTCAACGGTGGGAGAGGTCATTGTACCTCATTGGGCAGCTACCACCCACCTTAAGCTGGGCAGCCCCCAGCCAGTAAGGTGCTGCTCCGCCACAGTCTGCTAACCTCACCGACATGATCAACTTCAGTAGAATCCAAAGACAAATTCTACGACAATCTGGCTGCTACTATCCCTGAGAAAGAACCACTGTTTACCCGTGGCGATTTTAATGCCAGAGTTGGAGCTGATTATAGTTTTTGGCCTACTTGTTTAGGTCATTTCGGCATCGGAAAGATGAACGAAAATGGCCAACGCCTGCTGGAGTTTTGCTGCTACTATGGTTTTTGCATCAGCAATGCATTCTTTAAAACAAAGCCTCAACACAGAGTCTCTTGAAGACACCCAAGTTCGAAGCATTGGCACCAGCTCGACTTGATCCTTACCAGGTGCTCCAACCTTCCCAGTATTACAATCACACGCAACTATCAGGGTGCTGACTGTGATACAGATCACTCCTTGGTGTGCAGCAGAATAAAACTGCAAACAAAGAGATTGCATCACTCGAAGAAGGAAGACCACGAATTGACATCGGCAACACCCACAATCAGGGCAAAGTGGAGGAATTTGCACAAGCACTTGAGGAAACTCTCCCAGGCCCAGCTGAAGCAAATGCATCTGAACGATGGGAATATTTCAAGAATCCTGTTTATAACACTGCCTTGTCAGTATTTGGTAAGGAGATCAGAAAGACAGCAGATTGGTTTGAAGTCCATTCGGAGGAGCTGACACCAGCCATTGAGGAAAAAAGGAGAGCTATAATTACATATAAAGCCTGTTCCAGTGAGCGCAACCTACAGGTTCTGCGAGCTGCTCGTAGCAAAGTTCAACAGATCGCCAGGAGATGTGCTAACGATTATTGGCTGTAGCTTTGCTCTCGGATCCAGATAGCAGCTGACACAGGCAAAATCAAGGGGATGTATGATGGCATCAAGCAGGCCTTAGGTCCAACACAGAAGAAATCTGCCCCTTTGAAGTCTGCTTACAGGCGAGGTTATCCAGGACCGAACACAACAGATGGCACACTGGGTGCAGCACTACTCCGAGTTATACTCCAGAGAAAATGTGGTAACTGAAGAAGCATTAAATAACATTGAGTGCCTGCCTGTCTTGGAGGAGCTTGACAGTGAACCAACTTTAGGACTAAATGTGGCCCTGGATCAGTGGTGGGTTTCAAATTTTTTTAGAACCTACTCTCTAGGTGTGGCCTATTTTGTGGGCATGGCTTGACAGTCATGTCACAGGGTGGGAGTGGCCAACTTGTAAAACGTGGTGAAACTCATTTAACAACGCTCTTGCTTAGCAACCAAAATTTTGGGCTCAATTGTGATGATACATTTTCTTTCTTTCTTTCTTTCTTTCTTTCTTTCTTTCTTTCTTTCTTTCTTTCTTTCTTTCTCTCTCTCTCTCTTTCTTTCTTTCTTTCCTTTCTGCCTTCCTTTCCTTTCCTTCCCATTGGGTTACTGGCAGCGGCAGGCCAGACTTACTTCTGGGTCCACCGGTGGAACCCCCTCTCACCGGCTCTCTAAATTTCACCATCCGGCTCTTGCGAGTAGGTGCGAGCCTGCAGAAACCCACCACTGCCCTGGATTCCCTTGCCTTCGGCAAGGCACCAGGGAAAGATAACATCCCTGCCAAAGTTCTGAAGTGCTGCAAAGAGAACATTCCCACTGAACTACATGAAATCTTCTGTCTTTGTTGGAGGGAAGGTGGAGTACCACAGGACATGAGGGATGCAAATATTGGCACACTGTATAAGAACAAAGGCAACAGGGGTGACTGTAACAACTACCGCGGCATCTCTCTTCTTAGCGTTGTAGGGAAGCTGCTTGTCCGTGTCATACTGAAGAGGCTCCAGGTGCTTGCAGAGAGAGTCTATCCAGAATCACAGTGTGGATTCTGAGCCAACAGGTCCACTACTGACATAGTATTTTCCCTTAGACAGTTGCAGGAGAAATGCAGGGAACAAAGACAGCCACTTTTTGTAGCCTTCATAGATCTTATGAAGGCCTTTGACTTGGTTAGTAGGGACGGCCTTTATAAAATTCTCCCCATGATTGGATGTCCACCTCAGCTGAGGAAATGAAGGGCACTATAGTCTTCGTTGGCTTAACATCAGATTCCTTTGATATTCAAAGTGCAGTGAAGCAGGGCTGCATCCTCACGCCAACTCTATTTGGGATCTTTTTTGCTGTCATGCTGAAACATGCTTTTGGAACTGCAACAGAGGGTATTTATCTCTGGACCAGACCAGACGGAAAACTCTTTAATCTTTCTAGATTGAAAGCAAAGTCTCTACATGGGGCTTCCCTTGAAGTGCACCCAGAGGCTCCAGTTAGTTCAGAATGCGGCCGCGCAGGGGATCCTGGGAGCTCCTAGATGCTCCCATGTGACACCTCTCCTGAGCGAGCTGCACTGGCTGCCTGTGGCTTTCCGGGTGTGCTTCAAGGTATTAGTAACTACCTTTAAAGCGATCCATGGCAAGGGACCTGGCTACCTGCAAGACCGCCTCCTGCCATCAAATACCTCCCACCGACCAGTGCGCTCCCACAGAGAGGGCCTCCTCAGGGTGCCGTCGGCCAGGCAATGTCGGCTGGCGACCCCCAGGGGGAGAGCCTTCTCTGTGGCGGCTCCTGCCCTCTGGAATGACCTACCCACCGACCTACGCAAGACCACGGACCTGCGCCTCTTCCGTCGGGCTTTGAAGACCTATTTCGTGCGGCCGGCCTGGCGTAATTTTTTAAATGGTTTTAGTAGGTTTTATTAATAGTTTTAGAACAGGCGTATTATTTAATATATTTTTAAATATATATTTCATGTATTTTTATATCACTGATTTTATTGCTGCCTGTACACCGCCCTGAGTCCCGGAAGGGAGAAGGGCGGTATAGAAATTTAATAAATTAAATTAAATTAATTAAAGTCCAGCTGAAATGCTTACGGGATTTCCTCTTCTGTGACGACACTGCCATTACTGCTCACTCTGCAAAAGACCTTCAACAACTTATGGACTGTTTTAGCAAGGCCTGCCAAGACTTTGGACTAACAATCAGCCTGAAAAAAACACAAGTCATGGGTCAGGACGTGGATTCATCTCCCTGTATTACAATCTCTGCACAAGAACTGGAGGTCGTCCATGACTTTGTGAACCTCGGCTGATCTGCCTCTAACGATCTGCCTCTAACGATCTGCCTCTAACGATAACCAAGAAAGAATCCACTCAACTCCATTTGTAAGAATTAAGAGTACTTTTACTGGTTATGAAAAGTTAGCAGCGAGGTAAAGCAAGGTCTGAGACCCAAGCGCGCTAAATCATACATATCAATATATGTCCAACCCCCTTTCCCCAATAAACCCCACCCCATTGTCCAATGCGCAATCCCCTTAGATGTCATGTGGGTTGCATCTCCAGGAGCATCATCAGGATGGCATGCAAGACCGTTGACCTTGACCACCGCACGGCCCCAGCCAGTGCTATGCGAAGTAGATGGTGAGAACATACTCCCTTCCCCAAATCTCCCTCTTGCACCATACAGTCCCATTCCCAATTACCAAAGCCCCTCCCTCCCCGTTTCAATGGCAGCTGAAGCAAGCAACAAAGCGGAGGCTGACACACTCTCTCTTTAGATCCTGAGCTGAATAAACGCATTGGTAAAGCGGCCACGTTTTCCAGACTTACAAAGAGAGTATAGCTTAATAAGAAGCTGACGGAACATAGAAAGATACAGGTCTATAGAGCCTGTGTCCTGAGCACACTCATGTACTGCAGTGAGTCTTGGACTCTTTACGCACGGCAGGAGAGAAAGTTGAACATCTTTGATATAAGCTGTCTCCAACGTGTTCTTGGCATCACCTAGCATGACAAAGTTCCAAATAGCGCAGTCTTGGAACGTGCTGAAATCTCTAGCATTTGTACACTATTGAAACAGCGACATCTATGCTGGCTTGCGCATGTTGTGAGAATAGCTGATGAACACCAGATGCTGCATTAGGACCTCTTTCCAGAGCACAATACCATAGTCTTTTGAGACTGAAGGACGGCAACTTTTTTTTGTTTTTTTTTAATTACAAGATTTTCATAATCTCACAAAATGTCAGTTCCAAAATGAACATTTTAATTAAAGATTGAAGCAGGATATTTTTGCATACAAAGCATATTTGAACTCTGTGCTAAGTTTTCTGCCAAGAAAATGATGCAAGTATTGGAGGAAATTCCTGCTTCCGAATCTGAGCCAGGTCGCAAATAAACACACTGGCGACTGCTTGGAGAGGAAGGTAGTTTATATTTGACAACTTAACATGGAGTATAGCAATCAAAGGTAGGTTACAAAGTTAGAAAGTTAAGAGTAGAGGTATTTATAGTAATGATGAGCTTTGATAGTGAAGTAATGGTTTTTGATGTGAGGCATTTTTACACGTGTACATTTAAGATGTTCCTGTCTTTCGGACATGTGAAGTCTGGAAAGGAAGATTGTTCCTTGTCCTGTGGGGCATGTAGATCTTAGATACACTATATTGCCAAAAGTATTTGCTCACCTGCCTTTACTCGCATATGAATTTACAGTAAGTGACATTCCATTCCTAATCCATAGGGTTCAATATGACGTCGGTCCACTGCACACTGTTCTTGAGCTAATCTGAAGGCCACATGAAGTTTGGAGGTCTGTAGCGATTGACTCTGCAGAACGTTGGCAACCTCTTCGCACTATGCCCTCAGCATCTGCTGACCCCACTCCGTTATGGTACGTTCTTATGATACAGCTGACAGTTGACTGTGGAATATTTAGGAGCGAGGAAATTTCAGGACTGGATTTGTTGCACAGGTGGCATCCTATCACAGTTCCATGCTGAGCTCCTGAGAGTGACCCATTCTTTCACAAATGTTTGTAACAATAGTCTGCATGCCTAGGTACTTGATTGTATACACCTGTGGCCATGGAAGTGATTGGAACACCTGATTGACTTTGGATGGGTGAGCAAATACTTTTGGCAATATAGTGTATATAGATCTTCTCTTAGATGTGAACTTTTATGAAGGGTTCTAGTTGGGATGCAGTACTGTGATAAAACACTTATCTTAAGGAGATTTTGTTTTATGTTAGTTCTTCACAGTCTTTTTGGGAGAGGAGATGTAACCTGCCCCATGCATCTGACATAGGCTGGCAGCTCTGGAATACAGTAGTTCGTGTCATTATAATCTTGCTTGTTAGCAAGGAGACCCAAGAAGGCTGTTTTAGAATGTGTTTTTTTGTTCTCCTTTAACTTTTTCTCTTTTTTTCTAACACAGTGTAAATCCGTTTTATTACAGACAGAGTGAGAAATGAAAACTTGACTAACGGAGTTCGGGTGGTCAACGGCCACCTCGGAGCCCCTCGCCCCTCCTGCTCCAGCCCCTGCGTGCCAGTCATTCCTGCGCGCTGCCCTAGCATGGTGCGCCTGAAGGGTCTTCTCCGCTTTTCGCCCCTCCTGCTGGGCAACCCTCTGGTGAAAGGAAACTGCCTTGCAACCCTTCGTTCCCACCATGCTCCCTCACATCCTCCCCCCCCACGCGCGCTAAACATTACCTGCCTGTGGATGAGCTGAGACAACTTTCCCCTCCTGCCGGTTCAACCATGCTGCCGTAAAGTAACCATCTCCCCTAGCAACAAGGTTCTGGCAGCCGAGCAGTAGGTGTAGGAAGGTGATGTACAAAAGTTTTTTTTTTAAAAACACTACCACGTGCGCACGCATGCACACACAAACATACAGACATGCTGACAGCAAACCACCCAGTGTCGTAAACCAGGTCTAGGTGGGGTTGAGGGGGGAGAGCAGGGGGAGGTGGGAGGTGGGGAAGAGAGAGGGAAGGAGGCGAGAAGTAGAAAGTAATTGTCCAGGAGCTAATCCCTGGGAGCCCGGTCCCTCTGCACCGTTAGATCCCCTACCTGCTGCCCGACCGACCGCCTGCCCCTTGCCCTCTTCGTGCTCCCTCCCCACCTGACTGCTGCTTCTCTGCCTAGCGGTGGCTCCTCACTCAGCTGGCTGCTGCCCGGTGCCTCTTGCCTGCCCAGGGATCGTTACTCGCTGCCTGCGGCCGCCTTGTCCTCCTCTACCTTTAGCTTCACTGGCGACCAACTCGTCTTGCGCCATTTTCGCTCTGCGGGGGGAGAACTAATGGTGTGCTGGGCGCTCCAGTGTTCACGAGCAGCGGCGAAGGCAGTTTTGAAAGTGGGAGGCCGCTTCGCCCAGCTTCCCAAACTTTTCTAGCCGAGGCTGATGAAGGGGACTCGCTTCCCGTTTCTTCCTCTTGAGGCAGGGCATAAAGTGAGACCTGGTTGTTAAGAGTGAAATGATGTGGGGCTGGACTGGATGACCCAGGGGGGTCCCTTGTTAGCTCTGAATTTCTGAATTTTCCGAGCTGCAACAGGATGCGCCAAACCGCAAACACCTGCTTATAAATAGGTCGAGTTAGATTGCAAGGCAGACAATGGGCATAACCACAAAGGTTGGAAGTTCATCTTAGAAAATAACAGGATATGTTTGTGGTTTTCTTTTTTGACGACAATCATGTAACCAATAAGAAAATAGCCATGATGAAAGTTGTTCTTAGTGAAGTATAAAACTCTGTATTCCTTTTGGACAGTTAGTTCAGAATATATTGCATGCTGGCCTTTGAACCATGGCAGCCATAATAAACTTTTCCTGATTTTGAGAAGTCCAAGTCTCGTGCTCTTTTTCCTGCAACATAATGGCGACGTCCGCCGGGACTTGGAGCGATATTTCGCTGAGGACGGCACGACCAACCGGGGCCCAATCGAGGCCATCTAGCCAACCTCCAGGCGCCACAGGGCAATTCTCTGGGAGGAAGCAGATGGCCCCCCTCGGGCATTTGGTGGACACGACCGATCCAAGACCGGACCAGGATCAGGACAAGTCAATAAATAACGCCTAGGACAAGTCAATAAATAATGCCGGCTGAAAGAAAAAGAAGACGCCTGCAGGCAAGTATTGAGGGAATTGTTGTAGGCCCACTCGGTTAGAGTGGAAGAGGGGGCCTGATCACCTCCCTGAGCCCGGGATAGCGCCCACTTCCTAACGGAACCGGTGTATCCTAACGAGGCTCCAGAATTGTGTGGGTGGTTAAGTCACCGCAGTTCCTGAAGGCGACCGTGATATTCTGGCACCCCAGGTCGGTGACAGTGTCTTAGAAATAGAACATGGGTGGTGAAGGAAGCGTTTGTCAAATGCCTCTTCAATACATGTTACTCTATAGGTTTGGATCTTTAAAAATAGCCCAGTAAGGGGCTTCCGGTTCCGGCTCCAGCGGCGACGGGCGAGCCTGGGGCTCGCTCGCCGCTTTGTTGCCTTTTCTGCCCCCCTACGGGGGCGAGACATCCGGTTACCGGAGGTCTCCCGTAGGGTCGGCTCGGAGGAGACGTTTCTCCTCACGGCGGTGGGGAGAGCGATCCCCTCCGCGACCTAGGTGAGGAGGAACATGCTGCGGGGGGTTCTCCCTTCGCCAACGGCTGTCGGCGCCATTCACAGCAATGTAGAGGGCTGAACGGAAGAGATCGGAAGGTTTGCCGAGGCTTCAGCTGCGAGGGAGAGTGAGTTTTAAAAAGACTTTTTTTTTCCCTTGCTGCCAGCCGGGCTGAATGGACTGGGAGGGGGGTGTTTGTTTCCAAAAAAAAACCCTCGGACTTAAGCGGCACTTGAAAATGGCTTCTCTGGCAGAGAAAGCGGAAATCTTAAATCCGGACGGTCTCTAACAAGGGAAAGTGGTATGCGGCTACTTGCAACATTGTGTCTAGGTCTGGCTGGTTAAAAAAACAAATTATTTTTCTACTCTCTCCTCTGGGCTCTGAGATGGGCGGTGGAAAGTGGCTTTTCTTTGTCCCTGCCTGACTATTTTAACTATGGAAAATTCCCAGCGTCTCTTTACAAGTGGGACTCTCTCTGGATATTAATGAAGAATTTTTTTTCTTGTTGGATTTGTGATTCCTTTCTGGATTACCTTCGTTATTATAACTATTGAGCTGGAAAATTGTCTCTCTCTTGGTTCTTGAATTTTACAACGTTTCAACCTTGATCTGAACTTTTGGCTCCCGGTTAGTCTCACCAACCCCACCCTGAAAACGCCATTTTGGCTGGCATTGACTTTAACAGTTAATCATGGATCAAGAAACAGCACTGGCAAGTTTAGAACAACGGATGGCTTCTCTTGAAACTGTTATACAAACTTTGGTAAACGAAATTCAGGCCCAGAGGGCTGAAAACATCAATTTCAAGAAGGAGCTATTGGATACAAGGAAGCAGGTGCTGGAAAACACACAGAAGACTGAAGAATTGGAAGGGGGGTTGGTGGGGGTTAAGGGAGAGATTAAAAATGTTACTAAAGAGGTTGGGGAAATAGATGGGCATGTGTCTAGGATTGATATGGAAAGAATGACATATTTTTTGAGATTTCAGAACGTTCTTGAGGAATCTGGTGAATGCCTTCCTAATCTCATGAGTACAATTTTAGCAGACTATTTACAAAAACCTAAAGATGAGATCAGGGGGGACATTGACCTAGCCTATAGAATTAACTCAGCATATGCCAGGATAAATGAAGTGCCTAGAGAGATACATGTGAAATTTGTTAGAAGGTCAACCAGAGAGGTAATCCTGAGGGCGCAGAGAGAGAACCCTTTAATTTACCAACAAAAAACGGTCACTATCTTGAAGCAGATTCCTAGAAAAATTCGAGAAGCAAGGAGGAAACTTTCCTTCTTGTCTAAAACATTGTTTGATCATGGGATTTGGTTCAAGTGGGTGACACCCGAAGGGATGCTGGTGTTCTGGGAAGGAGGAAGAGTGAGGATTAAAACAGTTGCTGAGGCGGAAGCCTTTCTTAAAAAACATTCCTCTGCCCTGGGGGAAGATCCAGGGGGGACGGAGGGGGCCACGGCCCCGCCCGCTGGGGGCCAGGGAGGAGAAAAAGAAGATACAATAGCCAAAAGACTTAGATCGAAAAAATAACTTTGCCTTGATTTTTCTGAACAATTTTGCATAATATCTGTATCTGGATTTTTTGTAAATGTCTGACAGCATGGAACTGAGAATTTAGGTATATGTACTTGCTTTTACCTTGTAGTGTTATGAAAAATGTTTTTTTTTGTTATCTTTTTATTGTGTATTTTGAGGTCTCGGAAGGGCCGACGACTCTGACGTGAATGCTCTCAAAATTTCTTTGTATCCCTTACCCTACCCTATAGAAAAATGTAAAACCAATAAAACTTTTTCAATACAAAAATAGCCCAGTAAGGTACTGGGAGATCCAAGAAAAAAAATACAAAAGAGAAGACACTGAACACCCCAGAACCCCAGAACTCCTGAACCCCCCAGAACAAAGAAGAAGAAGAAGAAGAAAAGGGTTGTAAGGTGTGTAGTCCAAGGTGGACAGAATACAACACTCTTAGAAAAAAACCCTAAGATATAGTCAGTTAGCAAGGTGGGTAACAAACCTCGAGGAAAGAGGAAAGAAGAAGAAGAAAAAAGAGAACAATAAGAGAAAAAGAAACAGAGAGTCTCAATGAAACATTCAGTTCCTGTGCTGTTTTAACTTGTGTGTTTGTCTTTGTTGATGTGTGTAAGTGTTTTTTGTTTTTGTCTTACAAAAAAGGAAAGAGAGAGAGTCTCTGACATCAGTGCCCTCCACATATGTATCTTTGATATGAAATGGTTGACACTGAAGAAGTAGGAGACAAAAGGGAGAATCAAATATTGGTTAGAGAAAACGAACGGTCCCATTAGGTGGGGCCAGGAGGAAGGAAGCCAAAAAAAAGGTTACCGAAGGGAACCATGAATAAGCCTTTGCAGAAGGATCATGCAGAAAAATCCAGACTGGACATGGTTTCTGAAGGAACCTGAGTGGGAACCTTAGTCCATTCAGCTGCAAAACTATTGGACCTTAGTTTTGTTAGAACTCAAACAAAAGTTAAGAACTTAGGGAAGGTCTATCAAAATCAACAGAAACAGGATGAAAATCCAAGGGAATTGCTAGAATGCATTTATTAAACCTTTGGGCAAAATACCAAATTAGATCCTGAGGTTGAAGAAAATAAGAGAATGGTCAATTTGATCTTCCTTGGTCACTCTGCAGATGACATTAGGGCAAAAATTTACAGAAGACGAGAAGGGGGGGCACGAAAGGCATCTCTGAACTTGTGGAATTAGCATACAAGATATATATTAATTGGGCTCAAAACCTCAGAGAAGAAGGAACTTCAAAAAGGCAAGAGGAAACACATTTTTTCCTCGCCGAAGCTCTTAGACAGAGTGGGAGGCCAGGGGACCTGCCGGAAGAATTGTACGAGGAGGGATCAGTAGTTAGAATCCCATGCCTGGTTAGAGGACCAGCAGAAGGGAAGATGGTTAATGTCTATACAGACAGATAATATATAGTTTTACATGCTCATGGGGCTATTTGGAAAAGAAAGTGCCTGTATCTATTGAGCACAAAACAACCTAAAGACAGAATGGAATGGATGCAAAATTTTGCCCTTCTAGCTAAACTATTTTTGAATCCACAAAGGGGGGTGAAAAAGAACCCTTTGTTTGGACAAAGGAACAAAAACAGGCATTTAAAAATTTAAAGTAAGAATAACTTACCAACTTTGAGAAAACTTTTCAATTTGTAAGCGGACAGAAAAGGCAACACAGCTCTGGAAGTCCGGGCTCAAGCTAAGGAAAGTGGCAACAAACCACATTGCCTTAAAGTCCTTAATGCAATCGCTCTTCTGATCAGGGAACAAAGAGCATTAATGTTCAAGTAGCAAAAGTTGTGGGCTTTAATACGAGCACTAAAAAGGGCACATAATGAAAGTATAAACATTTGGACTGATTCTAAATATGTCTATGCTCAAAGAAGACTCTTAATAGTAGAGATCTGCGCAATCTCTCCAAGCTGGATGGTTGGATCCAGCAGAAGAGGGAAAAGCAGCTGACAGAGAAGCAAGGCTGTCAGCAACCCGAGATGATCAGAGCCACCCTAACATGATAGCTTATGCAACCTTGGAAATGCGAAGGGGGCTGAGCCCCAGATATTCTAAAGCAGGGGAACTCCAGGCAACTAGATTTGAAGTGACTAGAATCCTATTCAAGGACAAAGTGTGTCTTGAAACTCACCTTAAATAGGTGGATGCCTTACCTTTGGCACTCTGGTCTGTGAGATGTACTCCACAGAAAGGAATTAAGCTATCTCCTTTTGAAATGATGTTTGGGAGACCCCCAGTTATAAGTGCTAACTTGAAAAATCATATATAGCACCTAGATCAAATAGGAGCCTCATGGGTGAATCAAATGGTGGGAGAATTAAAGCAAAAGAAATCCAACAATATTGTGTGTCCCTCATCCACCATTTCTGAGCACCTCTAGTCATAATATTCAGGTGGAAGATAAGTATAGGTAAAACACTAGAAAGGAGAAGAATCTGAAACCCAAGGGGAAGGGTTTCATATACTGTGGTCAGGTGTTCTCCACTTGCAGTAAGAGTGTTGGAATCCAAGATTTGGATCCACTGAACTTGAGTTAAGCCAGCTGCTGCTGAGCCTTAGGGAGCAAACCAGGATGAAACCCATCCTTTAGTGGTACGCTTAAAGAAGTGCCTCCTATAACTGTCCTACTGGCAATGGGCAGGCTACATACGGGGCAGAAGAGGCCTTACTGAAATCACCTCTGGAAGCTGATTTCTCAATGTACGGCCGAAGATTTGGAGGAGGAAGACAACGTTCTATTTGTTAGATATAAGATGTATTAGAAAATTTGAGCACATGTCAGGATCTCTTGCCTTAGTGAGTGCTCTTATTGTGATTTACTTTTGGAATCTCCCCGTCCCCAGAAAGACAGGTGCTGTACCTAAAATCATTGATTGTGACAGAGAGCATTACGAAACCTCTGGAAATATGTTAGAGGAAACCAGGGAGTGGGTTCTCTGTGGTGCTGTGTTAGTCCTAGGTCTGTGGACATTGTATGTTACAAACAAGGGGTGGTTTTGTGGAACACCTAAGATTGATATTGTTCTTTCCCAAGTCACATATAATCCCTGCCTTCTCCCTAACGTGGTGATTCTTGTAGTTTAAGAGAATTGTGTTTGTCTGCTAAGGGACAATTTTGAGCTTGTTGTGGCTTTGGCTGCTGTTGGCAATAAGTCTGCTGAGTGATTACATCCTGAATGGTAATTCCCAGTGTTGTGAAAATGCCCAAGTAACCCCCTTTGCTCTTGAGGAAGGATCTGGGAATGTTGAAAAACTCAGGGAACAGGAAAGGATCAATGCATAAGGTTTAAAACCATTGGAGTAAATCCATTCCCGCCCTGGACCTAAGCCAAAGCCAACACCTAAAGTCAAACATTTGACTGTCCCAGTAAACAGTGGGATAGAACAAAGAGGGAATGGACCCCTACAGCAGTTGAGAAAGGGAGACTATCTGTTAAGAATTTTGGAGTGGGGTCAAAGCCTTATCAACCAGACTGACCCTGCATTGGGACAAAAGTGCTGGTTGTGTTTGTCTGCTAGCCCTTCATCCTACAATGCAGTATGTCTCCATCTGTCCACAACCACTTCCAACAGAAAGTCACATACTCGCTTCCACCCCACCACCAGACCGTTGGGAGACGAATTTGCCTACTGGAAGATGCCCAAAGACATTTCAGCCACCCAATTCCCAATTTGGCTCTCGATTCAATCCACCACAGGATTATGTGTTCATTTTCCCTCTGGAAACACTAGTTCCCATTATCTGTTTGAAGGTCCAGTTCTCAGGGACTAATGAAAAGAACCTCCGAGCCATGCCTTTTTCATGAACATAGGTGTGTGTGTAGGAGAAAATGAAGTTTTCTTCTTATGTGAGAAAAATGTAAATTTACTGGAACGTGCACTCTGGAGACTGGAGAAGGTGCCTTCAGAGAATAAGCCCTAAAAGTTATTTCATATGTATAACTTGTCTCTTTCTTCTCACTGATATGTTTGCATTGCTAACATGTACTCCTGAGAAAATTAACCTTGCCATAGGCCATGCCAAGTATTGTATGCTTGCATTGTTGTCTTAAAAGTTTTGTAATAGGCTAGACTCAATTGTAGCTGAAAATAGAGTCTAGAAGGGGGGAAAATGAGGTAGGGCATAAAGTGAGACCTGGTTGTTAAGAGTGAAATGATGTGGGGCTGGACTGGATGACCCAGGGGGGTCCCTTTTTAGCTCTGAATTTCTGAATTTTCCGAGCTGCAACAGGATGCGCCAAACCGCAAACACCTGCTTATAAATAGGTCGAGTTAGATTGCAAGGCAGACAATGGGCATAACCACAAAGGTTGGAAGTTCATCTTAGAAAATAACAGGATATGTTTGTGGTTTTCTTTTTTGACGACAATCATGTAACCAATAAGAAAATAGCCATGATGAAAGTTGTTCTTAGTGAAGTATAAAACTCTGTATTCCTTTTGGACAGTTAGTTCAGAATATATTGCATGCTGGCCTTTGAACCATGGCAGCCATAATAAACTTTTCCTGATTTTGAGAAGTCCAAGTCTCGTGCTCTTTTTCCTGCAACACTCTCACGCCAGGAAAGTCGGAGAAAGATGCACTGCTTTGCTTGGGGGGAGCTTTTCCGCTACCCTTACACACACACCCCTTATGTCCATGCAAGCATGAGCAGAGGCTTTTCCTACTGCCCTGCAAGTGGGGGATGTATTTTAAAGTTATTGGTTAATTGGCTGAGAGCTTCCCTTAAAAGAAGCTGTCGGCCGGAATGTTGGTTTATAGGACAAAAATCAGCTGGCCAGCATGCGCATGCGTGCTGGAGCTGATAGGTTGTGTGCCGTCAGATACGGCTCTGTGTGTCGCCTATGGCCGGGGTCCCCAACCCCCGGGCTGCGGACCGGTGCCGGTCCGTGACTTGGTGGGAACCAGGCCGCAGGGCCGGAGAGGAGGAGGAGGGAGGAGGGGGCAGCCCCCTGGGCAGAGTGCACGGGAGAGCGCAGGCACGGCTGTTCGCGCCGTTGGAGTGCGGCTCTTCCTCCACCCTCGTCGACGGTGGGATTCCTGGGCGCCGCCGCAGCAGCCCTCCCTACCGGCGGCCGATTCCCTTCCTCCCTCCCCCCGCGGAGCCTCCCCAGCTGGCATGCCGGCCACTCGTCTTCTTCCAGGGGCTGCGGAGGCTCCGTGGGCAGGGGGAGGGAACCGGCATCCGATGGGTCACCCACTGAACGCCGTTCCTTCCCCCCCCCCACGGAGCCTTCTCAGCTCCTGAGCGAGCGAACGAGCGACCAAGCACGGCGGCTGGGCGGGCGGGGCATGCTAAGGCGAGGGAGCGCGGCAGGCTGGGCTGAGGAGGCTCCGGGTGGGGGGGGAGCGACGACAGACAGAGAGAGGCACAGACACAGAGAGAGACAGGGAGGGAGGGGGGAATCAGAGAGTGACAGACACACACAGAGAGAAAGAGAGAGGGAGGGAGGGAGAGAAAGAGAGAGAGACAGAATGAGTGATTAAGTGCGTGAATGCGAGACAGACAGACAGACACACACACACATAGAGTGACAGATGGGTGGACGAAGGAGAGAGAGACAGAGATAGAGAGAGAGAAAGAAAAAGAGAAAGAAAGAAAAAGAAAGTGGGAGAGAGAGAGAGAGAAAGAGAGAGAAAGGAAAGAAAGAGAGAGAAAAAAGAGAGAGAGAAAGAGAAAAGAGAGAAAGAGAGAAAGAAAAAGACAGAAAGAGAGAAAGAGAAAGAGAGAGAGAAAGAGAGAGAGAAAGAAAGAAAGAGAAAGAGGGAAAGAAAGAGAGAGATAGAAATAAAGAGAGAAATAAAGAGAGAAAGAGGGAAAGAAAGAGAAAGAAAGAGAACGAGAGAGAGAGAAAGAGGGAAAGAGAAAGAAAGAGAGAAAGAAAGAGAAAGAAAGAAAGAGAAAGAAAGAAAGAGAGAGAGAAAGAGGGAAAGAAAGAGAAAGAGACAGAGAAAGAAAGAAAGAAAGAAAGAAAGAAAGAAAGAAAGAAAGAAAGAAAGAAAGAAAGAAAGAAAGAAAGAAAGAAAGAAAGAACTTATGACCACAATTGAGCCCAAAAGTTTGGTTGTTAACCAAGACCATTGTTAAGTGAGTTTCACATTTTCCAAGTTGGCCACGCCCACCCAGTCACATGACTGCTGAGCCACTCAGCCGGTCCGCAAAACTTTCTTTAAATTGAAACCGGTCCATGGTGCAAAAAAGGTTGGGGACCCCTGACCTATGGCACACATGCCATAGGTTTGCCATCACAGGACTAGAATATAATTTTAAAGGTGTTCATTTTTTTAAAAATGTTCATATTTGCCTCTATTGATGGCAAATTGATGTCACAACTTTTCTATTTTTTCTTACTCCCTTCTTAACAGTTAAAAGACTACCGTATTTTTCGGAGTACAAGATGCACCCTTTTCCTCTAAAAAGAGGCTGAAAATCTGGGTACATCTTATACACAGATACACCGGATCTCATCTTTGTCTCCGGCCAGTGGAAGAGTGATCTGGGTTTAGGGGACATAGTCATCACGCCCTTGTCATGGTCAGACCACTCACTTCTCCGGCTCGACTTTCCAACCGCCACCCCCCTCCGCGGGGAGGCGGAACCCGGGTCTCCAATTTGGTTCCGCCCCAGGCGCCTGATGGACCCGGATGGGTTCCAGATGGCGCTTGGGCCATTTCCTGTACCCCCGACCCGCGCCCCGATCGAGGACCTTGTGGTCGCATGGAATATTGCGACCACGGGAGCCTTGGATCGGGTCGCGCCCTTGCGGCCTCTGTTGCGGCGGCGAGTCACCACGGCTCCCTGGTTTACCAAGGAGCTGAGGGTGATGAAACGCCGCAAGAGATGCCTAGAGAGAAGATGGAGGTCTACCCGTTCTGAATCTGACCGAACACAGGTAAGAGCCCATTTACGGACTTACATTGTGGCGCTGAGAGTGGCCAAACGTCATCATTGTGCCACCCTCATAGCATCCGCAGAAAACCGCCCTGCCGCCCTGTTTAGGGTGACCCGCTCCCTCCTTCAACAGAGGGTGCGGGAAGCCCCGCTACAGGGTAGAGCAGAGGAATTTGTGATTTTTCTGCAGGAGAAAATCACTCAGATACAGAACGAGCTAGCCCCCATTGATGGCCCAGTGGGATGCCACGAGACAGATCTTGTTTGGGAGGAGTTTGACTCCGTTACTTCCGAGGATGTGGACAGGTTACGAGGGCGACTGCGAGCCACCACATGTTTATTGGACCCGTGTCCCTCCTGGCTTGTACTGGCATCCTGGGAGGTGACACAAGGCTGGCTCCAAGAGGTTATCAACGCATCCTTGAGTGAGGGTTCCTTGCCTGCCTCCCTAAAAGAGGCTATGGTGAGGCCCCTCCTCAAGAAGCCCTCTTTGGATCCAGCTCTTTTGAACAACTATCGTCCAGTCTCCAACCTTCCCTTTCTGGCGAAGGTTGTTGAGAGTGTGGTGGCACAACAGTTTCCCCGTCACCTGGAGGAAGTTGAGTATCTAGATCCGCGCCAGTCCGGCTTTCGGCCTGGGCATAGCACCGAGACGGCATTGGTCGCGTTGGTTGATGATCTCTGGAGGGCCAGGGATGGGGGTTGTTCCTCCATCCTGGTCCTATTAGACCTCTCGGCGGCTTTCGATACCATCGACCATGGTATCCTATTGCATCGGTTGGGGGGGTTGGGGGTGGGAGGCACCGTTTTACGGTGGTTCTCCTCCTACCTCTCTGGCCGATCGCAATTTGTGTTGGCAGGAGAGCAGAGGTCGACCTCGAGACCCCTCACATGTGGGGTCCCTCAGGGGTCGGTCCTCTCGCCTCTCCTGTTCAACACATACATGAAGCCGCTGGGTGAGATCATCCGTGGTTTTGGGGTAGAGTATCATCTCTACGCTGATGATACGCAGCTGTATATATCTACCCCAAACCACCCCAACGATGCCGTAGCGGTGATGTGCCAGTGCCTGGAAGCCGTACGGATCTGGATGGGAAGTAACGGACTCAGACTTAACCCGACCAAGACCGAGTGGCTGTGGTTTCCGGCTGCCCGATTCAACCAGCTAACTCCATCGCTGGCCATAGGGGGCGAACATCTTGCCCCTGTGGATGGGGCGCGCAACTTGGGTGTCCTCCTAGATGCCCGGCTGTCCATGGAAGATCAAGTGACAGCCGTGGCTAGGAGGGCGTTTTACCAGGTTCGCCTGGTTCGCCAATTGCGCCCCCTATTGGATCGGGACGCCCTTCGCACAGTCACTCATGCTCTCGTGACATCCCGACTGGACTATTGTAACTCTCTCTACATGGGGCTTCCCTTGAGGTGCACCCGGAGACTGCAGATGGTCCAGAATGCAGCCGCGCGGGCAATCCTGGGTACCTCTAGGTTTACCCATGTAACACCTCTCCTGCGCGAGCTGCACTGGCTGCCTGTCGTCTCCCGGGTGCGCTTCAAGGTACTAATTATCATCTTTAAAGCGCTCCATGGCTCGGGACCTAGCTACTTGCGGGATCGGATCCTGCCCCACACTTCCTCACGGCCGATTCGCTCCCACAGAGAGGGACTTCTCCGGGTGCCGTCCACTAGACTTTGTCAGCGGGCGACGCCCAGGGGAAGGGCTCTCTCTGTGGCGGGCCCTGCCCTCTGGAATGACCTTCCCCCCGACATTAGAACGACCACGGACCTCCGCTCCTTCCGTCTGAAATTAAAAACATATTTTTTCTGCTTGGCCGGCCTGGGGTAGTCTCTCTCTATGGGGTTTTAGTTGTATAGTGGGAATTTTAGCTTAGATTGGGTATTTTAGCACAGGTACTATTTAATTTGTTTTTAAGATGTTTTTGATTGTATATTTATGGTTTTAGTTTCCCTGTGCACCGCTCCGAGTCCCTACGGGGAGAGGAGCGGTCAAGAAATTAAACTATTATTAAATATGCACCTCATGGGGCTCCCCTTGAGGTGCACCCGAAGGCTACAGTTAGTACAGAACGCGGCCGCGCGGGGGATCTTGGGAGCCTCACGGCATTCCCATGTAACACCTCTCCTGCGCGAGCTGCACTGGCTGCCTGTGGTCTTTCGTGTGCGCTTCAAGGTGCTGATTATCATCTTTAAAGCGCTCCATGGCACGGGTCCTAGTTATTTGCGAGACCGCCTCCTACCCCATACATCCCTCCGACCGATCCGCTCCCACAGAGAGGGTCTGCTCCGGGTGCCAATGGCCGGGCAATGCCGGCTCGCGATGCCCAGGGGAAGGGCCTTCTCTGTGGCGGGCCCTGCCCTCTGGAACGATCTACCCCCCGATCTTAGGAATATCACAGACCTCCGCCTCTTCCGTCAACAATTAAAAAAGCACTTTTTTCGCTTAGCTGGCCTGGCTTAATCTCTCGAGTCCATCTATTGGTTTAAAATTGAATTAGATTTTATTAGGGTTTTAATTGGTTTTAGCACAGGCCGGGTTAATTTAATAAGTTTTTAATATTTATATATTTATTATTGGTATTTTATGTATATGCGTGGTTTTAATTTTTCCTGTGCACCGCCCCGAGTCCCTTTTTGGGAGAGTGGCGCGGTATATAAATTTAATAAAATGAAAAATGAAATATAAAAGTTATATATTTTAAAAGCTTTTAAAAGATATAATTAAAACATTGCCCGAAACGTGGAAAAAAACCCAAACTAACCCTGATTAAAATAATAGAAATTTAAATTTAAAAGTTTAAATTTAAAAGTTTAAAAATCAAGCTTTAAGCCAGCCCGGCTTGTTTAAAGAGAAAGGTTTTGAGACCGCGGCGGAAGGTGTGTAAGTCCGGGATAGTTCTTAATTCTGGGGGCAATTCATTCCAGAGAGCAGGTGCTCCCATGGAGAAGGCTCTCCTCCTGGGTGTCGCCAGACATTGTCTAGCCTCAAGGCCAGACATTGTCTAACCTCAAGGAAGGACTGATAGATCCTGAGAGGTGGGCGAACCGCAAACTCAGGGGGTTTTTAACCAAATTTTTAATTCGGTTTTTAGGGGGTTCCAGGGTGGTGGGAGGGTCCACTCAGTCGGGAACGGCACAGGGTCCTGGGCTGGCCGGCGGTATTAGGGAATTGAATAGGTCCATTAAGGAGGGGGGAATGGGGGTCGATCCTATAGAGGGTTTTCCCATCAGATCGGTCCTGGGGAGGGGCAGGGGCGATGGGAGACAGGGACCGCACCATTTGTTGGGGAAATGTGGCCGCTGGTTACAAGCGGTCACACGCCCCAACTCCCTGAGCTCCCTCCGCAATCTAGGAGGCCAAGGATCACAGAGCCGGGGCCCTAGACTGATGTTGTGTAACGCCAGGTCCATGGTGAATAAAGCCCCCCTCATTAATGACCTTGTGTCAGAGGGGGACCCGGACCTGGTGGGCATCACGGAGACCTGGCTGGGCCACGAGGGAGGATTACCCCTCGTGGAAATGTGCCCACCACGCTACCGTGCTTTTCATCAGCCTAGGGCTCTAGGCAGGGGTGGAGGGGTGGCGATTATTGTTAAGGAAGGTCTTGAGCCGAGGGAGACCACTGTACCTCAGACGACCGTGAGTCGCTCTTCGTGAAGTGGGGCCATGGGAGGCAGTTGGGCGTGCTGATTGTATACCTGGCTCCTCGCTATGTAACAGCAGCCCTGTCCGAGCTCCTTGAGGTGATCGCCGAGATGGCGTTTGAGACCCCCAGACTATTAGTCATGGGGGACTTCAACCTGCCATCGGTAGGCGAGACATCCGAGGCAGCTCGGGAGTTCATGGCCTCCATGACGGCCATGGACCTGATCCAAGTAGTTTATGGCCCCACGCACGATAGAGGACACACTCTGGATCTGATTTTTGTCTCTGGTCAGTGGAGGAATGATCTGGGAATAGGGGATTTAGTCACCATCGAATCGAATCGAATCGAATTTTATTTATAACCCGCTCTCTCTCCCCGAAGGGACTCGAGGCGGGGCACAGGGAATTAAAAACAGTTAAAAAAGGAATACAAAATTTAAAACAATAAACGTACATAAATACTAACTAAAAGGCATATTAAACAGAAAACCCTGCGCTAAAATTCCCAAATATTTACTAAAAATCCCTAAACAATCAGAAGAGACTATCCTAGGCCGGCCAAGCGAAAAAGATGTGTTTTTAATTTCAGACGGAAGGAGCGGAGGTCCGTGGTAGTTCTAATATCGGGGGGAAGGTCGTTCCAGAGGGCTGGGCCCGCCAGAGAGAAGGCCCTTCCCCTGGGCGTCGCCCGCTGACAAAGTCTAGTGGACGGCACCCGGAGAAGTCCCTCTCTGTGGGAGCGAATCGGCCGTGAGGATGTATGGGGCAGGATCCGATCCCGCAGGTAGCTAGGTCCCGAGCCATGGAGCGCTTTGAAGATGACAACTAACACCTTGAAGCGCACCCGGAAGACGACAGGCAGTCAGTGCAGCTCGCGCAAGAGCGGTGTTACATGGGTGGATCTAGAAGCACCCATAATTGCCCACGCGGCTGCATTCTGGACTAACTGAAGTCTCCGGGTGCACCTCAAGGGGAGCCCCATGTAGAGAGAGTTACAATAGTCCAGTCGGGATGTCACGAGAGCATGAGTGACTGTGCGAAGGGCGTCCCGATCCAATAGGGGGCGCAATTGGCGAACCAGGCGAACCTGGTAAAACGCCCTCCTGGCCACGGCTGTCACTTGATCTTCCATGGACAGCCGGGCATCCAGGAGGACACCCAAATCGCGCACCCCATCCACAGGGGCAAGATGTTCGCCCCCTATGGCCAGCGATGGAGTTAGCTGGTTGAATCGGGCAGCCGGAAACCACAGCCACTCGGTCTTGGTCGGGTTGAGCCTGAGTCCGTTACTTCCCATCCAGATCCGCACGGCTTCCAGGCACTGGCACATCACCGCTACGGCATCGTTGGGGTGGTTTGGGGTAGATATATACAGCTGAGTGTCATCAGCGTAAAGATGGTACTCTACCCCAAAACCACGGATGATCTCACCCAGCGGCTTCATATATGTGTTGAACAGGAGAGGTGAGAGGACCGACCCCTGAGGCACCCCACAAGTGAGGGGTCTCGAGGTCGACCTCTGCTCTCCTGCCAACACAAATTGCGATCGGCCAGAGATGTAGGAGGAGAACCACCGTAAAACGGTGCCTCCCACCCCCAACCCCCCCAGCCGATGCAATAGGATACCATGGTCGATGGTATCGAAAGCCGCCGAGAGGTCTAATAGGACCAGGATGGAGGAGCAACCCCCATCTCTGGCCCTCCAGAGATCATCAACCAACGCGACCAATGCCGTCTCGGTGCTATGCCCGGGCCGGAAGCCGGACTGGCGCGGGTCTAGATAATCAACTTCCTCCAGGTGACGGGGAAACTGTTGTGCCACCACACTCTCAACAACCTTCGCCAAAAAGGGAAGGTTGGAGACGGGACGATAGTTAGTTAAAAGAGCTGGATCCAAAGAGGGCTTCTTAAGGAGGGGCCTCACCATAGCCTCTTTTAGGGAAGCAGGCAAGGAACCCTCACTTAAGGATGCGTTGACAACCTCTTGGAGCCAGCCTCGTGTCACCTCCCAGGATGCCAGTACAAGCCAGGAGGGACATGGGTCCAATAAACATGTGGTGGCTCGCAGTCGCCCACGTAACCTGTCCATATCCTCGGAAGAAACGGAGTCAAACTCCTCCCAGACAAGATCTGCCTCGCGGCATCCCACTGGGCCATCAATGGGGGCTAGCTCGTTCTGTATCTGAGCGATTTTCTCCTGCAGAAAAGTCACAAATTCCTCTGCTCTACCCTGTAGCGGGGCTTCCCGCACCCTCTGTTGAAGGAGGGAGCGGGTCACCCTAAACAGGGCGGCAGGGCGGTTGTCTGCGGATGCTATGAGAGTAGCACAATGATGGCGTTTGGCCACTCTCAGCGCCACAATCTAAGTCCGTAAATGGGCTCTTACCTGTGTCCGGTCAGATTCAGATCGAGTAGACCTCCATCTTCTCTCTAGGCATCTCTTGCGGCGTTTCATCGCCCCCAGCTCCTCGGTAAACCAAGGGGCCAGGGTGGTTCGCCGCCGCAAGAGAGGCCGCAAGGGCGCGACCCGATCCAAGGCTCCCGTGGCCGCAGTATTCCATGCGGCCACAAGGTCCTCCATCGGGGCGCGGGTCAGGGGTACAGGAAGTGGCCCAAGCGCCGTCTGGAACCCATCAGGGTCCATAAGGCGCCTGGGGCGGAACCAGATCGGTGACTCTGGTTCCGCCTCCCCGCGGTGGGGAGTAGCGGTTGGAAAGTCGAGCCGGAGAAGTGAGTGGTCTGACCATGACAAGGGCGTGATGACTATATCCCCTATACCCAGATCACTCTTCCATTGGCCAGAGACAAAGATGAGATCCGGTGTATGTCCACCCTCGTGGGTGGGGCCTTGAATTACTTGGGTCAGGTCCATGGCCGTCATGGAAGCCATGAACTCCCGAGCTACCACGGATGATTCGCCCACCGATGGCAGATTAAAGTCCCCCATGACTAAAAGTCTGGGGGTCTCGACTGCCACCGTAGCGATCACCTCAAGAAGCTCGGGCAGGGCTGCTGCTACATAGCGGGGAGCCAGGTATACAACCAGCAAGCCCAACTGCCTCCCTAGGCCCCACTTCACGCAGAGGGACTCACAACCGGTGGTCTGTGGCACAATGGTCTCTCTCGGCTCAAGACCTTCCTTTACAATAACCGCTACCCCACCACCCCTGCCTAGGGCCCGGGGCTGATGAAAAGCGCGGTAGCCTGGTGGGCACATTTCAACGAGGGGGAGTCCACCCTCGTGGCCCAACCAGGTCTCCGCTATTCCTGCCAGGTCCGGCTCCCCCTCTGACACAAGGTCATGGATGAGGGGGGCTTTGTTGACAACGGACCTGGCGTTGCAAAACATCAGCCTCAGGCCCTGGCTCTGTATTCCCTGACCACCTAGCCTGCGGGGGTTGTGACACCTGACCGTTTGTAACCAACGGCCACGTGTCCCCAACCGGGAGGATGGAACTTGCCTCCCCTCGGACCTGCCTCTCCCCACGACCTTCTGAATGGGAATGCCCTCCGTCGGAACGACTCGTGTTCCCCCCCCCTCACGGATCCTTCCGCTTCCCTCCGTCGCCTGCTGGCCTGGCCCTCTCTTTCTGACTGTTTGTACCGTCCCCCCTCCTCCCTGGAAGCCCCTAAAATCCTAATTAAAAGCCTCCCTAAAAAACCCCTCAACCTGCGCTTCGCCCACCTCTCAGGAATAATCAATCCATCATCGAGGTGGGCCCGTGTTAGACAGGAGGGCCAGGCCTGCGAGAGGGGAGACTCCCGCAGGTCAAGGAGGTCGCGCCTAGAGTACGTGTTAAAAACCTCAGAGGTAGTCCAAGTCCAGGAAGGCAACAAACACAAGTCCGAAAGCAAATAAAGTGGGTAAGTGCAAGGATATTCTTCAGGGTGGGGGGTAAAGTCAGAATCCAGAGTCTTATGGATGGGGAGATCGAATCCAGTCCCGTTACAGGCCCCATCCATCTGTCCTTCCGACCAAAAGGGGCTTAGTTCGTATTTAGTGCCGCATGGCTAATTAGTCCATCATGCGGCCTGATGTAGAATACTGCCCTCTAAAGGCCCAGATGTTGTCAGCCACCTCCTCCAGTCCCGTGCACTCACTCCAGATGTTCAGATGTTAGCGATCTTCCTGGGTCGTCCTCGGCCAGGTCCACCAATCCACAATCTGGCTGCAGATGTTCCATGCCAGACTGCTCAAACCAGCATACACATCCTCAACAACTCATCTCCATCTCGCCATCTCGCCATCTCTCACCATCCCATCATCATTCTCCTTCTCCTTCTCCTTCCCCTTCTCCTTCTCATCACCATCTCCGTCCATCTCTCTCGATCTCCATCCATTGCTCCTTCCATCTCTCTCATTCTCTCTCCTTCTTTCTCTCTCCTCCTCTCCTTCTTTCTCCTTCCTTCTCCATCTCCTTCCTCCAACTCCTCCGACACCACCTTCCTTCCAAGCCTCCGCCTTCTTTCCAAGCCTCCGCACCTTCTCTCACCTTCTCTCTTCCATCCAGCCTCACTTATGAGCAGCCTCGCCAACACACGCCGATCGGAGCTTGGGGATATTTCGGGCACAGGCCAGGGTAGGACCGCACGACCTGCCACTGGTCGTGCGGCCCGATGGTAGCTCTCCTGGCCTGGCCCCATCTCGCAGCCAGCTGATCCTCTTCCGCGTCCCGGCTTGCGGCCTACCTCTCTTCCTTCCGGCCGCGCCGGGACGCTCTAGGCCGCAAACAGGCCGAGTCGCCTCTCCGTTTCTTCTTCGCTCCTCATTGTCGCCCGGATGGCTCGCCCTTCAGCCTCGGGCGGCTCGGTGCGACGAGGAGCAGTTCGGCTTGCCAAGCCAGCCCTCAACGATGGAAACTGGGGGCTGGCGGCATCTTCCTGGGGGTGAAACTATCCCCCGGGCTTCTCCCAGCCTCAGAACGTGACCGCCATGTCGCGCATGCGCAGGTGCATGTCCCTGTCATGACACCCCTGTCATGGTCAGATCATGCTCTCCTTCGACTGGACTTTCCAATCATCACCCCCCACCGCGGGGAGGCGGAACCAGAGAGCCCAAGATGGTTCCACCCCAGGCGCCTGATGGACCCGGAAAGGTTCCAGAGGGAGCTTGGGCCACTACCTGTGTCCTTGTCCCGCGACTCGACTGAGGACCTAGTAGCCGCATGGTATAATGCGGCCACGGGGGCCTTGGACGAGGTCGCGCCCTTGCGGCCTCTCACGCGGTGCCGAATCACCCAGGCTCCCTGGTTTTCCGAGGAGCTGAGGGAGATGAAACACCGCAAGAGACACCTAGAGAGTAGGTGGAGATCTTCTCGGTCCGAATCTGACCGAACACTAGTAAGAGCCCATTTGAGGACTTATTTAGTGGCTATAAGAGTGGCCAAACATGAGTATTGTGCCACTCTTATCGCATCCGCAGATAACCGCCCTGCTGCCCTGTTTGGGGTGACCCGCTCCCTCCTTCATCAGAGGCCGTGGGAAGCCCCTTTGCAGGGCAGAGCAGAGGAATTTGGAGCGTATCTGCTGGATAAAATCACTCAGATTCGGAGCGAGTTGCCCCCCACTGAAAGTGGCCCAGACGGGTTGCCCGATGCTGGTCTTGAGACAACAGCTTGGGAGGAGTTTGACTTTGTTACTGCCGAGGATATGGACACGCTGTCGAGGAGACTTAAGGCCACCACATATTTATTGGACCCGTGTCCCTCCTGGCATGTACTGGCATCCTGGGAGGTTACACGAGGCTGGCTCCAGGATATAGTGAATGATTCTTTGAGTGAGGGGTTCTTGCCTACCGCCCTGAAAGAGGCGGTGGTGAGACCTCTCCTCAAGAAGCCTTCCCTGGACCCAGCATTGTTGGTAAATTATCGTCCAGTCTCCAACCTTCACTTTTTAGCGAAGGTTGTAGAGAGTGTGGTGGCACAGCAGTTTCCTCGTCACCTGGAGGAAATTGATTGTCTAGACCCGCGCCAGTCTGGCTTCCGACCCGGTCACAGCACCGAGACAGCATTGGTCGCGTTGGTGGATGATCTCTGGAGGGCACGGGATAGAGGGTCCTCCTCTATCCTGGTCCTATTAGACCTCTCAGCGGCTTTTGATACCATCGACCATGGTATCCTATTGCACCGACTGGGGGGGTTGGGGGTGGGAGGCACCGTGTTACGGTGGTTCTCGTCCTACCTCTCTGGTCGGTCGCAATTTGTGTTGGCAGGAGGGCAGAGGTTGACCTCGAGACCCCTCATAAGCGGGGTCCCTCAGGGGTCGGTCCTCTCGCCTCTCCTGTTAAAACACCTATATGAAGCCGCTGGGCGAGATCATCTGCGGTTTTGGGGTAGAATACCATCTGTACGCTGATAACACTCAGCTGTACATATCTACCCCAAACCATCCCAACGATGCCGCCGAGGTGATGTCCCAGTGTCTGGAGGCCGTACGGGTCTGGATGGGAAGTAACAAACTCAAGCTCAACCCGTCCAAAACCGAGTGGCTGTGGTTTCCGGCGCCCCGGTTTAGCCAGGTAAGTCCAACACTGGCCATTGGGGACGAATTATTGGCCCCAGTGGAGAAGGCACGCAATTTGGGTGTCCTCCTGGACTCTCGGCTGTCCTTGGAGGATCATGTGGCAGCCGTGGCCAGGAGGGCGTTTTACCAGGTTCGCCTGGTTCGCCCTTACTAGACCGGGACGCCCTTTGCACAGTCACTCAAGCACTGGTCACATCCCGTCTGGACTACTGTAATGCTCTCTACATGGGGCTCCCCTTGAGGTGCACCCGAAGGTTACAGCTAGTTCAGAACGCGGCCGCGCGGGTGATTATGGGAACCTCACGGTGTTCCCATATAACACCAGCCCTGCGCGAGCTGCACTGGCTGCCTGTGGCCTTCCGGGTGCGCTTCAAGGTGTTGATCACCATCTTTAAAGCGCTCCATGGCTCGGGGCCTAGTTATATGCGAGACTGTCTCCTGCCCCATACATCCCTTCGTCTGATCCGCTCCCACAGAGAGGGTCTTCTCCGGGTGCCGTCGGCTGGGCAATGCCGGTTGGCGACGCCCAGGGGAAGGGCCTTCTCTGTGGCGGGCCCTACCCTCTGGAACGACCTACCTCCCGATCTCCGTACCACCTCGGACCTCCGCCTATTCCGCCAGCGTTTAAAAACGCACCTGTTTCAGCAAGGTGGCTTAGGGTAAATCCACCCAATAAACGACTGAGGGTTAATTATACAAATTTTTAATTAGAGGGTTTTTAAACTATATTTTTAGCGCAGGAGTATTTAATTTAATAGGGTTTTAGGATGTTTGTATATTTTTGTATTGTATATTGTGTTTTAAATGCCTGTGCACCGCCCTGGGTCCTATTGGAGATAGGTGCGGGATATAAATTTAATAAAATCTAAAATCTAAAAATCTAAAAATCTAGCCAACGGCACCATGAGGAGACCCTCTCTATGGGAGCGTATGGGCCGGTGGGAGGCTCTTGGTGGCAGAAGGCGATCTCGTAGGTACCCAGGTCCTAAGCCATGGAGTGCTTTAAAGATGGTAACCAACACCTTGAATCGCACCCGGAAAACCACCGGAAGCCAGTGCAGCTCGCGCAGGAGGGGTGTTACATGGGAGCGTCGCGTCCATCCCATAATTACCCGTGTGGCCGCATTCTGGACCAGTTGAAGCCTCCGGGTGCTCTTCAAGGGGAGCCCCATGTAGAGAGCATTGCAGTAGTCCAGACGGGAAGAGACAAGGGCATGAGTGACTGTGCGTAGGGCATCCCGATCTAGGAAGGGACGCAACTAGTAAATCAGACGAATCTGATAAAAAGCCCCCCTGGCAACAGCCATCATATGATCTTCTAAGGACAGCCGTGCATCCAGGAGGACACCCAAGTTGCGAACCCTTCCTGTGGGGGCTAAGGTCTCACCCCCCATAGTCAGCGATGGAACCAGCTGACTGTAACGGGATGCCGGGAACCACAGCCATTCGGTCTTGGAGGGGTTGAGCCTGAGCCTGTTCCTCCCCATCCAGATCCGCACGGCCTCCAGGCACTGGGACATCACGTCAAGGGCACCATTGGGGTGGTCTGGGGACGAAATGTACAGCTGCGTATCATCAGCGTACTGATGGAACTTTACCCCAAAACCCCGGATGATCTCGCCCAGCGGCTTCACATAAATGTTGAACAGAAGGGGCGAGAGGACCGACCCATGGGGCACTCCACAAGCGAGGCACCTTGAGGACGACCTCTGCCCCCCCCCCCCGGTCAACACAAACTGCGAATGGTCAGAGAGGAAGGAGGAGAACCACTGAAGTACAGTGCCCCCCACCCCTAACCCCTCCAACTGCCGCAGCATGATACCATGGTCGATGGTATCAAAAGCTGCTGAGAGGTCTAATAGGACCAGGACAGAGGAACAACCCCTGTCCCGAGCCCTCCAGAGATCATCGACCAATGCGACCAATGCCGTTTCCATGCTGTACCCAGGCCTGAAACCCGACTGGTACGGATCAAGATAGACAGCTTCATCCAGGTACCTGGGAAGCTGTTGCGCCACCACACTCTCAACAACCTTTGCCACAAAGCGAAGGTTGGAGACTGGACGATAGTTTGCCAAAAGCGCCGGCTTTTTTCCTAACAGGCACGTGGAACCATGTCACCCAGCATGTGGGGCATGGCCCTTCTTTGTCCGGTTTTCTGGAGCGCATGCTGATCAGCTGGCCTTTGCGCATGCGGCAGTGCCAGAAACTGGAAGAGCTGGTCTTCCCTTTTGAGGCGTGAGCATGCGCGCCAGTAACCAGAAGACTTGCTGGCTGATGGACATGCGTGCCCCAGAAATCATACGGTCATTTTCCAGTGCGCGCATGTCCCCTGGGCAGCTCCTCTTCCTAGTCATGGCCCAGATGAGTGAGCACGTACACACGGAGCATGTGTGTGCGAAGTGCTCCCTTTTTGTCACTCAGTGCTGAAAAGTTTCACCATCACTGGTATAGTTTGTTTCCCGTTGAGTCCTTGATTTTTGTAACTGAGATGGACTGGAATCGCTTTGTTCAACTTGTACATGTTCAGATACCATAACTAATGAACTAATGTTATGGTCTTTGAACTTCCAAATATAGCTGTATTTCTCTTGTTCCCAAGTCTAATGTCTACAAAGGTTCGAGTCAGACTGTCTTGGCCTTGGTAGTGGGGCAAAGCATGTCCTCCTTTTAGAGTTATCTCACTTTTCTCAGGCACATTTAGTACTAGAATTGATGCAATGTTTAACTTTGTACTACTTCTAAACCAGAGTTCTTTCTGTAGATAGCCAGCTTGATGGCAGTAATATTTATTTTATTATCTTTTTATTCTGAGTTTATTACTTTATAAGTGACTCAAGGTGGCAAACATACATATATGTCTGCATATATGCTTGTTAACCTTAATAGAAATCTAAATAATAACTTCAACCTCAATGCCAGAGCCTGAACTCATAATATACTGTAGTTTATATAATCCATCTTGACTATTTGACTACTTCATGTGCATAGACTAGGCCAGTGTTGGCGAACCTTTTCAGCACTAAGTGCCAAAACAGGAGTGCACGCGCCGGCACTGGCCACCTGGTCTTCTGGTTTCTGGCATGCATTTGTGTGCGAAGACCAGCTGGCCAGTGTGCATGCGTGCGCCGAAATGCAAAGAGCAGCCGACCGGTGCTCGTGTGCACCAGGAAGATGATCTTCTGGTTAGTGGCACGCACATGCGCACCAGCCAGCTGGTCTTTGCGTCTGTATGCATGCCAGAAACCAGAAGACCAGGTGGCTGGTGCACATGTGCATTCTGGAAACCGGAAGAGCAGCCAGTGGCTGCTCTTCTGGTTTCCGGTGCTCCTGCACACATGAAGACCAGGTGGCTGGCGTGTTGGAACCCGGAAGAGCAATAGTCGATGGCTCGTGTGCCCAGAAGGATGTCTCTGCATGCCACTTCCAGCACACGTGCCATAGGTTTGCCATCACAGGACTAGGCCTAAACATAAGAGAAGTCCTAGAAGAGGAAGTCTTCTGTATATCTGAATGAGCTTCAACAAGACTTTGAAAGACTTCCTAGGCAAGGGAAGGAATAATTGCATATTTTGTTTGCATGTAGGTTAGTAATCTTACTCTACCTCACCTCCCTGAACCCTTATCAAACAACTACTTGTTTATCTCAACTATACATTTTGCTATGCTGCCATATTATGTTGTATTAAATTCATATACTGTATACAGTATAGAATAATTCTGTACCGTTCATTCGCTATCTAACCACAAGCAAATCACAACTCACTCTAATTCCTCTTATCTGACGTTGACATTAACACCTCACAGCCAAGTACAGGTAGTCCTCAGTTTACCACCACAATTGAGCCCAACATTTATGTTGCTAAGTGAGAAATTTGTTAAGTGAGTTTTGCCCCATTTTACAACTTTTCTTGCCACATTTGTTAAATGAACCACTGCAGTTGCTAAATTAGTAATACAATTTTCGGATTTCAACACGTTTTATTCATTTTGTCATTTTACAAATATTTCCCTCCCTCCCCCCACCCCCTCCCTGACTTCCCAGAGCAAAATACAGGATATATAACATCTAACAATCATTTGCTAACATTAGGTAACTATCTGTCTCTTCATACACAGTACTTATACCTTATCCATCACTTTCCTCTTCCTCTCTCCTCCCTACCTCCTTTTTCCCCTCTGTTCCTTTCTCTACTTCCCTTATCTCTCTCTTCCACTCTCTCTCTCTTTCCACTCCTCCTTTCTCTCCTCCTCTTCCTCCCCCCTTGCCCTCTCTCCCATCCCTCTCTCCTTCCCTTCCCTCTCTCCTCTCTTCTACTCTTTCTTTCCACTTCTTCTTTCTCTCCTCCTCTTCCCCCCCTTGCCCTCTCTCCCATCCCTCTCTCCTTCCCTTACCTCTCTCCTCTCTTCCACTCTCTCTTTCCACTCCTCCTTTCTCTCCTCATCTTCCTCCCTCCTTGCCCTCTCTCCTATCCCTCTCTCCTCTCTTCCACTCTCTCTTTCCGCTCCTCCTTTCTCTCTTCCTCCCTCCTTGCCCACTCTCCCATCCCTCTCTCCTTCCCTTCCCTCTCTCCTCTCTTCCACTCTCTCTTTCCACATCTTCTTTCTCTCTTCCACTCTTCAATAGTCGGCAAATCTTCCTGCTCCCATTATTGCGCCACCAAAAGTCTAGCTGCAGTTATTAAATTTAATATCAATTTAGACTCTATAACCATACAATCTGTTATTATACCTAACAAAAACAACTACGGGGTAAACTTAATCCTCTTTTTCAAAATATTCTGCATGATCCACCGTATTTTTATCCAAAATGCTTTGATTTTCTTACACGTTAACGTTCCAAGTTAGAAATTTAGTTGCCATTCTTGGCACCTTGAAGCTTCTGGATCAAAATTTGAAGTTCCTCCTGCAACTTCTTCGGTCTCGCCTCTCCCACGTCCTCTGTTTTGGCTTTAGAAAGGTCCTGCACCTGGGCCTCTTTACTCTTAGAGGCAGCTCTCATTTGTCTTTGATCTTTTGGGTCTTCTATTTTATCCCCTGTTTGCAGGGGTTGAGCAAAAGCCGGCAGTTGCAATAAATCTTCTTCAGATGGGAAAGCCCCTCCTTCAGCTTGCAGTTGTTTACCTCCCTTCTGTCCCCATGCTGCACCCCGCCTTTCCTCCCCTCCTCTCATTTCTGAAGATGCTGGGCATTCAGCCTTCAAAGTAGTCGTATAGAAATCTCTTGCCTTCCAGATTGAGTTAAGGCGGTACCTTTCTCCCAGGTAATTCACTACTAATCCAACCGGGAAATCCCATCTGAACTGTATCTGTCGATTTTTAAGTTCGTCCACCAAAAAATAAAACTCCTTCCTGTCTTTTAGCATCTTTGGGGGAATTTCTTTTAGTACTAAAACCTCTTGTCCTGCAACTTTAAATTTACTTTTGTACAAAGCTTGTAGAATTTCGTTTCTCATCCTCCTCATTGTAAAATAAATTACAATGTCTCTTGGTAGTTGTTTCTGTTTGGCAGTCCAAGAATTTACTCGATATATTTTATCAACTTGAAATTCCCAATCATTTTGTTGTACTCCGGTTGTGCGGGCAAAAGCCTCTATAAAAATTTCTCTCAAGTTCTCTCCTCTATTTTCTTTGAGACCTCTGATTCTCAGGGCAGATTCCATAACTTTATATTGAAGTATAGTCAGCTCATCTTCTGTCTTCCCCATCTTAGTTTGAACCTCAGCCATTTTATTTTCCAAATTCATATTAGACTGGTTAATTTCTTCCACCCTTTCATCCAGCATTGTCATATGTTTTGTCAGGCCCTGGAGTCCCATAACAATATCTTCTCTAATGTCTTTATTTCTGCTTTCTTTTTTTTTATTAGAAGATTTTATGAAGATTACAGACAATTTCTCCCCCCCTCCCTCCCCTCCCCCCCAACCTCTTCCCCCCTCCCCCCTCCCCAGACTTCCCAGAACAAGCACAGGGTATAACATTCACAAGCATAAGACTAAAATATATTAACAAAATAATACATACATATTATCCCTAGTTCTTTAACTCCTTATAACTCAAAACATCATAAACATAAACTACTTAAAAATATTTCATTCATATGCTATATAAACCTTCTTATTTGGATACTTTTTTTGCATATAATCGATCCATCTTCTCCATTCTAATATATATCTTTCATTTGAGTGGTCTTTAAGATACGATGAAATTTTTGCCATCTCGACTTCCTTCCGGTTAGCCGGAGGCGACGGTCGGGTCCTGGACTCGTCCGCCGCTTGGTTGCTCCGGCGGCGCCTTCGGGGGCAGGGGGCTCTTGCTAAAGAGCCCCCACCGCACGGACAGCTCGCGGTGAGTCCCCCCACCTCGACGGCGGTCAGGGGGGGGCTCCCGCCTCGTCCTAGGCGCCGGAGAATGAGTCGCTGGGGGGGGGGAGTTCCTCTTTCGTCCCCTTCGCCGATGGAGAGCCGGAACAGCTGCTTCAATTAAAGACGGGCTGAAAAGCCGGGGATGAAGGCAACACCGAGGCTCATGGCTACAGAGTGGATTGTGAGTGATTTTAAATTAATGCTTTCAACTTTCACTTTAAAAGAAGAAGGAGGAGGGAGTTTGTAAAACCCCTCCTCGGAAAGGAAAAAAAAAGCGGCATTTGGAAATGTTCCCCAGGCTTGGGGAGGTGGAGAAATCAACATCCGACTTTTAAACTACAAATGAAAGTCTTTCACTTTAAGATTCTCAACGATACTTTGTATCTCTGTCTTGCAACAATTGATATGGACTTTCACTAGCTCTCCGCGGCTTCCAGAGGGGCGGGGAAGATGGCGTTCCTTTGTTCTCAGCAAGAAATACTTCTCTTTGAAATTTGCTGACACTCCCTCGTCTTCGGGACTGAATTTTTTACCAGTGGATTAATGTAACTGATTATTAGGACCTTTCCCAGATGTGCCTTCTTTTTTTTTTCCTTATCTGATTGTTTTTAAAAATTGTTCTCTCTCTGGATTGTAAGTAAATTGAACTTTGAATTTGGATATTGACTTTTACTCTCTCCTTGCCTCACGGACTACCTCTCCAACAGACGCCATATTAGTGACAAGAACTTAACACTTTCATTATGGCTTCAAAAAAGCAGCCACACCAACCTAAGATTACTTCAATGTTATCCAAAGAAACAGAGGTGGAAGCTACACAGTTATCAGCAATAGAGGAAACTCTTCAAAACATCATGAAAGAAATAAAAGAAATCCGGAAAGACAATGTTAGTTCAAAATTGGAACTTTTGGAGACACAGAAAGCACTAATGGAAAACAAACAAAGAATTGATGGACTGGAGGGGGGGACGGCTGAGATGAAGGGAGAGATAAAAAATTCTCAAAGAGAAATTGTGGATTTAGCTGGTCATATGTCTAGGATGGATTTTGAAAGGATGTCTTACTTTTTAAGGTTTCAAAATGTTCCTGAATTAAGCTCTGAGAATTTAAAAGATTTAATGTGTACGATGTTAGCAGATTATACTAAAAGGAGCAAAGAAGATATTTGGGGGGACATCGATCTGATTTATAGAATTAACTCAGCATATGCCAGAATAAATGAATTACCCAGAGAGATACATATTAAATTTGTAAGAAGGTCAACGAGGGATGGGATCCTGAGAGCACAGAGAGACGGTCCCTTGATATATCAACAGACTGAGATTGCCATTTTGAAACAGATCCCGAAAAAGATTAGAGAAATAAGAAGGAAATATTCCTTCTTATCAAAAAGATTATATAAAAAGGGGGTGTGGTTCAAGTGGTTGATGCCCGAGGGAATGTTAGTGTTCTGGGAGGGGGGGAGAGTAAGAATTAAAACAATTGCAGAGGCAGAAGCCTTTCTTAAAAAACACTCCCCAATCCTGGAGGATGAAAATGGGGGAACGGGAGGAGCCACAGCTCCGCCCACTGGAGGTCAGGGAGAGGAAGATACAATTACTAAAAGACTCAGATCTCACAAATGACTTTTTTCTATATAGTGTAACCTTTATCTGGATGTTTATAGAAACAATGATTGATTGCATGAATATATAAAATGATATATCTGTATCTCTTTCCACTTTGTAGGGAAATGAAAAATGTATTGTATTAACTTTTTTTTTGCATGAAGCCTCGGAGGGGGCCGACACCTCCGACATAGATGTCCTCAAAATATCTCTTTAATACCTTATACCTTTTTCCTATTTTAAAATTTTGTAAAAACCAATAAAACT
>CM077650.1:30186991-30259491 GCA_039707465.1 Rhabdophis nuchalis
GGATTTGCAGCTTCTCTTCTTGACCTGCTGAAACTTCCCCCTGAGCCGCTGTCAATAACTCTTCCTCCTGTTGTTCCCTTATTTCCTTTTTCCTATTTTCCACTGGTAATTTTGGTGTTTCAGCCTTCAATACATTGGCATAAAAATCTCTTGCCTTGGCTTCCGGTTCCGGCTCCAGCGGCGACGGGCGAGCCTAGTGCTCGCTCGCCGCTTTGTTTCTTTTTCTGCCCCCCCCGCGGGGGCGAGACGCTCCGGCTTGGAGGTCTCCCGTAGGGTCGGCTCGGCGGGGACGTTCCTCTTCACGGCAGTGGGGAGAGCGGTCCCTTCCGCGACCTAGGTGAGAGAGAACATGCTGCGGGGGGTTCTCCCTTCGCCAACGGTCGTCGGCGCCATTCACATCAATGAAGAGGGCTGATCGGATCGGTCGGAAGGCTTTCCGAGGCTTCAGCTGCGAGGGGAGAGTGAGTTTTAAAAAAAACTTTTTCTTTCGCTGTCAGCCAGGCTGAATGGACTGGGAGGGGGGTGTTTGTTTCCAAAAAAACCCCTCGGACTTAAAAAGCCACTTTAAAATGGCTTCTCGTGGAGAGAAAGTGGAAATCTTTAATCCTGACTGTTTGTTACAAGGGAAAGTGGTCTGCGGCTATTTGCAACAATGTTTCTAGGTCTGGCTGATACAATTTCTCTCACTACTCTCTCCTGCGGGCTCTGAGCTGGGCGGTGGAAAATGACCTCTCTTTGTTCCTGATTGACTATTTGTTTATGGAAAATTTCCAGCGTCTCTTTGCAATCTGGACTATCTCTGGCTTTTAATGAAGAATTTTTTTCTTTTGGATTTGTGATTTCTTTTCTGGAGTACCTTCGCTATCACACCTATCGAGTTGGAAAATTGTTTCTCTCTTGGTTCCTGAATTTTACAACGTTACAACCTTGATTAGAACTTTTGGCTCCCGGTCAGTCTCACCAACCCCACCCTGAAAACGCCATTTTAGTGGCACTGACTTTAACAGTTAATCATGGCTCAAGAAACAGCACTGACAAGTTTAGAACAAAGGATGGCTTCTCTTGAAACTGTTATACAAACTTTGGTACAAGAAATTCAGGCCCAGAGGGCAGAAAACATCAACTTCAAGAAGGAGTTATTGGACACACGGAAGCAAGTGCTGGAAAACACACAGAAGAATGAAGAATTGGAAGGGGGGTTGGCGGGGGTTAAGGGAGAGATTAAAAATGTTACTAAAGAGGTTGGGGAAACAAATGGGCATGTGTCTAGGATTGATATGGAAAGAATGACATATTTTTTGAGATTTCAGAATGTTCCTGAGGAATCTGGTGAATGCCTCCCTGATCTTATGAGCACGATTTTAGCAGACTATTTACAAAAACCTAAGGATGAGATCAGGGGGGACATTGACCTAGCCTATAGAATTAATTCAGCATATGCCAGGATAAATGAAGTGCCTAGAGAGATACATGTGAAATTTGTTAGAAGGTCAACCAGAGAGGAAATCCTGAAACTGCAGAGAGAAAGTCCATTAATCTATCAACAAAAAACGGTTGCTATCTTGAAGCAGATCCCTAGAAAGATTAGAGATGCAAGGAGGAAATTTTCCTTCTTGTCTAAAACATTGTTTGATCATGGGATTTGGTTCAAGTGGGTGACACCCGAAGGGATGCTGGTGTTCTGGGAAGGAGGAAGAGTGAGGATTAAAACAGTTGCTGAGGCGGAAGCCTTTCTTAAAAAAAACATTCCTCTATCCTGGGGGAAGATCCAGGGGGGACGGAGGGGGCCACGGCCCCGCCCACTGGGAGCCAGGGAGGAGAAAAAGAAGATACAATTGCCAAGAGACTTAGATCGAAAAAATAACTTTGCCTTGATTTTTCTTTTGATTAATTTTGTATAATATTTGTATCTGGATTTTTTGTAAATGTCTGACAGCATAGAACTGAGAATTTAGGTATATGTACTTGCTTTCACTTTGTAGTGTTATGAAAAATGTTTTTTTTATTCTTTTTTTTATTGTGTATTTTGAGGTCTCGGAAGGGCCGACGACTCTGACGTGAATGCTCTCAAAATTTCTTTGTATCCCTTACCCCACCCTATAGAAAAAATGTAAAACCAATAAAACTTTTTCAATATAAAAAAAAAATCTCTTGCCTTGCATATTGAATTAAGTTGGTACCTCTTTCCCATATAATTCACCACTAGGCCAACTGGCACCTCCCATCTGTACTGCAGCTGACGTTTTTTCAGTTCTTCCACCAGAAAGGCATATTCCTTTCTGTCTCTCAACATCCTGGGGGGGGGGGGATTTCTTTCAATGTCATCACCTCCTGATCTCCCACCTGAAGCTTGTTTTGGAAAGTAGCCTGCAAAATTTGATTGCGTACAGTCCTTGTGTTAAAATATATTACGATGTCTCTTGGTAAATGCTTCTGTCTGGCCACCCAGGAGTTAACACGAAAAGCCTTATCGATTTGCCAGCCCAGTTCATTTTTTGTCTCCCCCAGCAACTGTGCCAGAGCCTCTGACATCAGATCTTTCAGGTTCTCTTGTTTATTTTCCTTCAGCCCTCAAAATCTTAAAGCAAATTCCATCTCTCTATATTGTATCATTGTTACATCCACTTCTGCCCTTTCAACTCTATTTTGAATCTCTCCTATTTTACTGTCCAAAATTTTTGTAGATTCCTTTACCTCTTCAACTTTATCATCCACCATTTCAATATCTTCTGCCAAACACTTAAATGCCAATAGTATGTCCTCTCTGATTTCCTGGTTCCGAATTACAATCTCTTCTGAGATAGACTGTATTTTTTCATTAGTTTCAGCAATTTGTCCATTAGTCTCATCAATTTTTTCATTAATTTCATTGATTTTCACACTAAACACCACTGCCATTTTTTCATTTGAGGCTTCCAGGGCTAATTGTAACATATCCAACGTTAAAGTCTGTGGCTCTGTTGGAAGGGCTACAGCTTGCAATCTAGAGTGCGTTGGGGAACTTCCTGCACTTCCAATCCCTTTCACAGGAACAGTCTTAACAGGTTTTGAAGCCATTTCAAATTTAAACTTATTCTTTTTCCTATAATCGTGAAATCAGAAGCCAAAAAGAGAAAAGTCCTTCAAATTTCAACAGTTCAGCAATTTCCAAGTTATAAAGTCCTCCTTCTTCCACTGAAAAGCTTTGCAAACTAGAGGCTAATTAGAAAGTGAAGCTCATTTGCCATTTTGTTGCAGCTTCTAGTTTGTTACATCCGAAGGAAGTTACAAGTTTAGGAGTTAAATGTAAATACTTTCAGTTTGAACTCTCCAGGCTTGTCCTGTCTGCTTCCATTCATTCTTATGTAAAATCCTTCCTTTTGTTCCCAGCAGAATTGGTCGCGGCTTCTGGCTCCGCTTTTGCGGAGTCGTCCCTGGTCCGGAGCAAATTGACAGGCTGCTAGGGAGCACGCAACTTTCGTGTCCCAGGATTTCTCCTGGGACACTTTGGGGGCTCTACCTTCGCCTGTCGGCTCTGCTCTCTCCCCTTTTCCCGGGGAGAGGGTTTTCAAACCGCCAGACAGCTGTTTTCCTGCTGTTCTGGCGGCTTTTACAGTGCCGGGGATCGGGCGCCCATAGAGGAGTGTCTGCGAAGCTTGCGGGGCCAACCGGAAGTCTCCTTTATTTCTGTTTTCCATAATATCTTTAATTTCAATCATTTCTTTTTTAAACTTTTCCTCCAAAATTGTAGTTTGTTGCTTTAACATTTCTTGTAGAACTTCCACAGTTAATATTTGCGGGTTTGTTGGCGTAGATGAAGTTTGTGGTGTTATTGCCCCATACATCCCTCAGACCGATACGCTCCCACAGAGAGGGCCTCCTCAGGGTGCCGTCGGCTGGACAATGCCGACTGGCGACACCCAGGGGGAGAGCCTTCTCTGTGGCGGGCCCAGCCCTCTGGAACGACTTACCCCCTGAACTCCGCACCATCTCCGACCTCCGCCTCTTCCGCAAGTGTCTGAAGACACACCTATTTCATCTAGCCGGCCTAGCGTAACCTCCATACTGACTATTAGATAGTTTTTAAACTTGGGATTTTAATTTGGTTTTTAGCGCAGGGTTTATTTATTAGAATAAGTATTTTAAATTTCATATATTTTATATATTTTGTATGTATTTTAACATCCCTGTGCGCCGCCCTGGGTCCTAACAAGGAGAAGGGCGGGGTATAAATTTAATAAAATAAATAAAAAATAAATTGCGGCTGGTGAACCTCCCATACTCTTTAACGTACTGGACTTTGATTGTTTGAAAGACATTTCCCCCCCCCTCTCACAACGTAACAATTACATTAGTTTCCTGTACTCTGTTAGAGCAGGGGTCCCCAACCTTTTTTGCACCAGGGACCGGTTTCATTTTAAAGAAAGTTTTCCGGACCGGCTGAGTGGCTCAGCAGTCATGTGACTGGGTGGGCGTGGCCAACTTGGAAAATGTGAAACTCACTTAACAATGGTCTTGGTTAACAACCAAACTTTTGGACTCAATTGTGGTCATAAGTTCTTTCTTTCTTTCTTTCTTTCTTTCTTTCTTTCTTTCTTTCTTTCTTTCTCTTTCTTTCTTTCTCTCTTTCTTTCTCTTTCTTTCCCTCTGTCTCTCTCTTTCTCTTTCTTACTTTCTTACTTTCTTTCTTTCTTTCTTTCCCTCTTTCTCTTTATTTCTCTCTCTTTATTTCTCTTTCTCTCTCTTTCTTTCTTTCCCTCTTTCTCTTTCTCTTTCTTTCTTTCTCTCTCTCTCTTTCTCTCTTTCTTTCTCTTTCTGTCTCTTTCTCTTTCTCTCTCTCTCTCTCTCTCTCTTTTCTCTCTCTTTCTTTCCTTTCTGTCTCTCTTTCTTTCTCTTTCTCTCTGTCTGTCTTTCTTTCTCTTTCTCTCTCTTTCTTTCTCTCTCTCTCTCCCACTTTCTTTTTCTTTCTTTCTCTTTTTCTTTCTCTCTATCTCTGTCTCTCTCCTTCGTCCGCCCATCTGTCACTCTATGTGTGTGTGTGTGTGTCTGTCTGTCTCGCATTTACGCACTTAATCACTCATTCTGTGTCTCTCTTTCTCTCCCTCCCTCCCTCTCTCTGTCTCTCTGTGTTTGTCTGTCACTCTCTGATTCCCCCCTCCCTCCCTGTCTCTCTCTGTGTCTGTGCCTCTCTCTGTCTGTCTGTCGTCGTCCCCGCCCCGCCCCCGCCCCCCGCGGAGCCTCCTCAGCCCGGGCCGCCGTGCTCACTCGCCTTAGCCTGCCCCAGCCGCCCGGCCACCGCGCTGGGTCGCTCGTTCGCTCACTCAGGCTCCTTCCAGGAGCTGAGAAGGCTCCGTGTGTGTGTGTGGGGGGGGGAATCGTCGGCCGGTAGGGAGGGCTGCTGCTGCGTCACCCAGGAGTCCCACCGTCGACGAGGGTGGAGGAAGAGCCGCACTCCAACGGCGCGAACAGCCGCGCCTGCGGTCTCCTGCGCGCTCTGCCCAGGGGGCTGCCCCCTCCTCCCTCCTCCTCTCCGGCCCTGCGGCCCGGTTCCTACCAAGCCACAGACCGGCACCGGTCCGCGGCCCGGGGTTTGGGGACCCCTGCTTTAACGTACTGGGCTTTAGTTGTTTTAAAGCCATTTCTCCCCCTCCATTCCCCCTCCACTCAGTTTAACGATCAGTTCAGTAACTCCGGTTCTTTTTTTTTTTCCTTAAAGCTTTTTACCTCTTTCAAGTACTATAATTGATTTATTACTTTCTTGCTTTGATGTAGAAACCAGCTATCATTAATAGCACTCACAATGTAATGATTACATTCGTTTCCTGTACTCTGTTAGAATTCAGGCGCCATTTGCTTTCTCATACTCAAGACAGTCTCGGAAGGAAGAATCCCAAGTACGGAGTTAAAGCTTAATACTTGCCAATGCTGGAACTCCTGCCTTGCTCTGCCTGCATTATTTTCCAACTGTATTTAAAATATGTTTGCAGAGGTGGTTGCGGCGTTTTGTTCTGCTTACAGCAGAATCATCCCGGGTGCGGAGTTTGCCAGGTTTTCCAGGGAGCTCACACACTTTTAACCCCAGATCTTCCTCTGGGGCTTCTTGGGGAGCTCAACCTTCTCCTGGCTGCTCACCCCTCCCTCTTCTCCCGAGGGTGAGGTTTCCAAACTACCAGACAGCTGATTTATGCTGTCTAAGTGATTTTAACGCAATCTCGGGTCTGACGATCCCGGAGGAGCGTCTGCCAAGACCTACGGTGCCACCGGAAGCCCTCGGCCTGAATTTCTTAATGGGCACAAAATCTCCATCTCTAAAGACTTCAGGCATCTGCTAGAGCAGTAATGGCGAACCTTTTTTGGCTCGTGTGCCAAAAGCGGGGGGAGCTCAGGGTGGTCGTGCACGGGTGTGCCACACCCATAATGCTATGCGCATGACCACATGACCGCCCTCCCCAGGCTTTATAGAAGCCTGGGGAGGGTGAAAACAGCCTCTCCCCCCGGAGGCCCTCCAGAGGCTTCAGGAGCTTCCCTGAAGCCTCCGGAGCATAAAAAACTGGCCCTACGGGCAAACCGGAAGTTCGGGAATGGACTTCCGGTTTGCTCGTAGGGCCGTTTTTTGTCCTCCTGAGCCTTCAGGGAAGCCTCCTGAAGGCCTCTGAATGCTCCGGCGGGCTAAAAACAGCTCTACAAGCAACCCGGAAGTGACTTCCAGTTTGCTCGTAGTGTCGTTTTTTGCCCTCCGGAGCCTTCAGGGAAGCCTCCTGAGGGCTCCTGATGGCTCCGGAGTACTAAAACTGGCCCTACGAGCAAACTGGAAGTCCATTCAGGGAAGCCTCCGGAGGGCGAAAAATTGCATGTGCGCTGGCCAGCTGACAGGGCAAGCCTCGCGTGCCCTGACAAATGGCTCCACGTGCCACCTGTGGCACGCATGCCATAGGTTTGCCATCACGGTGCTAGAGTCTGTTGTGGGCAGCCTTCTGGCTTTGTTAACATCAGTTCCAAGTGGGGAGAAAGACACTGGAAACGTGGAAGCTGTTTAGAAAGATGGTTTAATGGTGGACAGGAATTTAAATAAGATTGTAATCATATTTTTGACCATATGACTCTCATTCTGTCACATAAACATAATTTCATAGCAATTGTTAGAGGAGGTTGGGAAGGTGGAGGTTATATTTCCCCTGTGTAGAATGTGTAAATACAGGGGTTGTAGGGTTATACATACAAGTTTTACTACAGCACAAATTTTGATTTCTTATAATTTTAGATCTCTGTATTTGTTAAATGGATAATTGGCAGCATCTAATAGTGCTTGTCATATAGTTTTGTCATATGTTCTTGTTTTCATTAAAAATTGTGAAAAACATGTTATGGTTTGTACAGGTAGTCCTTGACTTACAACCACAATTGAGCTCAAAATTTCTGTTCCTATGTGAGACAGTTGTTAAGTGAGTTTTGCCCCATTTTACAACCTTTCTTGCCACAGTTGTTAAGTGACTCATTGCATTGTTAGTAACACGGTTGTAAAGTGAATCTGGCTTCCCCATTGACTTTGCATGTCATAGGTCACAAAAGGTGATCACATGACTCCGCAACTGCAATCGTCATAAACATGAACCAGTCGCCAAGTGTCTGGATTTTGATCACATGACCATGGGGATGCTGCAATGGTTGTTTGAAAAACATTACAGGCCATTTTTTTTCAGTTCCATGGTAACTTTGAACAGTCATTAAATGAATGGTTGTAAGTTGAGGACTACCTATAATAAGGCATTCTAAATGCACAACTTTGTCTTGAGCCGAGAGAGACCGTTGTGCCTCAGACCACCGGTTGTGAGTCCCTCTGTGTGAAGTGGGGCCTAGGGAGGCAGTTGGGCTTGCTGATTGTATACCTGGCTCCCCGCTATGTAGCAGCAGCCCTGCCCGAGCTCCTGGAGGTGATCGCTACGGTGGCAGTTGAGACCCCCAGACTTTTAGTCATGGGGGACTTTAACTTGCCATCGGTGGGCGAATCATCCGAGGTAGCTCGGGAGTTCATGGCTTCCATGACGGCCATGGACCTGACCCAATTAATTCAAGGCCCCACTCACGAGGGTGGACATACACCGGATCTCATCTTTGTCTCTGGCCAATGGAAGAGTGATCTGGGTATAGGGGATATAGTCATCACGCCCTTGTCATGGTCAGATCACTCACTTCTCCGGCTCGACTTTCCAACCGCTACTCCCCTCCGCGGGGAGGCGGAACCTGAGTCATCTATCTGGTTCCGCCCCAGGCGCCTGATGGACCCTGATGGGTTCCAGGCGGCGCTTGGGCCACTTCCTGTACCCCTGACCCGCGCCCCGATGGAGGACCTCGTGGCCGCATGGAATACTGCGACCACGGGAGCCTTGGATCGGGTCGCGCCCTTGCGGCCTCTCTTGCGGCGGCGAGCCACCCTGGCTCCTTGGTTTACCGAGGAGCTGAGGGGGATGAAACGCCACAAGAGATGCCTAGAGAGAAGATGGAGGTCTACCCGATCTGAATCTGACCGGACACAGGTAAGAGCCCATTTACGGACTTACATTGTGGCGCTGAGAGTGGCCAAACGTCATCATTGTGCCACTCTCATAGCATCCACAGACAACCGCCCTGCCACCCTGTTTAGGGTGACCCGCTCCCTCCTTCAACAGAGGGTGCGGGAAGCCCCGTTACAGGGTAGAGCAGAGGAATTTGTGACTTTTCTGCAGGAGAAAATCGCTCAGATACAGAACGAGTTAGCCCCCATTGATGGTCCAGTGGGATGCCACGAGATAGATCTTGTTTGGGAGGAGTTTGACTCCGTTACTTCCGAGGATATGGACAGGTTACGTGGGCGACTGCGAGCCACCACATGTTTATTGGACCCGTGTCCCTCCTGGCTTGTACTGGCATCCTGGGAGGTGACACGAGGCTGGCTCCAAGAGGTTGTCAACGCATGAGGGTTCCTTGCCTGCCTCCCTAAAAGAGGCTATGGTGAGGCCCCTCCTCAAGAAGCCCTCTTTGGATCCAGCTTTATTAACCAACTATCGTCCAGTCTCCAACCTTCCCTTTCTAGCGAAGGTTGTTGAGAGTGTGGTGGCACAACAGTTTCCCCGTCACCTGGAGGAAGTTGAGTATCTAGATCCGCGCCAGTCCGGCTTTCGGCCCGGGCATAGCACCGAGACGGCATTGGTCGCGTTGGTCGATGATCTCTGGAGGGCCAGAGATGGGGGTTGTTCCTCCATCCTGGTCCTATTAGACCTCTCGGCGGCTTTTGATACCATCGACCATGGTATCCTATTGCATCGGCTGGGGGGGTTGGGGGTGGGAGGCACCGTTTTACGGTGGTTCTCCTCCTACCTCTCTGGCCGATCGCAATTTGTGTTGACAGGAGAGCAGAGGTCGACCTCGAGACCCCTCACATGTGGGGTGCCTCAGGGGTCGGTCCTCTCGCCTCTCCTGTTTAACACATATATGAAGCCGCTGGGTGAGATCATCCGTGGTTTTGGGGTAGAGTACCATCTCTACGCTGATGATACTCAGCTGTATATATCTACCCCAAACCACCCCAACGATGCCGTAGCGGTGATGTGCCAGTGCCTGGAAGCCGTACGGATCTGGATGGGAAGAAACGGACTCAAGCTCAACCCGACCAAGACCGAGTGGCTGTGGTTTCCGGCTGCCCGATTCAACCAGCTGACTCCATCGCTGGCCATTGGGGCGAACACCTTGCCCCAGTGGATGGGGCGCGCAACTTGGGTGTCCTCCTGGATGCCCGGCTGTCCATGGAAGATCAAGTGACAGCCGTGGCCAGGAGGGCGTTTTACCAGGTTCGCCTGGTTCGCCAATTGCGCCCCCTATTGGATCGGGACGCCCTTCGCACAGTCACTCATGCTCTCGTGACATCCCGACTGGACTATTGTAACTCTCTCTACATGGGGCTCCCCTTGAGGTGCACTCGGAGACTTCAGCTAGTCCAGAATGCAGCCGCGCGAGCAATTATGGGAACCGCAAGGTGTACCCACGTAACACCGCTCTTGCGCGAGCTGCACTGGCTGCCTGTCGTCTTCCGGGTGCACTTCAAGGTTCTAGTTATCATCTTTAAAGCGCTCCATGGCTCGGGACCTAGCTATTTGCAGGATCGGATCCTGCCGCACACATCCACACGGCCGATTCGGTCTCACAGAGAGGGACTTCTCCGGGTGCCATCCACTAGACTTTGTCAGCGGGCGACGCCCAGGGGAAGGGCTCTCTCTGTGGCGGGCCCAGCCCTCTGGAACGACCTTCCCCCCGACATTAGAACTACCACGGACCTCTGCTCCTTCCGTCTAAAACTAAAAACATATCTGTTCTGCTTGGCCGGCCTAGGATAGTCTCTCTTCGATGGGGTTGCCAGAAATTTTAGATGGGGATTTTAGTTTTTTAATTGGAATTTTTAGCGCAGGGAAATATTTAATTTGTTTTTAACTATATGTATGTATTTATTGTTTTATTAGCCCTGTGCACCGCTCCGAGTCCCTTCGGGGAGAGGGAGCGGTCAACAAAATTAATAAATTATTATTATTATTATTATTATTGTACTGAATGCAATCACATACTTCAACTTTGATAAAGTTTCATTGAAAAATTCTGTGTACCTTTTTAGAACGCCTTAGGTTTGCCCTCCCCTTTCAAGATGGCTGCTGCACAGTAAGAGTTTTTTTTCTCTTACCAACGGTCTGCTGATTTCACTGCTAAAGCTGATTGTTTGGCAATGCTGCTAACTGGTTTTGAATGGGAGCACTTAGGAGTGACCCAAGATGACTTTTGGACGATCGTGGACCCAGTGGGCAAGGGTGGGTGGGTGTGTCTTGAAGATTCCAATTCCCTCTGTAAGCAAAGGAAAGGTCATTGGGTATATCCATCTTCCTGTCAAGTAGTTTCATTTTCTAAGCACACCAGAGTTTTAACTTTCACTTTTTGACTTCATTGCTTTATTTTGCTTATTTTTTAAAAAGTTGATTAACAGTTGGCTGCTGATTTATTTCAATCCCTTGCTGGACTTGAATTGCTTTTTTCTTTTTTTCTTTTGATATATGTTGATCTGGATAACCTCTGTCCCTTCTGTATGGAAAGCATGGCAATGTTTGGGGAGGGGGTTGAAGAGTTCTCAGACTCTCACCCCTGGATTCTGTATTTTCTATTGTTGCATCCTGAAGAGACACGGGAAGCCCCGGCAGCCGGCAGCCGCGTCCTGATTGGACGGGAGTAGACGGGACGCGGTTGGCTGTGGCCGAGGGCGTCGGTCGCGCTGATTGGCCGGCTACCCTCCAGCCGCGGTTGGCTGTGGCTGGAGGGTGTGGTCGCACTGATTGGCCGGCTACCCTCCAGCCGCGGTTGGCTGTGGCTGGAGGGCGTGGTCGCACTGATTGGCCGGCTGCCCTCCAGCAGCTCCATAAAAGGAGCTGCAAGGCAGAAGGCGCCACCTTTGAAAATTGGTCACTTGCTATGTCTTTCTCCTTGCAATAAAGAGCTGCTAAGTCATACCGGTCTGGACTCTCTTTTCGCTGCCGAGAATCTAACACTGGCGACGAAGGACTGGGGCCGGTACTGACTACTCAGAGCGAAGTCACTCACCGATCGAAGAATCTTCGTCAGACCGCTCGTCCTCGCTACTTCTTCAGCGAGCCTACAAGACTGCAGCCAAGCCGATGGCCACCCTGCCGCCGTTCGCTCCCTACGACGCTTCGCAGGAATCATGGGAAGCCTTCCTGGACAGATTTGAATGTTTCCTCCTCGCGGGAGATCACGGCGAACTCACCCAGGAACGTCGGCTGGGACTCTTCCTGGGCTGTGGAGGCCGCACAGTCTTCGCCGTTGCGCGGAATATCGCCGCGCCTGCACCGGTCCACACCCTGGATTGGGGCACGCTGCAGGCCCGCCTGAAGGCCCACTTCGCCCCCGCACCCTCGCGAATCTCTCGACGGTTCGCGTTCCGACAATGCCGCCAGCAGCCCACACAGTCAGCAGCAGATTACCTGCAAGTCCTGAGAGCCGCGGCCATCTTATGTGAGTTCGCCGCCACGAGCCTCGACGAGTCACTGGTCGAGCAATTCGTCTGCGGACTGAAAGACACGAAGCTCAGGCGCCGACTGATGGCCCGCTCAGACATCACCCTGGAGCAGGCCGTGGAGGAAGCTAGGGGCGCCGAGCTGGCCGAGGCCACGTCCCCTGACCTAGGCCCCGGCCAACAGACAACGCCATCGACCGCCCCACGGGCCTGCCTGGTAGATGACCACGACCTCGTCGACCCGACGGACGACTTCGAGGCCTACAACCAGGTAGCGCGCATCCAAGCCTCAGGCCGAAGCCGCGCCAGAGCTCAGCCACCCCGCCGGCCACCCACAACTTGCATCGGGTGCGGCGGTGGTCACCCAAGGAACGACTGCCCTTTCCAGGCCACCATTTGCCGCCGTTGCGACCGCAAGGGCCACATCGCACGCGTCTGCAGAGCCAACCTCCCGACCCTGGCCCCCCCGCCGACGTATCCTGCAACCGCCACGCCGTTCCGGAATTTCAGCCAACGCCGCCCATTCCGCAGACCACAGCCGGAGGCAGACTGTTTCGCCATGACGGAGTGCCAGGACTCGATTCCGCTTCCAACGGATGACCGTAGGCGTATTTCCACGTCCCTTCTTTTAAACGGCAGGCCCATTACTATGGAGGTTGATTCGGGCTCGTCTCGATCCCTCGTTTCCTGGCCACAGCTAACCAGCCTTTGCCCCACTATTAAGCCTGCCAATTTGGCACAGCCCGGGACTCTGTTAAAAGACTACCAGGGAAACCCCATTGATGTGTTGGGCCAACTCCGCGCCCACGTCCGCTATGGTCGCTTCGCCGGGGTTCTCCCAATCCTGGTCGTCAAGCGCCCCCTAGCCGCCCTCATAGGGTTAGACTGGTTCACCGCCCTGGGTCTTTCAGTCCAGCGGGTACACCGGGTGCCCACTGCCTCACCAGTGGACGAAGTCCTGGCAGACTTCCCCGATGTGTTCGATGGCACTCTGGGCACTTACAAGGGCTCCCCAGTTTCCCTCAACTTAGACCCCCAGGTCGCCCCAATCCGGCTTAAGGCCCGTAGACTGCCCTTCGCCCTGAAGCCAAAGGTGGACGCGGAGCTCGACCGATTAGTAGCGCAGGGCGTCCTGGAGCCGGTCGACCAGGCTAAATGGGAAACCCCCATCGTGGTTCCCATTAAGCCCGACGGGTCCATACGCATATGCGCCGACTATAAGTCGACAATAAACCGCGGGCTCCAGGCAAACCCCTACCCGGTTCCGGTAGTGCAGCACCTACTACACTCCTTAGGGCAGGGTCGCATCTTCGCAAAGCTAGATATGGCACAGGCCTACCAGCAACCTCCGGTGGACGACGACGCAGCTGAAGCACAGACCATCGTCACCCACCGGGGTGCTTTTCGCTGCCGCCGCCTCCAATTTGGCGTGTCCGTGGCCCCGGGGATCTTCCAGAGCCTCATGGAGCGGCTGCTCCATGGGCTTCCGGGGGTCGTACCGTATTTCGACGACGTCCTGATAGCTGCCAACAGCGTATCAGACCTCGCCAAAGTACTACGGAAGGTCCTCACCATTTTCAGGGGCGCGGGTTTCAAATTAAAGCTCAGCAAATGCAAATTCGCTGAGCCTAAGGTCGAATTCCTGGGATTCATGGTAGACGCCCAGGGCATCCACCCCACCCCCTCCAAGGTTGAGGCAATCCACGCTGCCCCCACCCCCACTTCCAAACAGGAGCTACAAGCATTCCTCGGCCTGCTCAATTTTTACGCGCCATTCATTCCACACAAGGCGTCACTAGCCGAGCCGCTCCATCGATTACTCGATCGATCGGCGGCCTGGCGCTGGGGCAACCGCGAGGCTCAGGCATTCGCAGCAATTAAAGATATGCTGACATCAAAGGCCGTGTTGGTACAGTACTCTGACCGTTTGCCTTTAGCGTTGGCATCAGACGCCTCCCCCTTTGGAGTGGGGGCCGTCCTGAGCCACGTCCGCCCCGACGGCTCGGAGGCCCCCATTGCCTTTTATTCCCGAACGCTGTCTCCTACGGAGCGCAACTACAGCCAGATTGACAAAGAGGCCTTGGCTGTAGTGTCCAGGATTAAGAAATTCCACGAGTACCTGTACGGCCGCCACTTCTCTGTCTTCACCGACCACAAGCCGCTCCTGGGGCTCTTGGCCGGCGACCGGCCCACCCCCCCGATCCTCTCCCCCAGAATGACCAGGTGGACAGAGTTCCTGACAGCGTACGACTACACGCTGTTCTATCGCCCGGGGAAACAGCTAGGACACGCAGACGCCCTCAGCCGCTGCCCCCTGCCCCGGACAGATCCGGCGCCGGTGCCGGCCCTATCCGTCCTGTCCGTGGCCGAGTCAGACTTACCCCTCACCTCGTCCGACGTCGCAGCGCAGACCAAGGCCGACCCTGTCCTGTCGCAGGTCTCCACGTGGGTCCTGCGAGGGTGGCCCCCGGGCTCGCTGCCGGACGTATACCGGCCCTTCAGGGCCCGCCAGCTGGAACTGTCGCTCCACAGCGGGTGCTTGCTCTGGGGAGACCGGGTCATCGTACCCCCACCCCTCCGCCACCAGGTACTCGACTCCCTCCATGCCAACCACCCAGGCATAGCCCGCATGAAAGCATTGGCCAGGAGCTATGTCTGGTGGCCGAGTATGAATGACGAAGTGGCCGCCTGGGTTGGCGCTTGCCAGGCGTGCCAGGCCTCCCGCCCCGCCCCCCCCACCGCTCCCCATCGGGATTGGGACGCCCCCAGGTCACCATGGTCCAGGGTTCACATCGATTTCGCCGGACCTTTCCATGGCCAGACTTTCATGGTAGTGGTAGACGCTTACTCTCGCTGGACCGAGGTCATTCTGATGACCTCTACCACGGCCGAGAGCACCGTGCGGGCGCTCTGGCGCCTTTTCGCGACGCACGGGTTGCCGGACTGCCTAGTCTCCGACAACGGGCCCCAATTTCACGCCACCGGGTTCCAGGAATTCTTAGCCTCACAGGGGATCCGACACGCACCAACGGCGCCCTACCACCCGGCCGCAAACGGCCGGGCGGAAAGAGCCGTCCGCTCAGCAAAAGAAGCTCTCGGGAGGATGGATAGGGGGGACTGGCAGTCTAGAGTAGATGCTTATCTCATGGGACAGCACTCCACACCTTGTCAGGCGACAGGCAAAAGCCCCGCAGAGCTGCTGATGGGCCGCCGCCTGCGGACCAAACTGGACAGGCTGCACCCACAATACAATGAGATGCAGCCATGCAACCTGGGGACCCCATCGCCCCGCCGTTTCTCCACCGGCGACGCCGTTTTTGCCAGAAACTTCGCTGGGGATCCACGGTGGGTCCCCGCTGTCGTCCGCGAACTAACGGGCCCCTGTTCCTACAGGGTCGAACGACCGGATGGATCCGAGTGGCGGCGACACGTGGATCAACTGAGACGCCGCATCCCGTCTCCAACCCCGCTGCCACCATCACGACCGTCAGACTCGCCGACCATCGAGGCCTCAACCCAGCGGGACGACTGGCCCAGCCCCGTATCTTCTGCGCCCGCCGACACCTTTACCGACTATCCTCTCCAGGGACAATCCCCGGGACTGCTCTTGCCAGAACCAACGTTCCGGGAACCACCTGCCGTACAGCACACCCCCGGGACACCACGTCCGGGTCTGGCCGACCCGGGAACATCACCCAACGGACTTGAACAAGACGCCTCATCACAGGACACGCCCCCGGACGACGCACCACCAGCGGCACCGGGCGACGGCGCAGACCATGACAACCCAGCACGCCCTCTCCCAGCGGCCCCGGCGCAGGCATTGAGACGCTCGGGGCGGAACAGACGTAGTCCCACATACCTCAGCGAATACGTATGTTAGGACCACGGACGGACTCCCTGGGGGGGAAGGAGTGTTGCATCCTGAAGAGACATGGGAAGCCCCGGCAGCCGCCAGCCGCGTCCTGATTGGACGGGAGTAGACGGGACGCGGTTGGCTGTGGCCGAGGGCGTCGGTCGCGCTGATTGGCCGGCTACCCTCCAGCCGCGGTTGGCTGTGGCTGGAGGGTGTGGTCGCACTGATTGGCCGGCTACCCTCCAGCCGCGGTTGGCTGTGGCTGGAGGGCGTGGTCGCACTGATTGGCCGGCTGCCCTCCAGCAGCTCCATAAAAGGAGCTGCAAGGCAGAAGGCGCCACCTTTGAAAATTGGTCACTTGCTATGTCTTTCTCCTTGCAATAAAGAGCTGCTAAGTCATACCGGTCTGGACTCTCTTTTCGCTGCCGAGAATCTAACATCTATATTTGCAAAACACATGGAGTTTATTTCCATTGAACGTTTCCTATAATCTTGGATTGAAATATTGAGGCAAACATACTTTTTTTGTCTTTGTTCCCTGGCTAAATCTCACAGATTAAGATGTCTGAATAGTCTCTGAGACCTAAGAAAGGAATTTGGGGAGATGTGCAGCTCCTAGCTGGATTTCTCTCTTGAAAGCTTGATCAAACTATAATGATTGTTAAAATGTACTCAAGACGTGATCTCCTTTGCCTGTGAGAATCTCCCCTCTCGCAGGCCTGGCCCCCTTATCTAACACGGGCCCACCTCAAGGATGGACTAATTGCTCCTGAGAGGTGGGCGAGGCGCAAACTAAGGGGTTTTTAAAGAAAAATTTTAATTCGGCTTTTAGGGGGTTCCAGGGAGGAGGGGAGGGATAGGCCAGTTAGGGGGCGAGACAGAACTAGGCCGGCCGGCAGAAGTGAGGTAACGGAGGAAGGGGAGGGGGGGGTCGTTTCCACTGAGGTTTTGTCCATCAGTTCGGTTCTGGGGAGGGGCAGGGGCGGTGGGAGACGGACAGGGTTGGAGGACCGTGGCCGCTGGTTACAGGCGGTCACGCGTTCCAACTCCCCGTGCTCCCATCGCAGACTAGGTGGGCAAGGACCACAGAGCCGGGGCCCTAGGCTGATGCTATGCAATGCCAGGTCCGTGGTAAATAAAGCCCCATTTGTGACCTCGTGTCAGAGGGGGACCCGGACCTGGTGGGTATAACGGAAACCTTATTGGGCCTCGAGGGGGGTTTACCCCTCGTAGATATGTGCCCACCAGGCTACGGATCCTTCCATCAGCCTAGGGCCCTGGGGAGGGGTGGGGGGGGGTGGCGATTATGGTTAGGGAGGGTCTTGAGCCGAAGGAGACCACGATCCCTCATACGACCGGGTGTGAGTCCCTCCTTGTGAAATGGGGCCTAGGGAGGCAGTTGGCCGTGTTAGTTGTATACCTGGCTCCTCGCTATGCAACAACAGCCCTGCCCGAGCTCCTAGAGGTGATAGCCGAGGCAGCGGTTGAGACCCCCAGACTTTTGGTCATGGGGGACTTCAACCTGCCGTCAGTAGGCGAGACCTCTGGAGTAGCTCGGGAGTTCATGGCTTCCATGACAGCCATGGACCTGACCCAGGTAGTTTTAGGCCCTACTCACGAGGGTGGACACACCCTGGACTTAATCTTCGTCTCGGGACAGTGGAGTAGTGATCTGGGAATAGGGAATTTAGCCATCTCACCCCTGTCATGGACAGATCACGCTCTCCTTCGGCTGGACTTTCCAATCGCCGCACCTCACCGCGGGGAGGCGGAGCCGAACATTCCTATATGGTTCCTCCCCAGGCTCCTGATGGACCTGGAAAGGTTCCAGAGGGAGCTTGGGCCAATGCCTGTGGACTTGCCCCGTGACTCGACCGAGGACCTGGTGGCCGCATGGTTAAGTGCGGCCACGGGGGCCTTGGACCGAGTCGCGCCCTTGCGGCCTCTCTTGCGGCGACGAATCACCCAGGCTCCTTGGTCCTCCGAAGAAACGCCACAAGAGACGCCTAGAGAGCAGATGGAGATCTTCTCGCTCCGAAGCCGACCGAACACTAGTGAGAACCCATATTAGGACTTACTTTGTGGCGATAAGGGTGGCCAAACGTGAGTATTGTGCCACCCTTATTGCATCCGCAGATAACCGCCCTGCCGCCCTGTTTGGGGTGACCCGCTCCCTCCGCCACCAGAGGCCGCGGGAACCCCCTTTACAGGGACGAGCAGAGGAATTTGGGATTTATCTGCAGGATAAAATCACTCGGATTCGGAATGAGTTACCCTCCATCGAGAGTGGTCCAGTCGGACTGTCCGAGGCTGCTCTTGAGAGACCATCCTGGGAGGAGTTTGACTTTGTTACTACCGAAGATATGGACAGGTTGTCAAAGAGGCTTAAGGCTACCACATGTTTATTGGACCCGTGTCCCTCCTGGCTTGTACTGGCATCCTGGGAGACGACACGAGGCTGCCTCCAGGGCATTGTCAACGCATCGTTGAGTGAGGGGTCCTTGCCTGCCGTCTTGAAAGAGGCGGTAGTAAGGCCCCTCCTCAAGAAGCCGTCCCTGGACCCAGCATTATTAGAGAACTTTCGTCCAGTCTCCAACCTTCACTTTTTAGCGAAGGTTGTTGAGATTGTGGTGGCCCAACAGTTTCCGCGACACCTGGAGGAAATTGATTATCTAGACCCGCGCCAGTCCGGCTTCTGACCCGGTCACAGCACCGAGACGGCACCACCCTACTCCCGAGGGTGGACACACCCTGGACTTAATCTTCATCTCGGGACAGTGGAGTAGTGATCTGGGAATAGGGAATTTAGCCATCACACCCCTGTCATGGACAGATCACGCTCTCCTTCGGCTAGACTTTCCAATCACTGCACCTCACCGCAGGGAGGCGGAGCCGGATATTCCTATATGGTTCCGCCCCAGGTTCCTGATGGACCCGGTAAGGTTCCAGAGGGAGCTTGGGCCAATGCCTGTGGACTTGCCCCGCGACTCGACCGAGGACCTGGTGGCCGCATGGTTAAGTGCGGCCACGGGGGCCTTGGACTGAGTCGCGCCCTTGCGGCCTCTCTTGCGGCGACGAGTCACCCAGGCTCCTTGGTTCACCGAGGAGCTGAGGGAGATGAAACACCACAAGAGACGCCTAGAGAGCAGATGGAGATCCTCTCGCTCCGAAGCCGACCGAACACTAGTGAGAACCCATATTAGGACTTACCTAGTGGCGATAAGGGTGGCCAAACGTGAGTATTGTGCCACCCTTATTGCATCCGCAGATAACCGCCCTGCTGCCCTGTTTGGGGTGACCCGCTCCCTCCTTCACCAGAGGCCGCGGGAAGCCCCTCTGCAGGGACGAGCAGAGGAATTTGGGATTTATCTGCAGGATAAAATCACTCGGATTCGGAATGAGCTACCCTCCATCGACAGTGGTCCAATCGGACTGTCCGAAGCTGTCCTTGGGGCACCATCCTGGGAGGAGTTTGACTTTGTCACTACCGAAGATATGGACAGGTTGTCAAAGAGACTTAAGGCTACCACATGTTTATTGGACCCGTGTCCCTCCTGGCTTGTACTGGCATCCTGGGAGACGACACGAGGCTGGCTCCAGGGCATTGTCAACGCATCTTTGAGTGAGGGGTCCTTGCCTGCCGTCTTGAAAGAGGCGGTAGTAAGGGCCCTCCTCAAGAAGCCGTCCCTGGACCCAGCATTATTAGAGAACTTCCGTCCAGTCTCCAACCTTCACTTTTTAGCGAAGGTTGTTGAGAGTGTGGTGGCCCAACAGTTTCCGCGACACCTGGAGGAAATTGATTATCTAGACCCGCGCCAGTCACAGCACCGAGACGGCATTGGTCGCGTTGGTGGATGATCTCTGGAGGGCGCGGGATAGAGGACATTCCTCTATCCTAGTCCTGTTAGACCTCTCAGCGGCTTTTGATACCATCGACCATGGTATCTTATTGCACCGACTGGGGGGTTGGGGCTGGGAGGCACCGTTTTACGGTGGTTCTCATCCTACCTCTCTGGTCGGTCGCAATATGTGTTGGCAGGGGGGCAGAGGTCGACCTCGAGACCCCTCCTATGTGGGGTTCCTCAGGGGTCGGTCCTCTCGCCCCTCCTATTCAACACATATATGAAGCCGCTGGGTGAGATCATCCGTGGTTTTGGGGTGGGATATCATCTGTACGCTGATGATACTTAGCTGTACATATCCACCCCAGACCATCCCAACGATGCCGCCGAGGTGCTGTCCCGGTGTTTGGAGGCCGTACGGATCTGGATGGGTAGTAACAAACTCAAGCTCAACCCCTCCAAGACCGAGTGGCTGTGGTTTCCGGCACCCCGGTTCAGCCAGATTACTCCAACTCTGGCCATTGGGGGCGAAACACTGGCCCCCGTGGAGAGGGCGCGCAATTTGGGTGTCCTCCTGGATTCCCGGCTGTCCATGGAGGACCATGTGACGGCCGTGGCCAGGGGGGCGTTTCATCAGGTACGCCTGATGCGCCAATTGCGCCTCTTACTGGACCGGGCTGCCCTTCGCACAGTCACTCAAGCACTCGTGACATCCCGACTCGACTACTGCAATGCTCTCTACATGGGGCTTCCCTTGAGGTGCACTCGAAAGCTACGGTTAGTTCAGAATGCAGCCGCGCGGGTGATTACGGGAGCTTCGAGGCACTCCCATATAACACCAATCCTGTGTGAGCTGCACTGGCTTCCTGTGGTCTTTCGGGTGTGCTTCAAGGTTTTGACGACCATCTTCAAAGCGCTCCATGGCTCGGGACCTAGTTATATGCGAGACCGTCTCCTGCCCCATACATCCCTTAGACCGATACGCTCCCACAGAGAGGGACTTCTCAGGGTGCCGTCGGCCGGACAATGCCGACTGGCGACACCCAGGGGAAGGGCCTTCTCTGTGGCGGGCCCTGCCCTGTGGAACGACCTACCCCCAGAACTTCGTACCATCACCGACCTCCACCTCTTCCGCCAGTGTTTAAAAACACACCTCTTTTTTTTTTTTGAAAAAGTTTTATTAAAACAAGTTTTCCCCCTTTTTATCCCCCCCCAAATATAATATAAATCACATACAAGTAATGTACCCCTCCCCTCCCCCCATCATAGAATAAAATTCTCAATCAAATATTAGGTATTATACCCCCTCGCCTCCCGACAAACATAATATAAATTTCTCTTAGTATAATCTATATCAATCTCCCATTAACAGCATCTTCTAATTTAATTAAACAAGTGTAAATCATAGTATAACCATATCCCGTTATTCCCATCCCTATGCTACTTATCCAGATATATTTCCCCCACCACCACCCTAACCCCCCCCCACCTCCCACTCAATCCCACCCCCCTGACTTCCGCTATACACCACTTTAAAGATTCCAAACATCCCAAATATTATTTACTCTGTTCACCTATCAATCCAAACATTCTTACCTAAAGGCTACATGGTATTTCCCAGTCTGGTATTTATTCTGTATATAATTAATCCATTTTGCCCATTCCTGTGTATAATTCTCCTGCTTCTGATCTTTTAAAAAAGCTGAAATTTTTGCCATTTCCGCAAACCCCGCCACTTTCTGAGTCCATTGATCAATTGACGGTAAAAAGTCTTTCTTCCAATGTTGAGCAATCAATAACCTAGCTGCTGTGACCATATATAAAAACAATTTTGTTTCCCCTTTAGTAAAATCCTTAGTTATACCCAATAAAAACATTTGCGGAGTAAATTGTATTTTTTTCTTAAAAACATTTTGTACAACCCACCATATTTTTATCCAAAAGGCTTTAACCTTAGTACAGGTCCACCATACGTGAAAAAAGGTAGCATCTAAACACCCACACCTCCAACATTTTGGCTGAGTATTAGGATACATACATGATAATTTCTTAGGATCCAAATACCATCTATAAAACATTTTATAAAAATTCTCCCTTAAATTTTGTGACTGCGTGAATTTAACATTCTGGACCCATATTTTTTCCCACGTATCCAACATAACCGGTTCGTCGAAGTTCTGAGCCCATTTAATCATACAATCCTTGACCAATTCACTTTCTGAGTCCCTTTCTAGCAATACATTATATATTCTTTTAACATGTTTTGGGCCAGTCTCCTTTATCTGCTTGATCAGCTCCACTTCTTTGTCCATAAAGCCGACCTTACGATCTTCTTTCCATCTCTTCTGTAGCTGTATATAATGTAACCAGTTTAAAGTATTGTGTTTTTTGTATGTATTTTAATTTCCTGTGCGCCGCCCTGGGTCCTCTTGGAGAAGGGCGGGATATAAATTTAATAAAATAATAATTAAAAAAAAAAGAATGTTAAGATCTGAAGCTTTATCTTTGGATGTGGATAAAGATACACAAAGGGACTTTGATCCAGTTCTAGATCAAAGAAAGAGTCTCACAACTGGAGAACCAGGAAATTGGATTTTATCTGCTGTTCCGAAGTTTAAGTCTGCACATTCTTTCAAAATTATGACTTTGACAGCAAGGGAAAGAGATGGTTTCCAGACCTCAATGAAGTCTGAAGGAAACTGGATGGATTTATTACAGTTAATTGGCAATTACTTCTGCTGGCACTTTGATCACAAGATAGACCGATTTTAGAGACTGAATTTACTATATTTAATTAAACAACAATTGACTAGATATGATATTAAGAAACAAATATGGATATTTGACCCAGGACGATTTGTTTATAACTTTGGGGATGATTTGGGATAGATAAGATACCATGGTAAATTTTCTACAAGTCGATTATAATAACAGGCTGTTAACAGAGAGTTTTGAAACGTTTATTTTGTTTTGTTTCACTAATATTGTTTTTCCTGTTGACTATTTGGTCATTAATATAATAAACTAGTCGGTTGGATACCTGTGCTTCGCTACGGAAATGGAACAGCAGTAGGTAGCATTCTTCGGCATCACGCTCCATTATCTTGTAGCTGTAAAAGGCAGTAGCAGACATGGTCATCTTGAGAGTAACCTTGGTATTTGGGTTGCACTGAGGTATATTGATGTAATAGCCATCTTCTCCATGGCAGAACATCAGAGGGTACTGGAGAGTGTCATAGGCACGGTGCGTCTCACTGATTCGTAACAACTTGTTGTCTCTGCTGTGGAGAACAATATCTCTCTTCTCAAAATCCTTGCTGACAATGAAAACAGCCACTTCTCTAGTTGTGGGGGCATTGAAACGACTCCAGAAGGCTTTCTATCGGCGTTAATCATCACTTGGAAGTCCTTGTGGCCCTTAGGAACAGAATCAACAGCAGCCTTAAGTTCCAGTCTTTCAGCCATTATTGAGGCAAACATTTTGTAATACACATTTAGTAAGGAAATTGGTCTATAGTTCTTTATTTGCTGTAAATCTGACTCTTCTTTTGGTATAAGAGTTATATATGCCTCAATCCATGAGTCTGGTATCTTTGCTTCTAATAAGAACTCATTAAATACTTCCAGCATTACGTTGCTTAATACATCTTGTAATGTCTTATGCAACTCTGCTGGTAGTCCATCTGGTCCTGGTGTTTTCCCGTTCTTTTGTCTTTTAATTCCCTCCATTAATTCAATCATTGTTATTCTCCCTTCTAGTGCCTTTTTAAATTTTTCTGGAATCTTAGGTGTTTCAGCCTTTTCTAAGTATTGTTTTAACTTTTCGTCTGCGATTGTCTCATGTTGGTATATTTTTTTATAATAGTTTTCGGCTTTTTCTTTTCTTTTCCTCATTTTGGTGGTGTATATTTCCTTCTTGGTCTATTAATTGATTTATTATTATTTTTTCCTTTCTCTTTTTTCATTTTATTTGCCAGCCATCATCCTGGTTTATTTGCATTTTCAAAAAAAATTGCCTTGTTTTATTTTATTTGCCAAGTCTTCATTCTCAATTAAATTCAATTTGTGTTTTTGTAGATGCATCAAATTCTTAGTCTTTTTATTTTGTGGATTTTTCTGTAATTCTGTCTCTAACCTCTTGTATTCCTCCTCCAGTTTCTTTTGCATTTGTCTGTACTGTTTGTTCCTTTTTCCTAAATATGTCATTGCCAGTCCTCTAATGTATGCTTTGCTAGTGTCCCACACATTTTGTAGTGACGTATCCTCTTTTTTGGTTTTTTTGAAGAAAAAGTTCAATTCTTTTTCCATATACTCCTGAAAATTCTTTTCATTTACTAATTTTAGGTCCATCTCAATTTTTTTCTCTGCCCCTTCCATGTCATTATTTTTTTTTATATTGAAAAAGTTTTATTGGTTTTACAGTTTTTCAATAGGGTAGGGTAAGGGATACAAAGAAATTTTGAGAGCATTCACGTCAAAGTCGTTGGCCCTTCCGGGACATCAAAATAGATCATAAACAAAAAACATTTTTCATATACTACAAAGTGAAAGCAAGTACATATTTCTAAGTTCTCAGTTCTATGCTGTCAGTCATTTACAAAAATCCAGATACACATGTTATACAATATTACTCAGAAAATCAAGGCAAAGTTATTTTTTAGATCTAAGTCTCTTGGCAATTGTATCTTCTATCTCTCCTTCCAGGCCCCCAGCGGGCGGGGCCGTGGCCCCCCCTGCCCCCCCTGGATCTTCCCCCAGGACAGAGGAATGTTTTTTAAGAAAGGCTTCCGCCTCAGCTTCCGCCTCAGCCAGGCTGACAGCAAAGAAAAAAAAGTTTTAAATCACTCACTCTCCCCCTCGCAGCCGAAGCCCCGGGAAGCCTTCCGACTCAGCCGATCAGCTCTCTCCATGTTCGTGAACGATGCCGTCTTCCTTTGGCGAAGGGAAAACCCCCCGCAGCATGTCCTCCTCCACCTGAGCCGAAGACAAGGGTCGCTTCCCCACTGCCGTGGGGGGGAGCAACCCAGGCAAGCCGGCCCTACGGGAGACCCCCAAAAACGGGGCGTCTCGCCCCCGTGGGGGGGCAGGAAAAGAAACTGTTTTAATCCTCACTCTTCCTCCTTCCCAGAACACCAGCATCCCTTTGGACGTCACCCACCTGAACCAGATCCCGTAATCAAACAATTTTTTGGACAAGAAGGAAAATTTCCTTCTTGCTTCTCTAATCTTTCTTGGGATCTGCTTCAGGATGGCAACCTCCTTTTGTTGGTAAATTAACGGACCTCCTCTTTGCACTTTCAAGATTTCCTCTCTGGTTGACCTTCTAACAAATTTAACATGTACTCAGCCGATCAGCTCTCTCCATGTTCGTGAACGATGCCGTCTTCCTTTGGCGAAGGGAAAACCCCCCGCAGCATGTCCTCCTCCACCTGAGCCGAAGACAAGGGTCGCTTCCCCACTGCCGTGGGGGGGAGCAACCCAGGCAAGCCGGCCCTACGGGAGACCCCCAAAAACGGGGCGTCTCGCCCCCGTGGGGGGGCAGGAAAAGAAACTGTTTTAATCCTCACTCTTCCTCCTTCCCAGAACACCAGCATCCCTTTGGGCGTCACCCACCTGAACCAGATCCCGTAATCAAACAATTTTTTGGACAAGAAGGAAAATTTCCTTCTTGCTTCTCTAATCTTTCTTGGGATCTGCTTCAGGATGGCAACCTCCTTTTGTTGGTAAATTAACGGACCTCCTCTTTGCACTTTCAAGATTTCCTCTCTGGTTGACCTTCTAACAAATTTAACATGTATCTCTCTGGGTACTTCATTTATCCTGGCATATGCAGAGTTTATTCTGTAGGCTAGGTCAATGTCCCCCCTGATCTCATCCTTAGGTTTATGTAAATAGTCTGCTATAATTGTGCTCATGAGTTCAGGGAGACATTCACCAAGTTCCTCAGAAACATTCTGAAATCTCAAAAAATATGTCATCCTTTCCATATCAATCCTAGACACATGCCCATTTATTTCCACAACCTCATTAGTAACATTTTTAATCTCTCCCTTAGCCCCCACCAGCCCCCCTTCCAACTCTTCATTCTTCTGTGTGTTCTCCAGCATTTGTTTCCGTGTGTCCAATAGCTCCTTTTTAAAGTTGATATTTTCTTCTCTCTGGGCCTTGATTTCTTGTACCAAAGTTAGTATAACAGATTCAAGAGAAGCCATCCTTAATTCCAAGCTTGCCAGTGCTGATTCTTGTGCCATGATTAGCTGTTAAAGTCAATGCCACTAAAATGGCGTTTTTTGGGTGGGGCTGTTGAGGCAAATCAGGAGCCAAAAGTTCAAATCAGGATTGTAAAGTTCAGGAACCAAGAGAGAAACAGTTTTCCAGATCAATAATTATAATAACGAAGGCACTCCAGAAAAGAGATCACAAATCCAAAAAAAAAAATTCTTCTTTAGTAACAAGAGGAAGTCCAAATCACAAAGAGACGCTGGGAATTTTTCATAAGTAAAATAGTCATTCAGGGACAAAGAGAAGCCATCTTCCACCGCCCAAGCTCAAAGCCAGAAGGAGAGAGTGGTAAAAAAAATTGTTTCAAGCCAGCCAGACCTAGAAACTTTGTTGCAAGGCAAACCGCAGATCACTTTCCCTTGTTGCAAACAATCCGGATTGAAGATATCCGCTTCCTCGCAGCGAGGAGCCATTTTCAGGTGCCGCTTTAAATCCGAGGGGGGGGTTAACAAGCAAGCACCCCCCTCCAAGTTCTTTCAGCCAGGCTGACAGCAAAGAAAAAAAAGTTTTAAATCACTCACTCTCCCCCTCGCAGCCGAAGCCCCGGGAAGCCTTCCGACTCAGCCGATCAGCTCTCTCCATGTTCGTGAACGATGCCGTCTTCCTTTGGCGAAGGGAAAACCCCCCGCAGCATGTCCTCCTCCACCTGAGCCGAAGACAAGGGTCGCTTCCCCACTGCCGTGGGGGGGAGCAACCCAGGCAAGCCGGCCCTACGGGAGACCCCCAAAAACGGGGCGTCTCGCCCCCGTGGGGGGGCAGGAAAAGAAACAAAGCGGCGAGCGAGCCCTAGGCTCGCTCGTCGCCGCTGGAGCCGGAACCGGAAGTCTACCTTCCATGTCATTATTATTGGATTGTGGTCTGCCCATGTGCTCATTTCTTTCTTTCTTTTTTTTTGGAAAAAGTTTTATTGAGTTTTAACAATTTTCTGAAGGGTGGGGTAAGGGTTACAGAAACATTTTGAGAACCTTTGCGTCAGAGTCCTTGGCCCATCCCGGGCTACATAATAAAACAATAGTAAACAAATTTATCAAAAAAAAATACTACAAGATAAAGACCAGTGTATACGTATTACATATTACATTTCCAATTCTGAGATGGCAGACATGTACAAACATCCTGGTATAAAAAAGAATAGAAAGAAAAGTTAATAAGAAAAAAGAAAAGCAAGCAAAATCATTTTTTTGATCTAAGTCTTTTGGCAATTGTATCTTCTTTTTCTCCTGCTTGGTCCCCCGTGGGCGAGGCCGTGGCCCCCTCCGCCCCCCCTGGATCTTCCCCCAGGACAGAGGAATGTTTTTTAAGAAAGGCTTCCGCCTCAGCAACTGTTTTAATTCTCACTCTTCCTCCTTCCCAGAACACCAGCATCCCTTCGGGCATCGCCCACTTGAACCAGATCCCGTGGTCAATGTTTTAGATAAGAAGGAAAATTTCCTTCTCATTTCTCTGATTTTTTTTGGGACCTGCTTCAAGATAGCGACAACCTTTTGTTGGTAAATTAGGGGACCCCCTCTCTGCGCCCTCAAAATTCCCTCTCTGGTTGACCTTCTGACAAATTTAATGTGAATCTCTCTGGGTACTTCATTTATCCTGGCATATGCAGAGTTTATTCTGTAGACTAGGTCAATGTCCCCCCTGATCTCATCTTTAGGTTTATGTAAATAGTCTGCTAAAATTGTGCTCATGAGTTCAGGCAAGCATTCACCAGATTCTTCAGAAATGTTCTGAAATCTTAAAAAATATGACATCCTTTTGAAGTCCATCCTAGACATATGCCCAGTTAATTCCCCCACCTCACTGTTGACATTTTTAAGCTCTCCCTTTGCCTCAGTTAGCCCCCCTTCCAGATCTTCAGTCTTCTGTATGTTCTCCTTCACTTGATTACGAGTTTCCAGGAGTTCCTTCTTAAAGTTGTTATTTTCTTCTCTCTGCGCCTTGATTTCCTGTACCAAAGTTTGTATAACAGATTCCAGAGAAGACAATCTTTGTTCCAATCCTGCCAATTCTGATTTTTGTGCCATGGTTAACTGTTAGAGTCAATGCCACTAAAATGGCGTTTTTTGGGTGGAGCCGTTGAGACAAATCAGGAGGTAAAAGTTTCAAATCAAGGTTGTAAAAAAATTCAGGAACCAGTAGAGAAACACTTTCCCAAATCAATAGTTATAATAAAAAAAAGGCACTCCAGACAGGGAATCAATTAATCCAAAAAAATTCTTCATTAATAGCAAGAGGAAGTCCAAATTACAAGAAGATGCTGGTAGTTTTCCATAAATAAAATAGTCATTCAGGAGCGGAGAGAAGCCATCTTCCACCGCCCAAGCTGGGAGCCAGCCGGAAAAAGTAACAAAGAAATAAGTTGTAACAAGCCAATCGAACTTAGAAACATTGTTGCAAGCCGCAGATCACTTTCACTCGCTTTCACTAAGTTCCAGGCAAACTGCATAGAGAAAAATCCGTCCCTCGCAATGAGGAACCATTTCAAAGCGCCGCTTTAAATTCGAGGGGGGGTTTAACGAAAAAAACACCCCCCTCCAAGCTTTTTAGTCCAGCGCTGCCATCGGAGATAAAATAGCAGATAAAAGCACACTCACTCTTCACCTTGCAGCCGAGCCTCGGGAGAGCCTTCCGACCCGGACGTCTGGCTCACTCCAAAATTAAGCAGCTTTTCCGTTCTCCATTGGCGAAGGTGGAGACAGGCGTCTCCGCCCCGCAGCCAGCCTTTCGTCACCTAGGCTGAAGACAAGGGTCGCTTTCCCACCGCCGTGGGAAGGGGGCGTCCCTAGCAAGCCAACCCTACGGGAGACCCCCAAGATGGGGCGTCTCGCCCCCGTGGGGGGGCAGAAAAAAGGACAAAGCGGCAGATGAGTCAGGGACCCATCCGTCGCCGTTGGAGGGCGGAAGCGGAAGTCCCCATGTGCTCATTTCTGTCAAAAACTTGTATGTTTTGGCTATTAGTTCTGTTGACATCCACATCATATCTATTCTTGACCACAAAATACGTCTGTTTGAATAAAATGTATACTGCTTTTCTTTCAGGTATCTTCCTCTCAAAACATCCTGCACACTTAATTCATCTACCATTGTAAATAAAATGTTTTTGGGAGAGTTTTTCTTGCCTTCTTATTTGTTTTTGTAGTTTTGTAGTCTAACTCATTGTTTACAATCACATTAAAATCTCCTAATATACATATATCTTCATATTCATAGTCTGTTATCTTTCTATGAAATCTATGTAAATAAAAAGTTAACTATGAGTTTGTTCAAAACCGCTAATCTCAGAAACTACTGCACCGATCGCCACCAAATTTTCATACAACGTTCCTTACAAGTGCAGCACCAATGATACGTACAGATTGTGTGGATGGCACACCGGTGCCAGGTACACGCCACACAAATGTAAAACTGCAGCTCTTCTGTGTTTCCCTCACTCGCCCCCCTCCCCTTCACGGTCCCTCCCACCCGGCCACTTTTCAGCTCACGTTACTTGCACGAGCGGTGGAGCAGTCTGCATCATATCCGCAATGGTCGCCTCCTCAGCGGCCTCTCTCTCCTCTGCCAACTCCGCCCCCCACAAGGCCGCTGCCAAGTCAGCGGCCTCTCTCACCTCCCCTGCCGCCCGCGCCGCCAACTCCCTCCCTCAAAGGCCGCTGATGAGCCAGCGGCCTGTCCTCCTCCACCGCCCCCCCTCTGCCAACTCTCCACCCCCCACAAGGCCGCTGCCAAGTCAGCGGCCTCTCTCGCCTCTCTCTCTAGGTAGGTAGGTAAGTAGGTAGGTAGGTAGAGGGATAGAGAGAGGGAGAAATACAGTAGGTAGGTAGGTAGGTAGGTAGGTAGGTAGGTAGGTAGGTAGGTAGAGGGAGCGAGAGGGGGGGGGAGAAATACGGTAGGTAGGTAGGTAGGTAGGTAGGGTAAGAGAGGGAGGGGAGGAAGAGGGAGGGGAAACCGAGGAAGAGAAGGAAGGGGGTCGCTGAGAGGGTCTATGAGGGGAAACTTTTTCATTTAACCAAACTTGGCCACAGCAATGCATGGCGGGTACAGTTAGTCTATATAAATAAAAATGTAACAATAGTTTGTTACCGATCGCTTTCAAATTTTCACAAAACATTCCGTACAAATACAGCACCAATGATATTTATAGATTGTGTAGATGTCACACCTGTGCCAGGTACACGCCACGCAAATGTAAAAGTGCAGATCTTCTGCGTGCTTCCCTCATTCGTTCACTCGCCCCCTCCCTTTCGCAGCTCTTCCCACCCGGCCGCGTCTTCTGCTGCATCATGTGCACGTGGAGCGGTCTGCGCCACCGCCCCTCCCCCGCCCTTGTACGTCATAGGCGCAACGGTCGCCTCCTACGGTTGCCATGGAAAGAGTGGTGGGTGTAACTTCTTGCGCACACCAAGAGGCAGCTGCAAAAACGCTGTTCTGAAAAGGGTGTGGGGGTGAGGCAGAGGTGGAGCGGAGCCTCCTGCCTCTTCAACGCGGCCAGGCTTTCAATGTTTACCTTTGAAGTGCATTGGCCACGGCGCTGCCCCTCCCTCACGCTCCTCCGTCGTCACATCAGCAGCTACCCCCTCCTCAAGGGACTACCCTTCTGCCTCCAAGCTGTCCCCGTCCTCTCGGCAGCCGTTTCGCCTCCCCTTGTGCCTTCGGGACCACGCCGCCTGTCACCACCATCACGACAAGCCATGAGGAGAGGGCTCAGAGGGAGCCACCGTCGCCACCTCCTCTCGACCTTTAACACCCACGACAACGCCAGTCCGCGCCCACGCCCAGACAGGGAGCCAAGACTGCCGCCGCCGCCGCCCTCCTCCTCCTCCTCCTCCCCAAGGCCGCACCACAGGACACTTGGCCTGCGGAGGGGCAGCTGCCACCGCCCTGACCATGAAGGAGCTGGTGGTGGAGGTGTGCGGCTCCAACGGGGCCTTCTACAAGGTGATGCCGTGGTGGTGGTGGTTGGGTGGGCTTGCTAGGCCCCAGAGGGCGCTGTGAAGGGGGGGAGGTCATCCCTTCACCTGAGCCCCTCCGTCCATCCTGCCACGAAAAGCGCCCTCACCTCACCAGAGCCGACTGCCCCGAAGTCGAAAGTTGCGCCTATTCCAGCCAGCCCTTCCTTTCTTTTGGGTGGGCAGGGGGGCGATGGGGGAAGGGAGGGAGGACCTCTGATGGTCGCTGGGAGGGAGGGAGGGAGGGAGGGAGGGGGGCCTGGAGGAGGTTGACTGGTGGGACTCTGGGGAGGGGAGGGGGAGGGAGGGAGGTAGAGGGATAGAGAGAGAGGGAGAAATACAGTAGGTAGGTAGGTGTCAGTTTGTGAGCCATCTCTATGACTACTATCAAACTGCCATACAGAAGGACATTCCAAACATTCTTGTGGTCAAAAAGGAATCTCAAACTGGCCTCTGAATGCGCATGTCTAAACTACCATCTCTCATTGGCTGTGATTTATGATGAAGGCTATGGGGAGGACAGTAATGCGGGCAAAGTTCAGAAGCAGATATACAAAGCAAAAAAGATGTCTGCAATGAAAATAATGCCAGGATTTAAATCCTAATAAACGATTGGATTTCTTAGGCACCTTGTCTCGAGGCTTGTAAGTTTGTTAGGTTTTCTCCTGAGAACTTGACAGCCAGCCATCTTTTGCTTTTAAGTATCAGAGTTTCCGAGGGGGAACTCAGAAGACCATGGCAGAATGCCAGCTGTCCGAAGGGAACTGGAAAGCAGCCATCAAACATCAAAGCCGAGACAGAGAAGCAAGAAGAGATAAGTAATTTTCAAAATCAGCTAAATCTGAGCCGCCCCCCCCCTTCTTCACCCATTAGAAGGAAGATGAAGCAAATTTCTCTTCCACGTAGCAAGCAAGCATACAGAGGCCTACAGGAGGAGGGAAGGACACTGCTGATTTAACCACCCCAGTTCAGAGGGAAATTTGATGGGGACTCAGACCAGTTAGCCCTATTCCTTGACTCAGCAAAGTCCCACCTGGAATGCTATGGACACCTCTACTCATCCCCCAGAGCCATAGTGAATGCTATTGCAGAGGGACTGGAGGGAGAAGCAAGGGAATGGCTAGCAGCCCTCCACAAGAGGAGAGCCCCCCAACTGCAAGGTGTAGAGGATTTCCTACGACTGCTAGAGGCCAGATTTGAGGGGGTGGAGGAGGACCTGTATGCGGAAGATGAGCTCAGCGACCTAAAGCAGAGGGGCCGCCCCATTAAAGAGCACATCCACGAATTTAGGAGAGTCATTGGAAGGCTACCCCCTTTACCAGAGCATCTGTTAGTGTATTTTTTCAGAACAAGTCTGGACCAGCAGATTGCCCAGGTAACTGCATACTGCGACATCCCAAATCAACTCTCTGAGCAGTTCCGAGTAGCAACGAGAGTCGACAGCGGGTTGTGCACCAACGACATGAGAAAGCAACCAGGGGCAAAAGAGAGAGGTCAACCTGACCTGAGACTGCCCAGCTGGCAGGGAATCACAGCACCACAGCGGGCCCTGAGACCAGCCCTCACTCGAGGTCCCCTGAAATGCTACAGATGTGGGGAAATGGGCCATATGGCAGCTGCATGGCCAACCCCAGCCCCAAAACCAAGGTCAGATCCACCACCCAGGACACAATCAGAACGAGGCCCTAAACGCACCACCAACACATCCGGGAAAGCCCTTCAAGCTGCAGAGGCCACTTCTTCCTCAAGCAAACCCTTTCCTTTTTCCAATACGCCTTACAGCCCCAAAAACAGGAAACCAGGGGGATTTTCAAGCGCTAGTAGACTCAGGCTGCACAAGATGCTTGATCAACCTAACCACAGTCCTGAAACTGGGGATCAGAGAAAAAAGACTGGACCACCCGATTCGGTTCGAACAGGTCAACGGGTCCCTAATGGGAGGAGCCTATGTCACCCACCTAACTGAACCAGTGAGACTAGAATTAGCGGATCACTGGGAAGTAATTCGATTCCTAATAGCCCCCAAAATGACAGACGCAGTCATACTGGAACTTTCCTGGCTAGACAAGTGGGGACCGACCATCTGGTGGCAAGGGGGTACCCACAGACTTAGGATATCACTGGGCCCTCGACCCCTCCCTCACAAGCAAGCAGAAATGCCATCCACATTGGGAACCCCCCAAGAGAGCCCACGAGAACAACTGGCAACCACATCTGACAAAAGCCCAGAGGCTGAACTGATTCCAATGGAATACCAGGACCTCGCAGAAGTGTTCAGTGAGACAGAATGCGACATTCTGCCCCCCCACCGTGAGACAGATTGTGCCATTGAAATCATCCCTGGGGCAAAACTACCCAAACCCAAGCTGTATGCCATGACGCCTAGACAAATGCAAGAAATGCGCAAATACATAGACAAAAACCTAGGTCCGTAGGTGACGGACGTGTTTGTCTGCCGTCGGTCTTCTCGGTGGGCTCCTTAGGAGCACAGGGGGTCTCAAAGGGACCCCCTGCCGCAGGGTGGCTTGCTGGAAGCCCCCAAACTCGGCAGCGGACATTGGGGGTGTTTCCAGCCTCACCCCAAGAACCGGGGAGCCATAGGGGGGGCATGCTCTGCCTCTTAGCTGAAGGAACTCCGGGAGAACGAACTGAATGAAGAAGAGTGGCTGAAATGCTGGCGGTGGGGATCCCTTCTCAATCTCTTTGAAGACTGACAATGGATAAGCAACAGATCACTGTAAGTTTTTGCTCAAGCCATTTAAACGGAGATTAGAGGGGGGGTTTAATCCCCCCTCGGACAAAGTGGCATTTAAACTACCTCTCTCCGTACCGGAATGGAGAGAGAACAAAGGCTGACTTGCCATTTGAATTATCTACCCTGGGGAAGATTGAATCACATTTACAAGAGCTGACTGTTGAGCCGACTTTAAAAAAAAATCCATAACTTTTACTCTTCTCTTTGTGGAAAGGAAGAGGAAAGATGGCTTCCCTTTGTTCTCGCCTTTGAATTTACAAATGAAGTCTGCTTCTCGTAACCGCCCTGGGGAAACTTTTGGTGTCTTTTAACACCTTCCCGGAGGGCTCTCTTTGTATCTCCTCTGCCGCGTGGAATTTCTGGACTTTGCCTTTTGTTGATGTACCTCTGTGTCTTGGTATAGTGAAGGAGAACTAACTTTTTGCTTTGGACTTTCCTGATACCTCAGACCATCCCAGCTGCGCGCCCTCCGATGCCATCTTCTTTCCAAAAAGATTTACTAACGTTGAACTCAGACAATGGGTCCTAAAAAACCTTCAACGGGCAAATCGTTTTCGGGGCTCCCTTCCGCAACTTCAAGCCCAAGTATGCAGCAATCGAAAATTACTTCACTAGTGCAAAAAGAAGAATCGGCAGGAGAGAGCTCGAAAGAATTACCGTATTTGCCGGCGTATAAGACGACTGGGCGTATAAGACGACCCCCCATCATTTCCACTCAAAATATAGAGTTTGTTATATACTCGCTGTATAAGACTACCCCCTCTTCCGCACACCTTCCACACACAATGTCTCTGTGGCTCTTTGTCACCTTCCCTCCCTCCCTCGCTGTCTCTCTCTGTTTCTCCCTCCCTGTGTGTACCTGACAGACTCTGATTCCCTCCCTCCGTCTCTCTCTCTCGCTCTGGGCCTCTCTCTCTCTCTGTCACTGTCACTGCACTTCAGACCAGCGGTGGAAACTTGCCTTGTAATTGCACGCGTGGAAAAGCGGCAAGTCTCTGCGTGGCTGCGGATGGTTTCCTCCTCCCCCCCGTCTCTTTCCCCTCTTGCGCGATGGTTTCCTCCTTCCCCCCTGTCTCTTTCCGTGCAAGTCTCTCTTTCCGTGCAAGTCTTGCGCGGAGGAGAAAGAGACAGGGGGGGAAGAGGAAACCATCGCGCGAGAGAGAGACTTGCATGGAGGAGAAAGAGACAGGGGGAAAGAGGAAACCATCGCGCGCGAGAGAGACTTGCATGGAGGAGAAAGAGACAGGGGGAAAGAGGAAACCATCGCGCGCGAGAGAGACTTGCATGGAGGGGAAACAGACAGGGGGGAAAGAGGAAACCATCGCGCGCGAGAGAGACTTGCATGGAGGAGAAAGAGACAGGGGGAAAGAGGAAACCATCGCGCGCGAGAGAGACTTGCATGGAGGAGAAAGAGACAGGGGGAAAGAGGAAACCATCGCGCGCGAGAGAGACTTGCATGGAGGGGAAACAGACAGGGGGAAAGAGGAAACCATCGCGAGAGAGAGAGACTTGCATGGAGGAGAAGGAGACAGGGGGAAAGAGGAAACCATCGCGCGAGAGAGAGACTTGCATGGAGGAGAAAGAGACAGGGGGAAAGAGGAAACCATCGCGCGCGAGAGAGACTTGCATGGAGGAGAAAGAGACAGGGGGAAAGAGGAAACCATCGCGCGCGAGAGAGACTTGCATGGAGGAGAAAGAGACAGGGGGAAAGAGGAAACCATCGCGCGCGAGAGAGACTTGCATGGAGGGGAAACAGACAGGGGGAAAGAGGAAACCATCGCGAGAGAGAGAGACTTGCATGGAGGAGAAAGAGACAGGGGGAAAGAGGAAACCATCGCGCGCGAGAGAGACTTGCATGGAGGAGAAAGAGACAGGGGGAAAGAGGAAACCATCGCGCGCGAGAGAGACTTGCATGGAGGAGAAAGAGACAGGGGGAAAGAGGAAACCATCGCGCGCTAGAGAGACTTGCATAGAGGGGAAAGAGGAAACCATCGCGCGCGAGAGAGACTTGCATGGAGGAGAAAGAGACAGGGGGGAAAGAGGAAACCATCGCGCGCGAGAGAGACTTGCATGGAGGAGAAAGAGACAGGGGGAAAGAGGAAACCATCGCGCGCGAGAGAGACTTGCATGGAGGGGAAACAGACAGGGGGAAAGAGGAAACCATCGCGAGAGAGAGAGACTTGCATGGAGGAGAAAGAGACAGGGGGAAAGAGGAAACCATCGCGCGCGAGAGAGACTTGCATGGAGGAGAAAGAGACAGGGGGAAAGAGGAAACCATCGCGCGCGAGAGAGACTTGCATGGAGGAGAAAGAGACAGGGGGAAAGAGGAAACCATCGTGCGCGAGAGAGACTTGCATGGAGGAGAAAGAGACAGGGGGAAAGAGGAAACCATCGCGAGAGAGAGAGACTTGCATGGAGGAGAAAGAGACAGGGGGAAAGAGGAAACCATCGCGCGTGAGAGAGACTTGCATAGAGGGGAAAGAGGAAACCATCGCGCGCGAGAGAGACTTGCATGGAGGAGAAAGAGACAGGGGGAAAGAGGAAACCATCGCGCGCGAGAGAGACTTGCATGGAGGAGAAAGAGACAGGGGGAAAGAGGAAACCATCGCGCGCGAGAGAGACTTGCATGGAGGAGAAAGAGACAGGGGGAAAGAGGAAACCATCGCGCGCGAGAGAGACTTGCATAGAGGGGAAAAAGGAAACCATCGCGCGAGAGAGAGACTTGCATGGAGGAGAAAGAGACAGGGGGAAAGAGGAAACCATCGCGCGCGAGAGAGACTTGCATGGAGGGGAAACAGACAGGGGGAAAGAGGAAACCATCGCGAGAGAGAGAGACTTGCATGGAGGAGAAAGAGACAGGGGGAAAGAGGAAACCATCGCGCGTGAGAGAGACTTGCATAGAGGGGAAAGAGGAAACCATCGCGCGCGAGAGAGACTTGCATGGAGGAGAAAGAGACAGGGGGAAAGAGGAAACCATCGCGCGCGAGAGAGACTTGCATGGAGGAGAAAGAGACAGGGGGAAAGAGGAAACCATCGCGCGCGAGAGAGACTTGCATGGAGGAGAAAGAGACAGGGGGAAAGAGGAAACCATCGCGCGCGAGAGAGACTTGCATAGAGGGGAAAAAGGAAACCATCGCGCGAGAGAGAGACTTGCATGGAGGAGAAAGAGACAGGGGGAAAGAGGAAACCATCGCGCACGAGAGAGACTTGCATGGGGGGGAAAGAGGAAACCATCGCGCGCGAGAGAGACTTGCATGGAGGAGAAAGAGACAGGGGGAAAGAGGAAACCATCGCGCGCGAGAGAGACTTGCATGGAGGAGAAAGAGGCAGGGGGAAAGAGGAAACCATCGCGCGCGAGAGAGACTTGCATGGAGGAGAAAGAGGCAGGGGGAAAGAGGAAACCATCGCGCGCGAGAGAGACTTGCATGGAGGAGAAAGAGACAGGGGGAAAGAGGAAACCATCGCGCGCGAGAGAGACTTGCATGGAGGAGAAAGAGACAGGGGGAAAGAGGAAACCATCGCGCGCGAGAGAGACTTGCATAGAAGGGAAAGAGGAAACCATCGCGCGCAAGAGAGACTTGCATGGAGGAGAAAGAGACAGGGGGAAAGAGGAAACCATCGCGCGCGAGAGAGACTTGCATGGAGGAGAAAGAGACAGGGGGAAAGAGGAAACCATCGCGCGAGAGAGAGACTTGCATGCAGGGGAAAGAGGAAACCATCGCGCGCGAGAGAGACTTGCATGGAGGGGAAAGAGACAGGGGGGAAAGAGGAAACCATCGCGCGTAGACTTGTAAGAAGGGGACCTCGTGGATGACCCGGCGTATAAGACGACCCCCCCCCACTTGGAGGCATGTTTTTCAGGGCAAAAAAGTCGTCTTATACGCCGGCAGATACGGTATCTGCTAATCAAATGCTTCAGCAGATTATGAGAGTTCAAAACGAATTAAGAAAAGAATTAGCGGACTTTAAAGATGAAATCAGAGGAATTCAAAAGGATATAACAGGGAATAGACAGAGAATTGTGGAATTGGAGGGAGGGGCAACTGAGATAGGGAAAGTGGTTAAGGAAATTCAAAAAGGAAACTTAGATCTCGAAAATTTTATGTCTAGAATACAACTGGAAAGAATGTCCTTCTTTCTTAGGTTTCAGAACTTACCAGAGGAAGAAAATGAAGATCTCAAAGACATTATGAGTACAATTTTAGCAGAATACCTTAAGAGAGATAAAAAACAACTGTGGTGGGATATGGATCTGGTTTATAGAATCAACTCAGCATATGCTAGAACTCATAATGTTCCAAGAGAGGTACATGTTAAATTTCTCAGGAGGACCATGAGGGATGAGGTACTGGAAGCCCAAAGGGGGGGACCTTTAAGATATCAAGATAAAGAAATTACCATTCTAAAACAAATTCCGAAAAAAATAAGAGAGACAAGGAGGAAATATTCCTTCTTGTCAAAGAAATTATACAAAAGAGGAGTTTGGTTTAGATGGTTATTTCCAGAGGGAATGCTGATCTTCTGGGAGGGGAACAGGGTTAGAATTAAGACAGTAAATGTGGCAGAAGCCTTTATTAAAAAACATTCTTCCCTTCTAGGAGACAAAGATAGCGGGGGCGGTGAAAAGAGCAGCAAAACACAAGATATGGGGACAGAAGGGACTATACCGCCACCTGGGGACAAGGAGGAGGGAGCAATATCGACAAGGCTCAGGTCACAAAAGTAATTGTATTTGAAATATTTTTTTAAATGGCAAAGAAAGAAAGGATTGAACATATGGTTGATATAAAGTAAGAACTCTGTATATGCTTATCCTTTGTATGTTGCACTTAAAATTGTAAACCTGTGGGATGTGGGGGGGTTTCTACTGCCAGCATGGGAGCTACCAAAATTTTCTATATACCTATATACCCCTTTTCCTATAAATCTTATAAAACCAACAAAAATTTTTACAACAACAAAAAAAACCCTAGCACAAGGGTTCATCGAGCCAGCCAAACCACGGGTTGCGGCGCCAGTCCTCTGCAAAGAGAAAAAAGATGGAAGTATGAGGCTGGTTGTGGATTTTCAAGGGATAAATGCCGTGTGCGTACACAACCTATACCCGCTCCCCCTCATGAAAGATATGCTATCTCACTTGGCCAAGGGAAAAGTCTTCACCAAATTAGACCTCAGAGAGGCATACTACCGAATATGGATCAGGGAAGATGAGTGGAAAACAGCGTTCAACTGCTCTTTAGGTAGCTTCCAATTCAAAGTGATGCCTTTTGGACTACAGGGAGCCCCAGCAGTATTCATGCAGTTAATAAAAGAGGTGCTGCATGAGCACCTCTACAAGGGGTCCTCGTCTACCTAGATGATATCCTTATCTACACTGAGACCGTCGATGACCACATACCCCTGGTCCGCCAAGTACTGGAAAAACTTCTGGCAGCCAACCTGTATGTCAAGCTATCAAAATGTGAATTCCACCATGAGCGACTAGACTACCTAGGCTACCGAGTGTCAAATGAGGGAATAGAGATGGACCCAGCCAAAGTCCTAAGCTGGCAACCCCCTCACACCCGCAGACAGCTACAAAGCTTCCTAGGGTTCGCAAACTTCTACAGGCAATTCATCCGCTCCTTTGCGAAGATTGCCAAATCCCTGACAGACCTCCTGAAGACGGGGAGCCCAGGAACGAAACCTCGTCTGGGACAACCCCTACAGTGGGACCTAACCTGCCAAGAGGCATTCGAAACACTGAAAGAAATGTTTGCAAAGGAGCCGGTACTGAAGCATTCTGACCCCGAGCAACCTTTCGTGATCCAGGCAGACGCCAGCGACATGGCAGTGGGAGCAGTGCTACTCCAAAGAAACAACCAAGGAAACTTACAACCCTGCCCCTATACCTTCTGCAAGCTCACAGACACGGAGAGACGATGGGCCACGTGGGAAAAGGAGGCTTTCGCAGTGAGATGGGCACTGCTAACCTGGAGACACCTGTTGGAAGGGAGCCAGAAACCGTTTGAAGTCTGGACCGACCACAATAACATGGAAGCTCTCAGGACCCCACGGGAACTATCACCGAAACAAGTCCGATGGTCTCAATATTTCAACTGTTTCGACTTCGTACTAAAGCATATTCCAGGGCAGAGGAACTTTCCAGCTGACGCCCTCTCCCGCATGCCCCAGTACAAATGCGAACGGGAGCAGGTGGTAGATGCCATCATTCCCTCTACCCAAACAGCTGCCCAGGTCACCACCAGACGGCGATGCCGTGACCGGCAAAACCAACCTGCAAGCGACCTAACCACAAGACTCAAAACTGAACTACTAGCAGACCCTTGGTTCCAAAGCAACCAACACATCTTGACGAAAAGAGATGACCTTGCATGGAAGGGGACGAAACTCTATGTTCCAGAATCCCTACGTACCCTAGTTCTATAGAGGAGCCATGACGCCAAACTGGCGGGCCACTTTGGGTTCCTAAAGACTTTGCACTTAGCCTGGAGGCAATTCTGGTGGCCTGGCATGAAGAAAGATGTGGATAGTTACGTGAAAAGTTGCACCATCTGTGCCACAATGAAGATACTGTTAGGATATTCAACCTTATATTGGGTTGACAATATATATGAGCCTATGTTCTTAAGGAGTTATGTAGCTTTAAGAACTGTGTTTGAATTCTGATTGGCTGTGTCTCAGCTCTACCATAAAGCAAGCTCAGAATCACAGTCCGTTCCCTTTTCGATTCCCTGTGCTGAGGAGCTGAAGCTGTGAAGAAGGAGGAGTATTTGTTTTGCATCACTGTAAGATAACTCTATGTTTGGTAAAGGATTGTTTTGGAAGTTAGAATCACTGGTCAGAAGAAGCATTTTAGTTGCTACAAAGTAAAGACTATTTATTTTCTTACTATCACTGTTTTAGAGTTTGTTTGTGGTTACAAAGAGTGATCTGGGTGTAGGGGATATAGTCATCATGCCCTTGTCATGGTCAGACCACTCACTTCTCCGGCTCGACTTTCCAACCGCCACCCCCCTCCGCGGGGAGGCGGAACCTGGGTCACCTATTTGGTTCCGCCCCAGGCGCCTGATGGACCCGGATGGGTTCCAGACGGCGCTTGGGCCATTTCCTGTACCCCTGACCCGCGCCCCGACCGAGGACCTTGTGGTCGCATGGAATACTGCGACCGCGGGAGCCTTGGATCGGGTCGCGCCCTTGCGGCCTCTCTTGCGGCGGCGAGTCACCACGGCTCCCTGGTTTACCGAGGAGCTGAGGGTGATGAAACGCCGTAAGAGATGCCTAGAGAGAAGATGGAGGTCTACCCGTTCTGAATCCGACCGAACACAGGTAAGAGCCCATTTACGGACTTACACTGTGGCGCTGAGAGTGGCCAAACGTCATCATTGTGCCACCCTCATAGCATCCGCAGAAAACCGCCCTGCCGCCCTGTTTAGGGTGACCCGCTCCCTCCTTCAGCAGAGGGTGCGGGAAACCCCGTTACAGGGTAGAGCAGAGGAATTTGTGATTTTTCTGCAGGAGAAAATCGCTCAGATACAGAACGAGCTAGCCCCCATTGATGGCCCAGTGGGATGCCACGAGACAGATCTTGTTTGGGAGGAGTTTGACTCCGTTACTTCCGAGGATATGGACAGGTTACGTGGGCGACTGCGAGCCACCACATGTTTATTGGACCCGTGTCCCTCCTGGCTTGTACTGGCATCCTGGGAGGTGACACGAGGCTGGCTCCAAGAGGTTATCAACGCATCCTTGAGTGAGGGTTCCTTGCCTGCCTCCCTAAAAGAGGCTATGGTGAGGCCCCTCCTCAAGAAGCCCTCTTTGGATCCAGCTTTATTAACCAACTATCGTCCAGTCTCCAACCTTCCCTTTCTAGCGAAGGTTGTTGAGAGTGTGGTGGCACAACAGTTTCCCCGTCACCTGGAGGAAGTTGAGTATCTAGATCTGCGCCAGTCCGGCTTTCGGCCCGGGCATAGCACCGAGACGGCATTGGTCGCATTGGTCGATGATCTCTGGAGGGCCAGGGATGGGGGTTGTTCCTCCATCCTGGTCCTATTAGACCTCTCGGCGGCTTTTGATACCATCGACCATGGTATCCTATTGCATCGGTTGGGGGGGTTGGGGGTGGGAGGCACCGTTTTACGGTGGTTCTCCTCCTACCTCTCTGGCCGATCGCAATTTGTGTTGACAGGAGAGCAGAGGTCGACCTCGAGACCCCTCACATGTGGGGTGCCTCAGGGGTCGGTCCTCTCGCCTCTCCTGTTCAACACATATATGAAGCCGCTGGGTGAGATCATCCGTGGTTTTGGGGTAGAGTACCATCTCTACGCTGATGATACTCAGCTGTATATATCTACCCCAAACCACCCCAACGATGCCGTAGCGGTGATGTGCCAGTGCCTGGAAGCCGTACGGATCTGGATGGGAAGTAACGGGAAGTAACGGACTCAGGCTAATTCCATCGCTGGCCATAGGGGGCGAACATCTTGCCCCTGTGGATGGGGCGCGCAACTTGGGTGTCCTCCTAGATGCCCGGCTGTCCATGGAAGATCAAGTGACAGCCGTGGCTAGGAGGGCGTTTTACCAGGTTCGCCTGGTTCGCCAGTTGCGCCCCCTATTGGATCGGGACGCCCTTTGCACAGTCACTCATGCTCTCGTGACATCCCGACTGGACTATTGTAACTCTCTCTACATGGGGCTTCCCTTGAGGTGCACCCGGAGACTGCAGATGGTCCAGAACGCAGCCGCGCGGGCAATCCTGGGTACCTCTAGGTTTACCCACGTAACACCTCTCCTGCGCGAGCTGCACTGGCTGCCTGTCGTCTTCCGGGTGCGCTTCAAGGTATTAATCATCATCTTTAAAGCGCTCCATGGCTCGGGACCTAGCTATTTGCGGGATCGGATCCTGCCACATACATCCTCACGGCCGATTCGCTCCCACAGAGAGGGACTTCTCCGGGTGCCGTCCACTAGACTTTGTCAGCGGGCGACGCCCAGGGGAAGGGCTCTCTCTGTGGCGGGCCCAGCCCTCTGGAATGACCTTCCCCCCGACATTAGAACGACCACGGACCTCCGCTCCTTCCATCTAAAATTAAAAACATATCTTTTCTGCTTGGCCGGCCTAGGGTAGTCTCTCTCTATGGGATGTTAGTTGTTTAGGGGGAATTTTAGTCTAAAATGGGTATTTTAGCACAGGTATGGTTTAATTTGTTTTTAAGATGTTGTATATTGATTGTATATTTATGGTTTTTTAGTCTCCCTGTGCACCGCTCCGAGTCCCTACGGGGAGAGGGAGCAGTCAAGAAATTAAAAAATTATTATTATTATTATTATTACAGCAACGTATCTCTTTACTGTCCGGTGAATTACACTATTCCGCATTTATTTGCTAACACTGGTTAAGGGACCAGAGTTGTAACACTGGTTCTGAACCCAGAGTAGCTAACAGATACGACCGGGAAAACCCCCTGGACTGCTGCAAATGGTAGCTGAGCCAACGAGGCCGTGGGAGGAGATCGCAATGGACTTTATAGTCGAGTTGCCAAAAAGTGGGGGAAACACGGTGATTTGGACTGTAATAGATCTGTTCTCCAAAGAGGCACACTTCATACCCTGTAGTGGACTACCCTCAGCTCACAAGCTGGCTAAACTGTTCGTGAAACATATCTACCGACTGCATGGTGTACCTCGAAGAATCATCTCAGACAGAGGGGTCCATTTCACGGCTAAGTTCTGGAGGGAGTTCCTGCGGTCCATTGGGTCATCTCAGGGTCTTAGTTCAGCTTTTCATCCGAGCACTAATGGGGCAGCAGAGAGACTGAACGCCATGATAGTGCAGTACTTGAGGTGCTATGTGAACTATCAGCAGTCCAATTGGGCAGACCTTTTATCCTTTGCTGAGGTCGTGTACAATAATGCTGTTCACAGTAGCACAGGACTCACGCCATTCAAAGTAGTGAGCGGCGTGGACTTTGTCCCAATGCCTGAGTATCCAAGGGACCCTCCCTCTTCAGTCAGCTTGACTGATTGGATGTCGATGCTGAAAGCAACTTGGGAAAATGTCAAGAAAGCGCTGGCTAAAGCAGCACAAACCTCTAAGAAACAGGTAGATAAACACCGGGCTCCGCAACGGCCATTCCGGGTGGGAGATAAGGTTTACCTCTCCACAAAATACTTGAGATTAAAACTGCCTAGTAAGAAACTGGGCCTGAAATTTGTGGGACCATTCCCCATAGTAAAGATCATCCACCCAGTCACAGTGCAATTGAAACTGCCTTTATTGCTGGGGAAGATAAACCAATCATTTCATAGCAGCCTTTTGAAACCCGTGATAGGATCCACCCTTCGACCGCTACCCTGGGAGCCCCCAGGCCCTATGGTCATAGGGGGCCAAACTCATTATGAAGTTCAACGAATCCTTGATTTGAGGTGGCACAGGAGACAACTCCAATACCTAATCAAGTGGAAGGGTTACCCCTTATCAGAGGCATCATGGGTGAAAAGTAGAAACATCCAGGCTGATCGCCTTATAGCAAAATTCCATGCAGAAAATCCAGGCAAGCCTGGGGGAGGAACGCATCCCTAAGTTATACACCTGTACTCAAATTGTTTTGTTTCTCATAGGTCGCTTTCAGGAAGTGAGCAGAGCCGGATGTCAGTTTGTGAGCCATCTCTATGACTACTATCAAACTGCCATACAGAAGGGAATTCCAAACATTCTTGGGGTCAAAAAGGAATCTCAAACTGGCCTGTGAATGCGCATGTCTAAACTACCATCTCTCATTGGCTGTGATTTATGATGAAGGCTATGGGGAGGACAGTAATGCGGGCAAAGTTCAGAAGCAGATATACAAAGCAAAAAAGATGTCTGCAATGAAAATAATGCCAGGATTTAAATCCTAATAAATGATTGGATTTCTTAGGACCCTTGTCTCGAGGCTTGTAAATTTCTTAGGTTTTCTCCTGGGAACTTGACAGCAGGTACGTAGGTAGAGGGATAGAGAGAGGGAGGGAGAAATACAGTAGGTAGGTAGGTAGGTAGGGCAATAGAGAGAGAGGGGGGGAGAAATACAGTAGGTAGGTAGGTAGGTAGATGGAGAGAGGGAGAAATACAGTAGGTAGGTAGGTAGGGGGTTATATGGTGGTTGTGTGTACGTGTTTGTGTGTGAAGGTGTAGATCTACACACAGATTTGTTGACCATTTATCCAGACTGGACCACAGCAATGCGTGGCTGGGTATGGCTAGTTTCCCATAAAATTCTTTGGAGCATATATTGCCACTAACAATATTTTATTTACAATTCATTATTATTTCCACTGTTAATATTCTCCCTTCCTCATCCTCAAATATTTGCTTTGAATGTATTACTTTATTGATGTATAATGCTACCCCTCTTTTACTTTGACAGGCAAGTGCCATGTATAGATTTCCAAGCTTTGTATATTCCAAAAAATACTTTCCAGGTTGAGCCCGTAGGCCAGATCTAAGCATCTAAGGGATCTGGCCCACAGGCCTTGAATTTGATACCCCGGGCCTAGGTAGTTGAGGTGGGTCTTATGGAACTCATATTTGGATAGCTTGGCATATACATTTGCAGCCAGGAGTTTCTTTAGTACCTGGCTGACCAGTTTGATGTGCTCCTTCATTGTTTCAGTGAAGATGAGAATGTCATCTAAGTACACTAGGACCCCCTTGTACTGCTGCTCATGCAGCACTTTGTTTATGAGTTGCATGAAGACTAGAGAGACCTCTTGGGGCCCAAATGGCATTACTTTGAATTGGAAGCTGCCCAGTGGGCAGTTAAAAGCAGTCTTCCACTCATCCTCGTCTTTGATCTTCACTCTGTAGTATGCCTCCCTCAGATCTAGCTTGGTGAAAATCTTCCCTTTTGCTAGATGGGACAGCAAGTCTTTCATTAGAGGGAGGGGGTACACACACTCGATTTATCCCCCTAAAGTTCATGTACAGTCTCATCGTCCTGTCTTTTTTCTCATTAAACAGCACGGGAGAGGTCACCAGGGATTTTCCAGTTGGATGACGCCTCTGGCGAGGTTTTTGATGATGTACTCACTTAGCCCCATCATGTCCTTTGAGGTCATGGAGTACATTTTTGGTTTAGGGACCTTTGCACCTGGTAGGATCTCAATGGCACAGTTGGTGGGGCAGTGGGGCGGTGGGGTGGTAGCACGTCACATTCTTTCTCGCTGAACACCCCCACTAGGTCTCAGTATTCTTTGGGGGTTAGCTGGGCTCCTGGCAGTTGCTCTGAAGTGGCTTTAAGGAGCTCATTTCCTTCAGTTTCCATCCGGTGCTGGACAGCTCCTCCCTTCTGGCTGCCTTGAGGAGGGAGAGGTCCTATTCCTAGCCTCATCTTTCTCTCTCCCCCTTCCCACCAGATCATCGGGCCCCACTTCTCTAGCCAGGACAGTCCCAGCATCACTGCCTCTGCCATTTTCAGGACAATTGCAAATCAGTTGATGAGAGAATAAGGATAGGGTCTTGTGTTATTTGGGCTAAAGCTGGTGGTCTTGGACAGGCATTATATAGCTAAATCATATATGCTTGAATATTAATGGCCTGCTCAGGCCTGTTTATGTAGAAGAAACTTAGAAAAGCATAACGCTTGGATATTTACAAGTTGGAACCAAAATGCAGAAGTAGATGTGCTTAGGTTATCATGTCCCAGCTGACAATACCCTAATGAGTTGAGAAAAAGTCCCCTTGGCAAGTCCCTATGTTCCAGAGACGTTTTGACGGAAGATGGTCATTAACCTGTTATTGTTGTATCTTGAGAAAGTACAGATTCGGATGTTCTCTACAATATTTTGGGAATATTCTGAGAAGGGCAGCTGGGGTTTCATATTCATGTTACTGGAAACTACCTAAAACTATTCATATATATTTTAAGAACTGGTTTCTGTGCCAGGTGCATATTGGTGGCCAACATTGTCATGTATCACGCACATGTATTTTGTATGTATTTTTTGTATTTGCCTGATGACGTCTTTTGGGGCGGCGATTTGTGTATTTAAGGTATGCAATCTGGATTCATGTTAAATCCTATTTGGTGGCGATAAAAGCGGCAAAACGGCAACATTTTTTCACTCTTATTGCGTCCGCAGATAACTGTTCAGCTGCCCTGTTTAGGGTGACCCGCTCCTTACTTAACCAGGGAACTGGGAAAGACCCCTTGCAGGGTTGGGCTGAAGAATTTGTTCAGTATCTGCAGGATAAAATCGCTCAGATTCGGACAGACTTGGACTCCGACTTGGTAGATTTGAGCGAGGATGAATCTTGTGGAGACTATCTGGGATGAGTTTGATCCTATGACCCCCGAGGGCATGGACAGGATTATGGGAAGACTTAATGCTGCCAGTTGTGTGCTGGACCCGTGTCCCTCTTGGTTAATTTTGGCTGGCTCCAGGCGATTACCAATGCTTCGAGAGAGGGGTTCTTTCCTACCGCCCTGAGGGAGGCGGTGCTGAGGCCGCTCCTTAAGAAGCCTTCCCTGGATCCAGCTTCTTTAGCCAACTATCGTCCGGTCTTCAACCTTTGCTTTGTAGCAAAGTTTGTTGAGAGTGTGGTAGCATGTCAGCTCCCGCAGTACCTGGATGAAGCTGCCTACCTGGATCCGTTTCAGTCGGGTTTCAGGCCTGGGTACAGCACGGAGACTGCATTGGTCGTGTTGGTTGATGATCTCTGGTGGGCCCGGGAAAGGGGCTGCTCCTCTTTCATGGTCCTATTAGACCTCTCAGTGGCTTTTGATATCATCGACCATGGTATCCTACTGCAACGACTCGGGGGGTTGAGAGTGGGGGGGCATCGTTTTGCGGTGGTTCTCCTCCTACCTGTCAGATTGATCGCAGTTCGTGTTGACTGGAAGACAGGGATCGACCCCGAGGCCCCTCACTTGTGGGGTGCCCCAGGGGTCGGTTCTCTCGCCCCTCCTGTTCAACATATATATGAAACCGCTGGGAGATAATCTTTTGGGGTACGGTATCATCAATACCCTTTTTAGTGAAGGTTGTTGAGAGTGTGGTGGCCCAACAGTTTCCGTGACACCTGGAGGAAGTTGATTATCTAGACCCGCGCCAGTCCGGCTTCCGACCCGGTCACAGCACCGAGACGGCATTGGTCGCGTTGGTTGATGATCTCTGGAGGGCGCGGGATAGAGGATATTCCTCTATCCTAGTCCTGTTAGACCTCTCAGCGGCTTTTGATACCATCGACCATGGTATCCTATTGCACCGACTGGGGGGGTTGGGGCTGGGAGGCACCGTTTTGCGGTGGTTCTCGTCCTACCTCTCTGGTCGGTCGCAATATGTGTTGACGGGAGGGCAGAGGTCGACCTCGAGACCCCTCTTATGTGGGGTTCCTCAGGGGTCGGTCCTCTCGCCTCTCCTGTTTAACACATATATGAAGCCCCTGGGCGAGATCATCCGTGGTTTTGGGGTGGAGTACCATCTGTACGCTGATGACACTCAGCTGTACATATCCACCCCAGACCACACCAACGATGCGGTTGAGGTGATGTCCCGGTGCTTGGAAGCCGTACGGATCTGGATGGGTAGTAACAAACTCAAGCTCAACCCGTCCAAGACTGAGTGGCTGTGGTTTCCGGCACCCCGGTTCAGCCAGATTACTCCAACTCTGGCCATTGGGGGCGAAACACCGGCCCCCATGGAGAGGGTGCGCAATTTGGGTGTCCTCCTGGATTCCCGGCTGTCCATGGAAGACCATCTGGCGGCCGTGGCCAGAGGGGCGTTTCATCAGGTTCGCCTGATGCGCCAGTTGCGCCCCTTACTGGACCGGGCTGCCCTTCGCACAGTCACTCAGGCCCTCGTGACGTCCCGACTCGACTACTGTAATGCTCTCTACATGGGGCTTCCCTTGAGGTGCACTCGAAAGCTACAGTTAGTGCAGAATGCAGCCGCGCGGGTGATTACGGGAGCCCCTAGATGCTCCCATATAACACCAATCCTGCGCGAGGTGCACTGGCTTCCTGTGGTCTTTCGGGTGCGCTTCAAGGTCCTGACGACCATCGTCAAAGCGCTCCATGGCTCGGGACCTAGCTACATGCGAGACCGTCTCCTGCCCCATACGTCCCTTAGACCGATACGCTCCCACAGAGAGGGCCTTCTCAGGGTGCCGTCGGCCAGGCAATGCCGACTGGCAACACCCAGGGGAAGGGCCTTCTCTGTGGCGGGCCCTGCCCTGTGGAACGACCTACCCCCTGAACTCCGTACCATTACTGACCTCCGCCTCTTCCGCCAGTGTTTAAAAACACATTTGTTTCATCAAGCCGGCCTTGCATAGCCTCCGCTGTTGACTAGTTTAGATAGTTCTAAAATAGGGGGTTTTAATTGGTTTTAGCACAGGATTTCATATTTAATAGGCTTTTAAAATTTTATATTTTTGTATTGTTTTGTATATTTTTAATTTTCCTGTGCGCCACCCTGGGTCCTTTTGGAGAAGGGCGGGATATAAATCGAATAAATAAATAAATAAATAAATTTATCCTGGCATATGCTGAATTTATTCTATATATCAGATCAATGTCCCCCCTAATATCTTCTTTACTCTTTTTTATATAATCTGCTAAAATTGTACACATTAAATCAGTCAAATCTTCATCAGGTGACTCAGGAACGTTCTGAAATCTTAAAAAGTAAGACATCCTTTCAAAATCCATCCTAGACATATGACCAGCTAAATCCCCTATTTCATTAGTAAAGCTTTTAAGCTCTTCCCTTGTCCCAGCCAACCCCAGCTCCAGACCATCGATCTTTTGTGTATTTTCCATCAATTTCTTCTGTGTCTCCAAAAGTTCTAATTTGGAACTGACATGGTCCTTCCGCATTTCTTTAATTTCTTTCATGATGTTCTGAAGAGTTTCATCCATTGCTGATAATTTAGCGTCCACATCTGTTTTTTCGGGTAACATCGAAGTGATCTTGGTTTGATGCGTCTGCTTTTTTGAAGCCATAATGAAAGATTTAAGTCTGTGTCAGTAAAATGTAAAATGGCAGCTGCACGGGTTATCATGGGGGTACCTAGGTGCTCCCATGTTACACCCCTTTTAGGTGACCTGCACTGGTTGCTGGTTGTCTTCCGGGTGCGATTCAAGGTACTAATTATTACCTTTAAAGTGCTCCATGGCTTAGGCCCAGGTTACTTGTGAGACCACCTACTGCCACTGGTAGCCTCCCACCGTCCAGTACGATCCCACAGAGTTGGCCTTCTCAGGGTGCCGGCAGCCAGACAGTGTCGGCTGGCGGCCCCCAGGGGGAGACCCTTCTCTGTGAGAGCGCCTTCCCTTTGGAATGAGCTACCCCTGGAGCTTTGCATAATTCCCGACCTCCTGTCCTTCCGGCGCGCCCTAAAAACCTGGCTTTTTCAGCAAGCCGGCTTGGCCTGAACAAAATAACTTATTAATTTTTATTGCTAATTTATTTTACATCTAATGTGTAAATTGTTAATTTGTTGCTTATTGGATTCTTTATTTAATCTTTTTTAAACTTTTGTATTATGTGTTTCTAGATCACGTGAAGCGTTAATGCCACTGTATAGTGCCTTGGTAAGGCCACACTTGGAATACTGCATACAGTTTTGGTCGCCACGATGTAGAAAAGACGTGGAGACTCTGGAAATTTATTTATTTATTTATTTATTTATTTATTTATTTATTTATTTATTTATTTATTTATTTATTTATTTATTTATTTATTTATTTATTTATTTATTTATTTATTTATTTATTTATTTATTTATTTATTTATTTATTTATTATATTTCTAGACCGCCCCCTCTCCCCGAAGGGACTGGGGCAGTGTACAGGAAAATTAAAATATCTAAAACATATAACAAAACATACATAATTAAAATCAAATTAAATAACCCTGTACAAAATTTATAAAACATTTAAAACCATATCCCATTAAAATCAAATAAAAACAATTTAAATTACAGACTGGGGCGAGAAGCATAAATTAGGCCAAGCCAGCCTGATGGAACAAATGGGTCTTAACTTTTTGGCGGAAGGAGCGGCGGTCCGTGGTAGTTCTAATATCGGGGGGCAGGTCGTTCCAAAGGGTCGGGCCCATCACAGAGAAAGCCCTTCCCCTGGGTGTCGCCTGCTGGCATTGCCTAGTGGACGGCACCCGGAGAAGTCCCTCTCTGCGAGAGCGAATTGGCCGAACGGATGCATGGGGCAGGATACGATCCCGCAAATAACTAGGTCCTGTGCCATGGAGCGCTTTAAAGATGGTGACCAACACCTTGAAACGCACCCGAAAGGCCACAGGCAGCCAGTGCAGCTCGCGCAGGAGTGGTGTTACGTGGGAGTACCTAGTAACTCCCAAAACTGCCTGCGCGGCCGCATTCTGGACCAGCTGTAGCCTTCGGGTGCACCTCAAGGGGAGCCCCATGTAGAGAGCATTACAGTAGTCTAGACGGGACGTGAACAAGTGCATGAGTGACTGTGCAAAGGGCGTCCCGGTCCAATAGGGGACGCAACTGACGCACCAGGCGAACCTGGTAAAACACCCCCCTAGCCACGGCTGTCACATGGTCCTCCATCGACAGCCGGGCATCTAGGAGGACGCCTAAGTTGCGTGCCCGATCCACGGGGGCAAGATGTTCGCCCCCTATGGCCAGTGATGGAGTCAAAGAGTGCAGAGAAGAGCAACAAAGATGATTAGGGGACTGGAGACTAAAACATATGAAGAACGGTTGCAGGAGTTGGGTATGTCTAGTTTGATGAAGAGAAGGACCAGGGGAGACATGATAGCAGTGTTCTGATATCTCAGAGGGTGCCACAAAGAAGAGGGAGTCAAAGTATTCTCCAAGGCACCTGGGGGCAGGACAAGAAGCAATGGGTGGAAACTAATCAAGGAGAGAAGCAACTTAGAACTAAGGAGAAATTTCCTGACAGTTAGAACAATTAACCTCTGGAACAGCTTGCCTCCAGAAGTTGTGAATGCCCCAACCCTGGAAGTCTTTAAGAAGATGTTAGATAGCCATTTGTCTGAAATGGTATAAGGTTCCTGCCCACGCAGGAGGTTGGACTAGAAGACCTACAAGGTCCCTTCCAACTCTGCTATTGTATTGTATTGTATTGTATTATGTTCTATGGCACACTGAGTCCTTTGAGAGAAGGGCGGCATATAAATCCAATAAATCCAATACATCCAAATCCAAATCCCATGACCAAGGTCTTAAGAACTAGAGGGGAGGGTAACCCGAAACCGAAGCAGCCTTTGAACTGGACAACAGAATGCCAAGCTGCATTTGAAAAACAGAGCCAATTCTAAAGCACCCAGACACAGAGAAACCATTCGTCATACAAGCGGATGCTAGCGATGTGGTGATAGGAGTGGTCCTGCTTCAGAAAAATGAGCAAGACCAATTACAACCATGCGCTTACACATCCAAAAAATTGAATGAATCTGAGTAAAGGTGGGCCATTTGGGAGAAAGAGGCTTATGCTGTGCGGTTGGCTCTTTTAACCTGGAGGCATTTCCTATAGGGAAGCAAGATCCTTTTTGAAGTCTGGACGGATCATAAAAATTTAGAAGCCCTAAAGACCCCAAGGAAACTCTCCCCAAAACAAGTACGATGGGCTCAGTACTTTAAACGGTTTCAATTTACGCTCAAATACCTCCCGGGGGGAAAAAATGTTCTGGTGGATGCATTATCCAGAAAACCGCAATACAACAGTGTGAAGGCAGAGGTAATCAAGCCTATGATACAAAACAGTCAATTAGCCGGTAAAATAACCACCAGATCTCAGGGAAAACAATAATAATAATAATTTAATAATAATTTATTAGATTTATAAACCGCCCCCTCTCCCCGAAGGGACTCGGGGCGGTGTACAGGAAAAATTAAAAAACCATATAAAACATACAATATATACAAAGTTAAAAACGAATTAAATTTACCTGTACTAAAATTTAAGAACATTAAAATACAACCCAACCTATACTAAAATTCCCTAAAATCTAATATCCATACAAGACACTTTGAAGGACAATGACACCACCCAAACTTTTAAACAAGCTTTAACCACTGATGAATGGCTTTTGAACCACAAAGACAGCTGTCTGATGAAAGATAACTTAGCTTGGGTGGGAGGGAAATTTTATGTTCCAGCTAGCCAAAGACTGTACTTAATGGAAAGGTGCCACGACTCCAGATTGGCAGGACATTTTGGTTTTGTAAAAACTATACACCTAATTAAAAGACAATTTTGGTGGCCATCACTAAAAAAGGACATAGAGAGCTATGTTGCCAGCTGTCCAGTTTGTGCAGCAGCTAAAAGACGTCAAAGAAAAATGCCAGGACTGTTACAGAAGGTAGCCGAGTCTTCAGCACCCTGGAAGGAGATTGCTATGGACTTTATTGTCGAACTACCAGAAAGCGCAGGGAATACTGTTATTTGGGTCGTAACAGACTTGTTTTCAAAACAGACACACTTTATACCGTGCCAAAAGATCCCAACTGCCAAAAGTTTAGCCAAGCTATTTCTGACACACATTTATCGCCTTAATGGAGCCCCGCAGAGGATCATCTCCGATAGAGGAGTTCAATTCACCTCAAAAATGGGGGGGGGGGGGGGCATTTTTAAACTTACTTGGCACCACCCAAGGGCTGAGCTCCAGTTACCATCCTTGTACCAAAGGACAATCTGAAAATAGGAACATGGTTCTAACAATACCTAAGATGTTTTACTAATTTTCAACAGGATAACTGGGTTGACCTTACCTTTTGCAGAAGTAGCTTTCAATAAGGCTGTGCATTCGAGCACTGGTTTCATCCCTTTTAGAGTAGCAACAGGCCAGGATTTCAGCCCCATGCCTGAACTACCCACAGAACAACCCACTATCCCCTCACTTAAAGAGTGGATATACAGCCTACGAAACACATGGCCAGTAGTTAGATTAGCTTTACAGGATGCTAGAGAGGCTTTTAAAATTCAAGCTGACAAGAAAAGAAGAGATCCCAAACCTTTCCATGTTGGTGATAGAGTATACTTATCTACAAAATACCTGAAATCATTGCAGCCATCTAAGAAATTAGGACCAAAGTTCATCAGACCTTTCCTGTTCACCAGAGTTATCAACCCAGTAACAGTAGAATTACTCCTTCCAAAGACACTCAGGCAAGTCCATCCAGTGTTTCACATTAGTTTACTCAAACGAGAAGTATCCTCTCAATTCAGACCTCCTGCACCCACGCCTCCTGTTCCTATCATGATAGAAGGCAAATAATATTTTGAAATTCAGGAAATCCTGGACTCTAGAACCCACAGGGGGAAAACCCAATACTTAGTTGCTTGGAAGCATTTACCTTCATACCAAAATGAATGGGTAGCAAAACACCATGTTAGGGTGCCTGTCCTATTGAAAAAATTTCACTCCCAATACCCTGACAAACCTTGTTAAAACACTATGAGGGAATTTTTGTTTCTATTGTTCCACAGATGGATCTCTCTTTTTTCTAAGGAACGGCAGCATGTCAGACCCCTTACGTGAGCTGCCATTCAATTGGGAGAAGGGGGGCCTCGGAGTTAAATTACTAGCAGCACCTTCGCACACGCGAAGGAAGATGGCGATCCCTTGAGCGCAGCATGGGAACAAGGGCCTTTTCGGCCTTCGGAGGACGCCACCAGCCCCTATTTTCTATCTAAAGGGGCTGGTCCGGCAAGTATTGTGCCCCGCCGCCGGGAAGGGCTTGTTTCGGCCCCGCGAGGTGCCACGGGGGCGACGGGCTGCGGCAAAGAACAGCGGGGCGACGGAGCGATTGGGCGGCCGGAACAGCGCAACTGGGCCGATGCGGCTGGCGCGGCTGGCATGGCCTGCTCGGCCCCAGAAGATACCGCCAGCCCCAGTGTTCCATCTGAGGGGCTGGCGAAACCGCGGAATGGCGGGGGTTGGGGCCGTTGCGACTGACGCGGTTGGCGCGGCATGCTCGGCCCCGGTAGATACTACCTGCTTGGCCCCAGAGGACCTGGAGGACACCGCGAGCCTGCCCGGCCCCAGCGCAGCCTGCTCGGCCTCAGAAGATACTGCCAGCCCCTGTGTACCATCTGCGGGGCTGGAGCAACAGGCGAGCGGCGAGCGGCGGAGCGCGGCTGCTCGGCCTCGGAAGATACTGCCAGCCCCTGTGTACCATCTGCGGGGCTGGCGCAACAGGCGAGCGGCGAGCGGCGGAGCTGCAGAGTGAGGCCAGAGAGGCCAGTGCGACTGCCTCGACCTGCCTGGCCTTGGACCATTCTGGCCTGGACTAGTCTGGATTATTCCGGCCCCGCGAGGTGCCATGGGGCGGATAGGCCCGCAGAGCGGCAGAAGGAGGTGCAGATGGCACAGAAGAACCAGCCCCCAGTGTCCATCTAATGGGGGCTGGCCTGACAAACAATCTGCCTGCCGCCATATTGACACCATCCCGGCCCTATGGGCCCAGTCGCAGAGAGAGGTTGGTGGGGCCTGAGGGAAACCAAGCTAAAGCAGGAGGAAGTTGTGTGGCGACATAAGACATCTGTAGCTGTGGGTGTTGACCGACCTCACGGCACTTATTTGGAGGAGAGGGACCCAGGCGGTGGAGGGGTGCCCGGACAGTGAAGAGGCAGGCCGGCCTGGACTAAGTGAAACAACTTCCATCCATGCAACATACCATCGGTTTGCATGGTGCCCACCCAGACCGTATGAAGGAGTGGAGCTGAAAACGGGCCGAGGTTTTGGGTCACGCAACGTACCATCAAATTGCGTGGCGGAGCCTGCCGGCCGAATTGACTCTGAACTGTGGGGACTATCCCCACCGTATGGTGACTTGACTTTTATCCTCCCCTCCTCCTTTCCCCCCCCCTGCCTTTAGCAGACAGATGCCCCCCTATTTATTTATTTAAAACATCTCTTCTCTGCAATGGTTTCATCTTGCTGTAAATATCTAGGTGATTTTCCTCCCCTCTATCTTTATGGCCATTATGGGTCCCTTGTAAATATTCACCACCCAGCTGTACTCAAGGACGGATCTCCTCTCCCTGCGGGAGGTTCCCCTCTCGCAGGTCTGGCCCCCGGGTTTATCAAGGGCCCACCTCAATGAGGGATGGATTAATCCAGAGAGGTGGGCGAAGCGCGGACTTAGGGGGTTTTTAAACAAATTTTTAATTCGGCTTTTAAGGGGTTCTGGGGTGGGGGGAGGGATTCAGTCAGAGGGGGGTCAAGATATAGGGCCGGCCGGCGGAAGTAGGATAAAGGAGGGGTCCACTAGGGAGGGGGGATTGGGGGTCATCTCTGTTGAGGGCCGTTCCATTCGATTGGTCTTGGGGAGGGGCAGGGGCGGTGGGAGACAGGATGTCCATCGTGGGTTGGAGGCTCGTGGTCGCTGGTTACGAGCGGTCGCTTGCCCCAACCCCCTGTACTCCGCTCGTGGGCTAGGCGGTCAGGGACTACAGAGCCAGGGCCCCAGGCTGATGTTCTGCAACGCCAGGTCCGTGGTGAACAAAGCCCCCCTCATAAATGACCTTGTGTCAGAGGGGGACCCGGACCTGGTGGGAATTACGGAGACCTGGTTGGGCCCCGAGGGGGGTTTACCCCTCGTGGAAATGTGCCCACCAGGCTACCGTGCATTTCATCAGCCTAGGGCCCTAGGCAGGGGTGGGGGGGTGGCGGTTATTGTTAAGGAAAGTCTGGAGCCGAGGGAGACCACTGTGCCTCAGACGACCGGCTGTGAGTCCCTCTTCGTGAAGTGGGGCCTAGGGAGGCAGCTGGGCTTGCTGGTTGTATACCTGGCTCCCCAGGTATACAGGTGATCGCCGCGATGGCGGTGGAGACCCCCAGACTAATAGTCATGGGGGACTTTAACCTGCCATCGGCGGGCGAAACATCCGAGGCAGCTCGGGAGTTCATGGCTTCCATGACGGCCATGGACCTGACCCAAGTAGTTCAGGGCCCCACTCACGAGGGAGGCCACACGCTGGATCTGATTTTTGTCTCTGGACAGTGGAGAAGTGATCTCGGAACAGGGGATTTAGTCATCTTACCCTTGTCATGGACAGATCACTCTCTCCTTCGGATGGACTTTCCAACCGTCACACCCCACCGCGGGGAGGCGGAACCGGAGACATCGAGTTGGTTCCGCCCCAGGCGCCTGATGGACCCGGAAAGGTTCCAGAGGGAGCTTGGGTCAATACCTGTGTCCCTGCCCCGCGACTCGACTGAGGATCTAGTGGCCGCATGGTATAGTGCGGCCACGGGGGCCTTGGACCGAGTCGCGCCCTTGCGGCTTCTCATGCGGCGTCGAGTCACCCAGGCTCCTTGGTTTACCGAGGAGCTTCGGGAGATGAAACGCCACAAGAGACACCTAGAGAGTAGGTGGAGATCTTCTCGATCCGAAGCTGACCGAACACTAGTGAGAGACCATATTAGGACTTACTTAGTGGCGCTAAGAGTGGCCAAATGTGAGTATTGTGCCACCCTTATCGCGTCCGCGGAAAACCGCCCTGCCGCCCTGTTTGGGGTGACCCGCTCCCTCCTTCATTTGAGGCCGCGGGAAGCCCCTTTGCAGGGTCGAGCGTGGAGTGTTTCTGCAGGACAAAATCACTCAGATTCGGAACGAGTTGCCCTCCACTGAAAGTGGTCCAGTCGAAGTGTACGGTGCTGGTCTTGAGATAACACCTTGAGAGGAGCCATCCCTGGACCCAGCTTTATTAGAGAACTATCGTCCCGTCTCCAACCTTCACTTTTTAGTGAAGGTTGTTGAGAGTGTGGTGGCTCAACAGTTTCCCCGACACCTGGAGGAAGTTGATTATCTAGACCCGCGCCAGTCCGGCTTCCGGCCCGGTCACAGCACCGAGACAGCATTGGCCGCGTTGGTTGATGATCTCTGGAGGGCACGGGATAGAGGTTGCTCCTCTATCCTTGTCCTATTAGACCTCTCAGCGGCTTTTGATACCATCGACCATGGTATCTTATTGCACCGATTGGGGGGGTTGGGGCTGAGAGGCACCGTTTTACGGTGGTTCTCGTCCTACCTCTCTGGTCGGTCGCAATGGGTGTTGGCAGGAGGGCAGAGGTCGTCCCCGAGGCCCCTCACATGTGGGGTCCCTCAGGGGTCGGTCCTCTCGCCACTCCTGTTTAACACCTACATGAAGCCGCTGGGTGAGATCATCCGTGGTTTTGGGGTGGAATACCATCTGTACGCTGACGACACCCAGCTGTACATATCCACCCCAAACCACCCCAACGATGCCGTCGAGGTGCTGTCCCGGTGTCTGGAGGCCGTATGGATCTGGATGGGTTGTAACAAACTCAAACTTAACCCGTCCAAGACCGAGTGGCTGTGGTTTCCGGCACCCCGGTTCAGCCAGATAAGTCCAACACTGGCCATTGGGGGCGAACAACTGGCCCCCGTGGAGAGGGCGCGCAACTTGGGCGTCCTCCTGGATTCCCGGCTGTCCATGGAGGATCATGTGGCATCCGTGGCCAGGGGGGCGTTCTATCAGGTACGCCTGATACGCCAGTTGCGCCCCTTACTGGACCGGGGAGCCCTTCGCACAGTCACTCAAGCGCTTGTGACATCCCGGCTGGATTACTGTAACGCTCTCTACATGGGGCTCCCCTTGAGGTGCACTCGAAAGCTACAGTTAGTACAGAATGCGGCCGCGCGGGTGATTATGGGTGCCTCAAGGCAAACCCATGTAACACCTCTCCTGCACGAGCTGCACTGGCTGCCTGTGGCCTTTCGAGTGCGCTTCAAGGTGTTGACGACCATCTTTAAATCGCTCCATGGCTCGGGGCCTAGCTATATACGAGACAGCCTCCTGCCCCATACATCCCTTCGTCCGATCCGCTCCCACAGAGAGGGTCTTCTCCGGGTGCCGTCGGCTGGGCAATGCCGGTTGGCGACACCCAGGGGAAGGGCCTTCTCTGTGGCGGGCCCGGCCCTCTGGAATGACCTCCGCCTCTTCCGCCAACGTCTTAAGACGTATTTATTCCAACAAGCCGGCCTAGGATAGCCCCCCGTTTCTGACTTTTTAAAAATAAATTATAATTTGGTAAGGTTTTAACATGGTTTTAGCACGGGTTTAATTAATTTAATATATTTTAATTGATGTATATATTGTATTTTGTGGTTTTAAATAATGCCTGTGCGGGGCTTCCGGTTCCGGCTCCAGTGGCGACGGGCGAGCCTAGTGCTCGCTTGCCGCTTTGTTTCTTTTTCTGCCCCCCCGCGGGGGCGAGACGCTCCGGCTTGGAGGTCTCCCGTAGGGTCGGCTCGGCGGGGACGTTCCTCTTCACGGCGGTGGGGAGAGCGGTCCCTTCCGCGACCTAGGTGAGAGAGAACATGCTGCGGGGGGTTCTCCCTTCGCCAACGGTCGTCGGCGCCATTCACATCAATGAAGAGGGCTGATCGGATCGGTCGGAAGGCTTTCCGAGGCTTCAGCTGCGAGGGGAGAGTGAGTTTTAAAAAAAACTTTTTCTTTCGCTGTCAGCCAGGCTGAATGGACTGGGAGGGGGGTGTTTGTTTCCAAAAAAAACCCCTCGGACTTAAGCGGCACTTTAAAATGGCTTCTCGTGGAGAGAAAGTGGAAATCTTTAATCCTGACTGTTTGTTACAAGGGAAAGTGTTTGCAACAATGTTTCTAGGTCTGGCTGATACAATTTCTCTCACTACTCTCTCCTGCGGGCTCTGAGCTGGGCGGTGGAAAATGGCCTCTCTTTGTTCCTGATTGACTATTTGTTTATGGAAAATTTCCAGCGTCTCTTTGCAATCTGGACTATCTCTGGCTTTTAATGAAGAATTTTTTTCTTTTGGATTTGTGATTTCTTTTCTGGAGTACCTTCGCTATCACACCTATCGAGTTGGAAAATTGTTTCTCTCTTGGTTCCTGAATTTTACAACGTTACAACCTTGATCAGAACTTTTGGCTCCCGGTCAGTCTCACCAACCCCACCCTGAAAACGCCATTTTAGTGGCACTGACTTTAACAGTTAATCATGGCTCAAGAAACAGCACTGACAAGTTTAGAACAAAGGATGGCTTCTCTTGAAACTGTTATACAAACTTTGGTACAAGAAATTCAGGCCCAGAGGGCAGAAAACATCAACTTCAAGAAGGAGTTTTTGGACACACGGAAGCAAGTGCTGGAAAACACACAGAAGAATGAAGAATTGGAAGGGGGGTTGGTGGGGGTTAAGGGAGAGATTAAAAATGTTACTAAAGAGGTTGGGGAAACAAATGGGCATGTGTCTAGGATTGATATGGAAAGAATGACATATTTTTTGAGATTTCAGAATGTTCCTGAGGAATCTGGTGAATGCCTCCCTGATCTTATGAGCACGATTTTAGCAGACTATTTACAAAAACCTAAGGATGAGATCAGGGGGGACATTGACCTAGCCTATAGAATTAACTCAGCATATGCCAGGATAAATGAAGTGCCTAGAGAGATACATGTGAAATTTGTTAGAAGGTCAACCAGAGAGGAAATCCTGAAACTGCAGAGAGAAAGTCCATTAATCTATCAACAAAAAACGGTTGCTATCTTGAAGCAGATCCCTAGAAAGATTAGAGATGCAAGGAGGAAATTTTCCTTCTTGTCTAAAACATTGTTTGATCATGGGATTTGGTTCAAGTGGGTGACACCCGAAGGGATGCTGGTGTTCTGGGAAGGAGGAAGAGTGAGGATTAAAACAGTTGCTGAGGCGGAAGCCTTTCTTAAAAAACATTCCTCTATCCTGGGGGAAGATCCAGGGGGGACGGAGGGGGCCACGGCCCCGCCCACTGGGAGCCAGGGAGGAGAAAAAGAAGATACAATTGCCAAGAGACTTAGATCGAAAAAATAACTTTGCCTTGATTTTTCTTTTGATTAATTTTGCATAATATTTGTATCTGGATTTTTTGTAAATGTCTGACAGCATAGAACTGAGAATTTAGGTATATGTACTTGCTTTCACTTTGTAGTGTTATGAAAAATGTTTTTTTTATTCTTTTTTTTATTGTGTATTTTGAGGTCTCGGAAGGGCCGACGACTCTGACGTGAATGCTCTCAAAATTTCTTTGTATCCCTTACCCCACCCTATAGAAAAAATGTAAAACCAATAAAACTTTTTCAATATAAAAAAAAATAATAATGCCTGTGCGCCGCCCTGGGTCCTAACAAGGAGAAGGGCGGGGTATAAATTTAATAAAATAAAAATAAATAAATAAACTGAGTTTTATGACAGGTTTCCCATCGCCGGAAGGATGGAGGTCCCAGCACCTCTGGGAGGAATGTTTATAATAGCTATGTGGGATATCTTACTATAATGTCAAACTAGAGATAGTCACGGGAATGTAGGGTTCGTTCGACTCTCATGGCAGAAGAATTAAAGGAACAGTTTCACACTTGTGTATTGGCTAGAATTTGCATTCGGGCAGAGGGGAGGGGTCATTATCAGTAAAACCCCACTTGCATAGCCTAAAGGCTTTTAGATGCTGCTTTGCCTTTAATGGATTACCATTCTGCTTAATAAAAGGTTCCTTTTGAAGAAATCCGCTTCAAGAGTTTTTACTTTCTTAAGCTAGGATAGGAGCCATTACATATCCATTCATAGAATCATATAATATTCTGTATCTTCTTGATCTTTACTTTTAAAGGTTAATCTAACCACTTTGGCACAGTCAAAAAAAATTCAGATTATAGCCTCCTCTGGTGGGGTATTCACATTTTTCCAATGTTTAGCATATATGACCACTAAATATGTGGTCCCTTTATCATAGCCCTCTGGTAGTATACCTAGGAGACATGTTTCTTGTTTCAACTTAATCTTGTTTTATTATCATTTCCAGCCACTTTTGTATTTTCTCCCAATATTCTCTTGCTTTATTACACGTCCACCACATGTGGTAGTAAGTATCTGGAGTCTGACTGCGTTTCCAGCACTTAGCAGACAGGTTACTAAACTTTTGTGCAAGTCTTGCAGGTGGCAGATGCCACCTATAAAACATTTTATAAAGATTTTCTTTGTAAATCAAAGCCATAGTCAATTTGTAGTTTCTGTCCCAAAGTTTTTGCCAATGCTCTAGTTTTATATTATAACCAAAAACATTTTCTCAATCATATTTCTTCTTCCATTTTATGATTCAATAAGTAATTATATATATTTTTAAATCAGTTTTTCATCCGTCCCCATTCAAATTTTGTCAATTGCTGTTGGTTCTTTATTCAAACCCCATGTTTTAACGTCTTTGTCATATCTTGACTGGATCTGAAAGTACGGCCACCAGGCTAGATCAACCGCTTGGTTCTGCAGCTGTTGCCTAGCTTTGAGTTCACCATTTTCATTTAGAATAACTTTGTAAAATACATTTTTTTTCCAAATTAATAAGGTTTGGGCATATTAGTGTCTCCATTGTGTAGCGCCAGACTGGTATTTTCCTGTAATGTTGTATTTTACACATGCGTCTTGCTGCCTCCATGTGCTCCAGCTGATCAGCAGTGTTGCGCAGGCGCTGTATGCAGCATGGGCGTAAGCGCGGAAGCCTTAAAAGACTGGTAAGGAGCTCGGGTGGGCGGGTGGTATCCGGTGCTCTGGGCAGTGTAAGGCCTGTTTCTTCGTTGACTCAGGAAAGACCACACTTAGACATTATTTTGAAATGTTAAGGCTCCTTTTACTAAGTTACGATAGCGTACAGACCAAGTAAAGCTGAGAATGAATAGTTTAGGCGCGAACAGAAAGTATTAAGCTTAAGCCCATCCCAATCCCCAAACCCCCCCTGTGCATTGTCCAATATGCATCCATCTCCAACATCAGGTGGGCAGGTCTTCACCATCCTGGAATGCAGGTCCGTTAAACAGGAGATAACACGAACCATCAACATTGTCCACCAGCAGAACACACTCATCCCAAACCCCCCACCCTCCCCGTTTCCATGGCAGCGAAGCAGGAACTAGCGAGACTGACATCCGGACCTCCTCCAGGAACAGCGGGAAATCCAGGGCAGCAATAGGCATACGAGAGGCTACACCTGAAAGACAAGAAGGGAGAGACAAAACAACAGAGAGGAGAAGGAAAAAGAGTCAAGGTTTGTGTGGATACTTGGCATAAAACTGGCGTACCAGTTTAGGAGCTTTGAGATGCTCTTTATCCACCCATTCGTTGTGAGAAGGGGGAAAATCTTTCCACATGACCAGGAACTGAGTTTTATTTCTGCGGATTCTGGAGTCCAAAATGTCTCGCACCTCATAATGATGATGACCATCCACCAAGGTAGGTGTAGGAGTATCAGGCAATCTTTTGCGGAGATGGGAGGTACGAGCAGGTTTCAGTAAGTGAACATGGAATACAGGGTATAGTCGCCGATAGGTCTTGGGGAGATCCAAGCGGACCGACACAGAGCTGATAATTTTGGTGATCGTGAAAGGTCCAACAAATTTGGGACCCAGCTTCTTGCATTTTTGGGGGCTATCCAAATTTTTGGTAGATACATAAACCTGATCACCAACTTTGTAGGAGGGAGGGACTGCTCGTTTCTTATCAGCGTACAGTTTGTGCGAGTCATGGGCATCGTTCAAAGTCTTCCGGAGAACCGGCCAAACAGAAGACAGTCTAGAGGACCATTCAGTTAAAGAGGGAACCGTCGGCGAGTCGTGAGGCAGTTCGGGTATGGGTACAAAGTCCTGTCCGTAGATGATTTTAAAGGGGGTCATATTCGTACTGGAGTGAACAGAGTTATTATACGCAACTTCGGCATGTATGAGAAGATCAGCCCAATCACCTTGTTGAAAATTAATAAAGCAGCGTAAGTACTGTTCGAGAACGGAATTAACCCTTTCACAAGATCCATTTGTCTGAGGGTGGTAGGCGGAGCTTAAGCTTTGGGCGGAGCCAATCAGTCTCAAAAACTCCTTCCAAAAATGGGAAGTAAATTGGGTTCCTCTATCGGAGATGATGCGTTGCGGGACGCCATGAAAACGATAGATATGGGAAACGAACAGTCGGGCCAGAGATTTGGAAGAAGGAATTTTAGTACAGGGGACAAAATGAACTTGTTTAGAAAAAAGATCGGTAACTACCCAGATAACGGTATAACCCTGACTGGGCGGAAGATCAACTATAAAGTCCATTGAAATTTCCTTCCAAGGCCTTTCCGGCGTAGCTACAGACTGGAGAAGACCCTGTGGCTTACCCGGCGCACGTTTTGAAGCCGCACATACAGGGCAACTGGCAATATACGATTCAACATCTTTCTTCAATGATGGCCACCAGAACTGTCTCTTGATAAGATGAATAGTTTTAACGAAACCGAAATGACCAGCTAAACGTGAGTCGTGTGCGCGTTGCAAGACAAAAGGACGTAATGTAGCAGGAACATAGATCTTAGAGCCAATCCAGGGAAGATCGTCTCTGGTAGTACAATCACCTGAATGAGTCGAATACCAATCATCAGTAAGTAATTCATCCTTAATACGAGCAATCAGGTCAGCAGGTGGAGTAGTTTGGACAGTAGTTTGGGCTACAGTAGATACTGGAGTAGCAGGTAAAGTGAGTGGCATTATCGGTTGTACTATGGTGAGCTTAGACACATCATATTGTGGCAATCTGGAAAGCGCATCAGCCATGAAATTTTTGCCCCCAGGAATGTATTTGAGGTGGAAATTGAAACGATGGAAATAGTGAGCCCAACGAAGTTGCCTTGGGGACAATTTCCGAGAGGAGGTAAGAGCTTCCAAATTTTTATGGTCCGTCCAGACCTCGAAAGGATGTGGGGCACCCTCAAGAAAATGTCGCCAAGTCATGAGAGCCCACCGAACAGCAAAAGCCTCCTTTTCCCAAATCGCCCAACCGCGTTCGGACGCAGTGAGTTTCCGAGAGGTGTAAGCACAGGGTTGTAATTGGCCATGTTGATTGAGTTGTAACAGGACTGCTCCCACCGCGACATCACTAGCATCCGCTTGAATCACAAATGGGGAATTCACATCGGGGTGTTTAAGAACAGGCTCAGCCGCAAACAACCGTTTAAGCTTTTCGAAAGCGGCCTGACATTCCATCGTCCATTTGAGAGGGGTTCCTGGACGAGGCTTGCCTTCTCCTTTTGTTTTCAGAAGGTTTGTAATGGGCAAGGCAATGTCAGCGAATGACGGAATAAATTGGCGGTAAAAATTCGCAAATCCCAAAAAACTTTGCAATTGTTTACGGGTACGGGGAGGGGCCCACTCCGTCACTGCCTTGACTTTAGCAGGATCCATTTCAATTCCCTCAGAGGAGATACGGTAACCCAAATAGTCAATTCTTTCCTGGTGAAACTCACACTTAGAGAGTTTGGCATAAAGTTCAGCGGAACGCAACTTATTCAATACGGAGCGCACTAGTTTAACGTGCTCGTCGTGTGTTTGCGAGTAGACGACGATGTCATCAATGTAAACAATAACTCCCTTGTAAAGGTGCTCGTGGAGAACCTCATTTATTAGTTGCATAAACACTGAAGGGGCACCTTGAAGACCGAAAGGGAGGACTTTGAATTGGAAACATCCGAGCGGACAGTTAAAAGCTGTTTTCCATTCGTCCCCCTCTTTGATCCTGACCCTGTAATAGGCTTCACGTAAGTCCAACTTCGTAAAAATCTTACCGGTAGCCAGGTGAGCAAGCATGTCCTTCATGAGCGGAAGGGGGTAAATATTGTGTTCACAAATGGTGTTGAGATATGAGTAGTCCTGTATTAATCTTAGAGTACCATCTTTTTTTTCCCTAAACATAACTGGAGCGGCTACACGGGGCCTAGCTGGTTCAATGAAACCCCTTTGAAGGTTTTTATCGATGAATCTACGTAATTCCTCCATCTCCCGCGGGGTCATTGAGTACATACGAGGTTTGGGTAATTGAACCCCAGGAAGAAAATCAATTGAACCGTCAGTAGCCCTATGAGGAGGAAGGGAATCACAAGATCTTTCACTGAAAGCATCCTTTAGGTCCCAATATTCTTTGGGAATTTTCTCCTCGCCTGGTATGACTTCGGGTGATGGGAATTCCAATAAAGGTGAAGCAGATTCAATATGGGGGGGTGGGTGATGTTGCGGGGGCTGATCAGTTTCTGATGGAAGAGAGGTATGTTCCGGGAGGGATAAAGGTATGCGTACCCAACCTTCCTTCCAGTTTATCAGAGGATTCCATTTACGAAGCCAATTTACCCCCAAAATTACAGCATTATCGGCAATGGCAGTTACAATAAAGTTGATGGTCTCAGTATGGCCCGTGCCTATAGAAACATGAATTGGTTCGGTGATAAAAGATGCTGGGGTGCCCCCAGCCACAGAACCATCCATTTGGCAAAAGGCTATGGGAGTTTTCAAGGTTTTAAGGTGGAAACCCATTTTAGACACGATGTCTTGGCTTATGAGACATTTTGAGCAACCAGAGTCAATGAGAGCCTGCACATTGCATGTACGTCCAGTAGATGGAGCTAAAAGCATTAAATTAATATAAAGAGGCCCGGAGCGATGACTCACCAGGTTGTCGTCAGAAGAGTCTGAAGACGCTTCCCAATCATCAGGTCCTGGGGGGGGCTGGTCAGCAGAGAGGTTGATGGGTTCCATCCCACTCATAGCCGGTTTGGCGCGCACAGTTGGCGTCCTAGGCTGTTTCCGGTCCGAGGAAGAAAATGGGCGTGGAGGTGGTCTTGATCGGCATTTGTCTGCCCAGTGCCCCTCCTTCCCACAGCGATAACAGTTGCCTGAACGAGGCTGGGTTGTTCTCCCCTCCCCCTTTTGCATGCGTTTCTCCCTCGCAGGGGGGTGAGATTTGGGGCTATCTTCTTGTGTTTTTTTCTCCAAGCGGACTGGATCCTGCAAGTGGGCTTGATCCAATTCGACATCCGAAGCTAGATCTATCCATTCATTCAAAGTTTCGGGGCGAAATCTGTTCACACATGTTTGATAAATATCTTTATTCAGCCCTTCAACATAAATGTCCATTAGGGCTTGTTCACTATAACCAATCATAAATACTGATAGCTCCTGGAAAATCTGCGTGTAAGCCTGAATAGACATGTCCCCCTGCTGCAAACTTTTTAGTTTCATTTTTGCTTTCCTCTCAACACGGGGGTCTTCAAAACGCCTTCTAAGAGCATTCATGAAGCGATCGAAATCGCGCAGTGCCGGTGAGCGGCAATTATGCAATGAAACCAGCCAATTAGAAGCTTGATCTTCTAGGGTCATAGATACAATTCTGATTTTGATTTCATCGTCCATATCAGCTGCGTAAAACTGCATGTAATTATCGACGTGAATTAGAAAAAACGCCAGTTTGTCGGCACTTCCGTCGTATTTCACACCCAAAGGAGGCAGTTTCGCAAGTCGGCGGGGGTTAATGGGGTTGGCTTCCCTTCCGGCCTGAGGGGGGGGGGAGGGTGTTGCTCTCCTGCTTTGCCTGGCAGAAGCTGCCTCTCTCCGCAATTCCCTGCCGGCTTGAGGAGGGGGGGATGGTGTTGAAACCCTGCTTCGTCTGCCCGGAGCTGCCTCTCTCCGCAATTCCCTGCCGGCTTGAGGAGGGGGGGATGGTGTTGAAACCCTGCTTCGTCTGGCCGGAGCTGCCTGTGACCCTCTTGGCTGTGGGCGATCCGCCTCCCTCCCCCAGATTTTTCCCAGGGCTAATCTTTTCTCATCTGCCTGGCGGAGTAAGTCCTGAGCCATCTCCTTTAGTTCCCTTTCTTCTCTTAAGAGCTCCGGAATGACTTTCTTTGGGGAAAGTCGACGTCTGGAGACGTTTACCCCACTCATTCCTACCCCTTCAGACCAACGTTTAGGTTTGACTGATTCTTCAGCTGGCAGATTTAGATCTAGGCCAGCCAAGCCTTCCATCACTGACCTGATCCCTTCAGTTTGAACAGGAGGATGCGATGCTTCAGCTCCCAAAACGGTTTCAGGCAGGACCTCCACCAACGGAGGCTCCTCTTGTGAAGGGTCCGACATCAGGGCAGGTTTTTGGTTTTGTTGATTCTCAGCTTAATGTAAGGCCTGTTTCTTCGTTGACTCAGGAAAGACCACACTTAGACATTATTTTGAAATGTTAAGGCTCCTTTTACTAAGTTACGATAGCGTACAGACCAAGTAAAGCTGAGAATGAATAGTTTAGGCGCGAACAGAAAGTATTAAGCTTAAGCCCATCCCAATCCCCAAACCCCCCCTGTGCATTGTCCAATATGCATCCATCTCCAACATCAGGTGGGCAGGTCTTCACCATCCTGGAATGCAGGTCCGTTAAACAGGAGATAACACGAACCATCAACATTGTCCACCAGCAGAACACACTCATCCCAAACCCCCCACCCTCCCCGTTTCCATGGCAGCGAAGCAGGAACTAGCGAGACTGACAGGCAGGCTCCGGTACACCTGTACTGGGGCATACCGCCTACAACCCACCACTGCTCTAGTAATAATACAACAATAATACAATAGCAGAGTTGGAAGGGACCTTGGAGGTCTTCTAGTCCAACCCCCTCCCTAGGCAGGAAACCTTATACCATTTCAGACAAATGGCTATCCAACATCTTCTTAAAGACTTCCAGTGTTGGGGCATTCACAATTTCTGGAGGCAAGCTGTTCCACTAATTGTCCTAACTGTCAGGAAATTTCTCCTTGGTTCTAAGTTGCTTCTCTCCTTGATTAGTTTCCACCTATTGCTTCTTGTTCTGCCCTCAGGTGCTTTGGAGAAAGGTTTTGACTCCCTCTTCTTTCTGGCAATCCCTGAGATATTGGAACACTGCTATCATGTCTCCCCTAGTCCTTCTCTTCATCAAACTAGACATACCCAGTTCCTGCAACCGTTCTTCATATGTTTTAGCCTCAGGTCCCCTAATCACCTTTGTTGCTCTTCTCTGCACTCTTTCTAGAGTCTCCACATCTTTTTTACATCGTGGCGACCAAAACTGAATGCAGTATTCCAAGTGTGGCCTTACCAAGGCATTATAAAGTGATATTAACACTTCACATGATCTTCATTCTATCCCTCTGTTAATGCAGCCTAGAACTGTGTTGGCTTTTTTTGGCAGCTGCTGCACACTGCTGACTCATATTTAAATGGTTGTCCACTAGGACTCCAAGATCCCTCTCACAGTTGCTACTATTGAGCAAGGTACCACCTATACTGTACCTGTGCATTTTGTTTTTCTTGCCTAAATGTAGAACCTTACTTTTTTCACCATTGAATTTCATTTTGTTAGATACCGCCCAATGTTCAAGTTTGTCAAGATCCTTCTGTATCTTAAGCCTATCTTCTGGAGTGTTAGCTATTCCTGCCAGCTTGGTGTCATCTGCAAATTTGATGAGTTCCCCATTTATCCCCTCATCCAAATCATTGATGAAGATGTTGAAGAGTACTGGGCCTAAAACAGAGCCTTGGGGTACTCCACTGCATACTTTCCTCCATGTAGATGCAGTTCCACTGAGGACTACACGTTGAATGCAGTTGGTCAGCCAGCTACAAATCCATCTGGTGGTGATGTTTTATAACCCACATTTTTTCTACTTTATCTAGTAGTAGGTTATGGTCTACTTCCAGGGTCCCCAACCCCCGGGCTGCGGATCGGTGCCGGTCCGTGGCTTGATGGGAACCGGGCCGCAGTGAACAGCGCAACTCACCCCCCCCGCGCACACATGCTCCACCTGTTCCCCCTCCCCCCGCTCCACCTCTACGCCGGCCGAGCCATGCACAACTCTTAGAAAGGGCCGGAGAGGAGGAGGGAGGAGGGGGCAGCCCCCTCGGCAGAGCGCGCGCCGGGGGCAGGAGAGCACAGGCGTGGCTGCTCGCGCTGTTGGGGGCCGAGAGGGGCGATTGAGCCTACTCACCCCCCTGCGCACACATGGGCCACCTGTTCCCCCTCCCCCCTGCTTCGCCTCTACGCCGTCCGAGCCATGCCCACCGGTCCGCGGAATTTTCTTTAAAATGAAACCGGTCCTTGGAGCCAAAAAGGTTGGGGACTACTGGTCTACTTTATCAAACGCCTTGCTGAAGTCCAAGTAAATTATATCAACGTCATTCCTCTGATCCACTAATTTTGTCACTTTGTCGAAAAATGCAATAAGATTAGTCTGGCATGATCTGTTTTTGACAAACCCATGTTGGCTTTTGGCTATTTGTTTACTTCTAGGTGTTCGCTAATTCGTTGCTTGATTATCTTTTCCAGAATCTTCCCTGATATTGAGGTCAGGCTGATAAGTCTATACTTTCCTGGATCTATTTTTTTCCCCTTTTTTGAAGATGGGAACCACATCAGCTCTTTTCCAGTCCTCTGGCAGTTCCCCACTGCTCCAGGATCTCTGAAAGATATAGTTCAGTGGTTCTGAGATCTCGCCTGCCAGTTCCTTCAGAACCCTGGGGTGTAATCCATCCGGTCCTGGTGATTTGAACTCATCTAGGGTAGGCTGGTGCTCACTTATTATTTTCTTCCCTATTTCAATTTGTGTTCCTAATCTGATTTTTGTGGTGCTGTTTTTGGTAGGTTGGACTGGTTTTTCCCTTTGTGTAAAGACAGATGCAAAAAATGAGTTAAATAGTTCTGCTTTCTCCCTGTTGCTTGTCACCTTCTTGCCACTTTCTCCCAGCAATGGACCAGTTGTTTCCTTAACTTTTTTTCTTGTTTTTAACATGTTGGAAGAAGCTTTGTTATTTTTTACTTTTGTGGCAAGCCTTTCTTCATTGTGAGCCTTAGCTTTCCTCACTTCATCTTTACAGGCTCAGGCTATTTGCTGATGTTCTGCCTTAGTTATGTCCCCCTCTTTCCACTTTTTGTATTTATCCTTTTTGTCTTTCAATTTGTCAGAGAGTTCTTTATGTAGTCATGCTGGTTTCTTTTGGGAGCTGTTTTTTTTTTTATAATTTTTTTTTATTTTCAACATTAAAAAAAAGTAAAAACATTATTCATCTTAAGCTTTGTACAGCATGTCGTTCGGTCATACGTTTTGTGCTTCAGTACTTAAAATTACAAACATACTTGTCAATTTTCCTTCCAATAGATATATATCAGCTCATTTTCCACCTAGTAACAGTATTATTTATCAAATCCATTTTTTCCCTATAATTGCTCAATATATAAAAAGAATAATAAAGAATTTCACATAAATTCCTGTTTTATAACATTATTCTCCAATGTCTCTAGAAACCACTTTACTACTATAAAATACATACCCATAGTGTTTTGTTCTTCTAAAACCAAGAATTTATCACAATTTTTCCGTAATCTATGTATCTCATTGTTTTTTGTTTTTTTTTCCAAACAATTTTTATTGATTTTTACAATTTTTATAGGAAAAGGGGAGATGGTAAGGTTCAATGATAACATTTTAGGACTTCCATGTCGGGGTTGGTGATGGCCTCCGGGGCTTCATACAAATACATTTTAAAAAATATATAGTGGTGAGAAATAGATATATCATATTACATTTCATACATTCATACGATATTAGAACAACCACGGACCTCCGTTCCTTCCGTCTGAAATTGAAAACGCACTTTTTCTGCTTGGCCAGCCTAGGGTAGCCTCTCTACTATAGTATTATAGGGTTATAGGGTTTTAGTGAATTGGCATTGGGAATTTTAGCGCAGGGTTTTACTGTTTAATTTAATTTTAATTAATAATAATAATAATAATTTATTAAATTTGTTGACCGCTCCCTCTCCCCGAAGGGACTCGGAGCGGTGCACAGGGCTAATAAAACAATAAATACATACATATAGTTAAAAACAAATTAAATATTTCCCTGCGCTAAAAATTCCAATTAAAAAACTAAAATCCCCATCTAAAATTTCTGGCAACCCCATCGAAGAGAGACTATCCTAGGCCGGCCGAGCAGAACAGATATGTTTTTAGTTTTAGACGGAAGGAGCGGAGGTCCGTGGTAGTTCTAATGTCGGGGGGAAGGTCGTTCCAGAGGGCTGGGCCCGCCACAGAGAGAGCCCTTCCCCTGGGCGTCGCCCGCTGACAAAGTCTAGTGGACGGCACCCGGAGAAGTCCCTCTCTGTGGGAGCGAATCGGCCGTGTGGATGTATGCGGCAGGATCCGAATTTGCTTTTAATTGTTTTGTATATTTATGTATATTTATTGTTTTAACTTCCCTGTGCACCGCTCCGAGTCCCCTTGGGGAGAGGGAGCGGTCTAGAAATTAAAATTATTATTATTATTATTAATCTTTTTTTTTTAACATCCATCTTGGTTACAGTGAATTTCAAAAGATACTTATTTTTGAGATCTGAGTCTCTTAGCAATAGTTTCTTCTTCCTCCTTCCTTCCAATGGGCAGAGCTGCGGCCCTTCCTGCTCCCTCTTTTTCTTCTAGGAGAGGGTAGTGCTTTCTAAGAAAAGCCTCCGCCTCTTCTATTGTTTTGATTCTAACTCTACCCCCTTCCCAGTATACCAGCAATCCCTCAGGCATCAACCATTTAAACCAGATCCCTTTTTTATATAACTTTTTGGATAGGAATACTTCCTCCTAATCTCTCGAATTTTGGGGGGGATCTGTTTTAATATGGCAATTTCTTTGTCTTGATATTTTAATGGCCCACCCCGTTGAGCTCTCAGTATCTCATCCCTGGTAGACCTTCTTAAAAATTTAATATGAACTTCTCTTGGTACATCATTTATCCTAGCATATGCAGAATTAATTCTATAAATCAAGTCTATCTCCCCCCAGAAATATTCTTTTTTTTTTTGGTATAATCTGCTAAAATTGTACACATTAAGTCCCTAAGATCTTCCCCTTCCTCTTCAGGAACATTCTGAAATCTGAGGAAAAAAGACGTTCTTTCAAACTCAATCTTTGACATCTGCATAT